>VZTF01001851.1:365437-495036 GCA_013397755.1 Cnemophilus loriae | reverse complement strand
CGCGCTGCCAGCGGCGGCCGCGGGGGTCACGGAATTACTGAAAAGCCGCACCGATCCACAGGCGGCTCTTTGTGCGACAGATAAGAGACGTAAATAAACATATAAATAAATAAATGATATTCCTGACTCGGAACTATTACCCTAATGAAGTCAAGACAGTTTCAGTCTTTAAACGTGAATTATACGTCAGGAAAGCCTGTTGTTTAACCAGTCTGACACTTAATTTCTTTTTTTTTTTCCTCCCTCTTCGTGAGCCAGCGAGCAAACTAAACATATGGATTCCTATTGTTAAGAAGTATGGTTGCATTCGTTTCACTAGGTCCTTGAGTGGAATTAAGACTACTCCCCTCCTTTCCTCCCCTGCAATGCAGACATGACCTAAAGATGAACTGAGTTTGCCTAGTGGCAGTGCTCACTTCAGTTGAAATGAATACTGTCAGTGCTCTCATAAATGTTAATTGAGATTTGTTTTAGCCAGAGAAGTGCCTCAAACCAGATAAAATTGTGTGCATTTATTCTGCAGAGCTGGTGTTTCGTGACATAGAGCAGTGCCATAAGTCTTGGTGGCTCTTGTTTTCCTGCGCTTACTCTTGTTTCTCCCTCTTTCTATCATGAAGGTTGCCATTAAGGGTATTGAAAGAGAGCTTATCTGCCCAGCATGCAAGGAATTGTTTACCCATCCACTGATCCTTCCCTGCCAGCACAATGTCTGTCACAAATGTGTGAAAGAAATACTTTTTGCATTTGAAGACTCCTTTGCTGATGGAGGCTCTGAATCCTCTAATCAGAGTAGCCCTCGAATTAGAATCTCTGCTTCTAGCATGGACAGAATTGACAGGATTAATAGATCAGGTATGTATCAGAATTTGTGCATGTTTTCCTGATTTTATTATTAGACTGGCTTGACCTGAATGGTATCTGCATTGGTAAAATGTCTTCCTGGTACTCCTGATGCGGTTAGAGAGATGACTTAGGGATAGTGCTACTCTTGTTCATTTTGTGTCAAGAACAATGGGAATATTTTTAAGGACAATGCACTCTGTTTCATCTATAATAGCTTTGTCTTTGTGGCATTCTGTAAATCTTTATAACCATTGTGTTTGTTTATTTCTGTACTTCAGTTACATAGAGATGCAATAGAATCATGTTCAGTAGCGTGGAGATGTAGATTTTGGCAATTTCATTGCCTGTCAGTGGTTTGCTCTGGTTTCAACGAGCCCCGGTGCAGTAGTTCTGACTTCCTTCTGAGTCTGTGTAGACTTTGCAAGCTAGTTTTGTCCTGCCCACTTCATTATGCGTATAGTAAATAATTTTCCATTGGTTATGATTACTGCACAGTTGCAGATGTGAAGGACAGATGACTGTAAGCAGACAGCCCTAACAGCCTCCTTCATTGTGGTCTCCTCGAAGATTTATGGAGTGCTTAGCTGTAGGACTCCTCATGCTTTTTGTGGTATCATGCTAGAAAGACTCTTGCAGTCTGTGTAATCCATGGATGAGTTGGTCTACTTTTATACAGATGCACTGAAAGTGCTTTGTGCATGCTTTACTTCTTGAAAGATACCTCATCTTGGCTTTCAGGCTTCCTTCTGACATAATTATCCACTTTAAAACCACACTTCCCTGTGCTCTGGAAGAGTTACCAGCGAGACAAACTCTAAAGCTCTTACATTTTGTGTTACTAAAGTTCGTCCTTCCCAGTTTTTACAGATCAAATGTGCAATTTCACCAGCTTGTTTTAAACAACTAGTGAATTGTTAGTACTGGTACTCTTTCAAATCACTTAGATAAGCAAAAAGCCACCAGTTTTTGGTACTCACTCTGTCCTGAGTGAGATACTCACCCTGTCCTGAGATACATGTACGCAAGTTGTTGCAGGAGTTGTAATCTTTAAATCCAGTGTAGTCTGCCACCATCTCAGCAAACTGATAGGAATATATCTCCTCATCTGACCTGCTAATAGAGAGGTGATTGCTTTCCTGAAGACCTGTTTGATGAGTAGCAAGAGAGGGTTGAGCCTTGGAAATAATGAGCTTCCCCCCTCTTACCTCAAAGAGCGTTGGGCAGATGCACATCACAGGAAAATTACCATCTTAGACAGTTCAAATTTGCAGAATGAAAAGCATATGGAAATGGAAGCGTTAAAGAATAAATTTGTAAATTCAGGTTATACTGTCTTTGCTTCTAATGTTACAGGCATTATAGCTCCATTGCTATATCAAGTGTGAGATTTGCTCTCAGACCAGTTTAGTACCAGCAATGGTCGCCAGCTTGCAATTTACATTTGCACAGTTGTTGTCTTGCATCTGGAGTACTCATACTGTGCATTGCCTTGCTAAATTGGCTTTGTGATCTGTAGGGGAGTTTGCAAGAAAATAGCTCCATAAGAGAGAAAATATTAGGAAAACATCCAAAGTGGGGTCTCACATGCATAACAAAAACCTACTAGAACTTCTGGGAGGCTTGTGCAGGGCACATCAGTGTCAAGACATTAGTGTCACATTTCAAAATGCATATGACACCTTCTTCCCACTATTTTTTTTTTTTTTTTTTCCCACTTAAAGAATCCCTGATGTCTCCATGAGGAATTTAATCTATTTTAAATGGGTTTGGCATTTAAATTCTTGGTATGCCAGAAGGAGCTGGTCTGTATTTGGTCATGTTCTGTATCTGTTGTGCACACACAGCTTACATTTACAAGTACAATTTATCTTAATGTAAAAAGGACAGAACTCGTTAAAATGGAGCGTATGTGCTGCTTAAAATCCAGTGTGTTGCTTTAAAAATACTCTTCTGTTTATATTGTATTTAAAAAAAATTTTAAGTTAAAAATCATGCTGTTTATAACATGAAAATGAAGGCCATTTCTTATTGCTCTTGCATTATCTCTAATGTTACTGTAATTACAGTGTTGGTGTAATTAAACTGTGTAATGTGGTTATGTTGACACCTGTGCGAATGTTTGAAATATCTCTCCATGTGCCCCTCCTCCCCAGTGCCTTCTTTCTCCCTTTTCCTGTTCTGCTTAAATCTTACAGTTGTTTGATATGCTAGGAAATTAAACATTCTTGCCTTTCAAGCCTGCAGGAATTTAACACGCACAGGAAAAAAAAAGTTGATGCTTTTCATGTGAACCATTGTAAATCAATGGTACATCTCATTTTTTGATGTCTAAACAGCTCTCTGTTCATTGTTCACAGCCTCACAGAGGAGGTCTTTTGGGTGCAGAGGTAGAAATGCTTCACTTCTTGTGTTGGCTAGAGATAGTCTAGTGTTTAGATCTCGAGTTAAATATTGTTGGTTAGCATATAGCTTTTTGTCAGTGGTCAAGTCCACAAAAAGGCTTTTGCAGTGAGCAAAGGTACAGCAAAGAAGTTCTATAAGGACAGCTTTTCATTCTGTGCAAGACTGATTTAAAGGTCAACTGGACTGGAATTCAGTTAAGGGTTGGATTATATTTTTTTCCTTGTGTGTACATGACTGAATATACATCAGTGGGTGCAAAAATGCACACAGAACCCCAGCAATCACCACACTACCTCTTTCACCCGCTGCTTTTTAATTTTCAGGAATTTACATGCTCGAGTTTCAGTGAAACTGCTGTCTTGCTAGTAATGAAGTGTGATTATTGGATTGATCTTCCTAATGTTTACAGTTTGGCCATCACTTCTAAATGGAATGTAATATTGGTTCTTTATTGTATCTAAGCCTGCTTAATTTGATGAAGAACAGATAGAAGTTTACGCCATGCTGATATGAGTAAGTAGTTCTGAATCTCACAGTTTATCACAGCAGATGAATATGTGAGGAAAACGAAACGTTTTACATTTGCAGACTTGTAATATTTGGTGTGTCTAACGACACAATCAGTTTGAAGGATAGTTAGTGTTTTAATTATATCTCATTTCCAAAATTGAGCTCATCTGAGCAGCTCAACCACTGTGTGGACTTTTAAAATACTGATTTCCTTTTTTTTATGTGATGGTCGGTCAAAAACGGGAGAAAAATTCCTTGTTGCCACAGTATTGGCAGACACATGAGCAATCCATAGGAATATGGTGTCCTTCAAGAAAGGTGTGAACTGAGCTAAACACAAATCTGAATTTCACGCTTAGTGGGGGACAAAGCAGCTGATCGGAAGAGGAAGTTTAAATTGCCTCAGTTGAAGGCTGAAAGTGTTATAAAACAGAGATACCATATGACACCGTCAGACCTCTTGGAAAGCTGTCCGTATCTGCGTTTTGCAGAAAGCATTTTTGATTCGTGAAGAACTAAAGTAACTGAAAGTAACATTTTAGCTCTGCTGGCTTCTCTCATGAGGCCTCTCCTTCTCCACTCTCCTCTCTCCCCTATCCCTTTCCCTCCTCCTCCCCCCTTTCCCCTCTCCCTTTCTCTCCCCCTTCCCTCTTTACCCCTTCCCTTTTCTATCCCTATCTCCTTTTCCCCCTTCCCTTATTCCTTTCCCCTAAAAGTCTATCCAAAAACATTAACTGAGTTCTGGGGTGGCAATATACATTTATATCTTAAAAAAAGCCCAACCTTTTAAGAGAATCCAGTTGACTTCTAAATCTTTTTTTTTTAAACTTTCACATATTTAATGTCCATGTTTTCCACAAACATCGAATTCTGGTAATATTGTTTACTTGGAAAACACAACTTTATCTTTAAGATGTCTTATCCCTTTGCAAACGATTCACTGCAGCTTGGGCTTTTCAACATTTCAAGTGTTGGTACCTCTCTTTGAGAAGATGATGTTTAAACATTGTCTTTGAAGGACATACTTGAGATTGCTCTTTGACTTGAGTCTTTGCAATCTGTATGGTAATGTTTGTGAGTCTGAGCATGAGTGTATGTTGTGATAATTTTTTTGTTACTGACTGAGCAACTTATTGCAAGTGGAGCAATCAGTTTGCAAATCACTGTGGAAAATTTCATGTGATGATTTCTGATATTTCACAAAATACATATTTGCTTGTTGTAAACTGAATTGGCAAAGTGTAGAAGAAGTTATGGATAGGACCTAAGTTTCTCTGAGCTGCATATCTATATATGTCTACAAAATCCAGGAGGTTCATTGCTCTGGATTTTTTTGTGTATGTTTTTTGGTTTTTTTGTGTTTTCTTGTATATAACCGGAATTCAGTTGTAGCAAACTGGACACAAGACAGACAGGAAAGACAGTGTCCAAAGCAATGCATTACGTCATCAGTGCTTTCTTCTTAAAATACGAGCGTAGAGATCCTTTAAGCAGAAAGCAAACTAGAGTGTTAATATTTTAGCACTCACTAGGCAGAAAGAGAATTTATTTCCTTGCTTTTGAGTATTGAAGTGGCAGAATACACCGAGAAGCTTAGCAAATAAATTTCCAGGATTTAAAACAGGAAGAGAACCCCAGCCTAGACTCGCATAGTGCTGTCAGTGAAAAGGGATGAGACATCTGAAGGTGTGCGGGGATACTGGATTGCTTTCCATAAACAATGTCACCAGCCTTTGCAGAGCATGGCTCATGATGACAGTCTCATTTCGGTCCACCACAGGCAGAATGAAAGGCCTCCATTGGGATGGATATGAATTTCAGATTGTATTTTTAAACTTGACCACTGCACCATTGTTTTTCCGTGTTATCTTGCTTTGTCATTGTTTGCTCTCTGCTGTAGCATACTACTTGTAGGCAGTCCCGATGTGTGCTGCATTGTATGATTATTTTCTTAGTTTCAGCAAATGTATGTATTCTAGATCACTTTTTGTAGCTAATGTCTGCATGGCACTGCATGTGAAGTCATCTTTTTGTCTAGGACATTGTAAAAGTTTGTGTAGAAGATTTCTCTGTGTTCCTGTGTGCAGTGCTAGCTTGGAGCATACACTGGAAATACAATTTGTGTTTCACTGCTGTTGCTGTGCCTTGCATGCGTGTGTTGCTGTGTATGCCAAGTTATAGGTACTGCAGGATGTGCAGTAATTAATTCACTTCAAGTAAGTACCAAAAAAAGGTGAAATTAAAAAAAAAAATCTCTTCTCCCTTAGCCAGAGAGTTGTATACCTGTGCCTTGTGCCACCCATCCTGTTCTGTAAATGCAGCCTAGTTGTTCTGCTCAGAACTTACAGAAAGGCATGAGACCAGCTGGGTGGGAGACTGTCAGTGCATGCACACTTATCCATGCTTTGATTGTTACGTCTTAACTGACAGTTGTGCATAGCTATCACGGGTCAAATTTCAAAGATATTTAAAGGAACTAATTCCTTATAGGAGTGTTGGTTTGGTGTTTTATTTGAAGAGACTGGAAAGGGCATGATAGGAATGGAGGTTTTGGATTGTTAGGTGAAGGAGCAACAGGAGAGCAGCCCAAGGCAAGTGTATTTTGGGTAACATCACAGGACACTTCAGAAAGAAGTAAAGCATTAACATTTTTGATGGGAGAATACTGATTAAATACAGAGAAGAACAGATTTCCCTTTCTGAGGAAGAACTAATTTCAACACTAAGAATTCAGCTGTAAGTCATACCTCCATTTACAAATTTGTTAGTGTCCAGGTTTCAGCTGGAATAGAGTCAATTATATACTGGAGTATATATTGGAGGGATTATAGTAATAAAAAAGTAGTAATGCAAAAGAGAGAGAGGAATAAAATCCAAGAGAAACAAGTGATGCACAACACAATTGTTCACCCACTGCCCAGTGCCCAGCCTGTCCCAGCTGACTGCCTCTAGTTTATATCCTGGATATGACATTCTATGGTGTGGAATATCCCTTTGTCCGTTTTGGGTCAGCTGTCCTGGCTGTTCTCCCTCCCAGCTTTTCATGCACCTGCTCACTGGTGAAGCATGGAAAACTGAAAAGTCCTGGATTTAGGGGAAGCACTACTTAGCAAAAAAAGTTTTACTTTACTTTAAAGTAAAGTAAAAACTTTAAAGTTTTACTTTAGCCAAAACATCAGTGTGTAATAACAACATTATTCTCAAACTGAGTCCAAACCATAGCACTGTACCAGCTACTAAGAAGAAAATTATCTCTAACCCAGATGAAATCAGGACAGCTAGTTACACGAACATGTAGTGCTCTCAAAGAGATCTTAAAACAATGCACCAGCACTACAGAAGATGGGTTTTTTTGTTTCTTTGTAAGGGGAAGCTGAGAGGATACAAGTTAAGCCTAAAGACTGGCTTAACCTGCTCTTGGAATACATAAAGGGTTCTTTCTGGTAGTTGCATCCTGTGGGTTCATGAGTGAGACTCATGGGATGCACTCCTGGTTTGATAACCTCAGGAACATTACCTTCTGAATAACCTCTGAGTCTGTGTGAGCCATGTCCCTAACAGACTCAAAAGGCTTCTTAGGTCAGTGGCTTTTCTTGAGCTTGTGATTTTATTTTGGAGAGAGGGGGAAAATTTGTGTATAGCTGTTTGGTAGAAGTGCAGCTTCTCTGCAGTTCACCCTTTAGAAATTAATAAAGACAGATGTGCACTGTTTAACAGATCCCTATGGAGATCTGTGGTTCCTCAGTTCAGGGTAGAGCAGCCTCTCAGATATAACTACCTCAGGCTCCCCTTTCATCTGCAGGGCTTATTTAGCAGCCCTCCTTTACTGAGGCCTTTCAGGAGGGACCAAGTCAGCCTCTGCATTTTTTGACTAAATTATTTGGCTGAGATGTCATACTGTTCCCTTGTTTTTCTGTTATTTTTATGATGTCCCTTGGGATGAGTAAAGTAAGTTTGAACTCAGCCAAAGCAAGCTTTAGGGAGCTCAAGGCTGGCTATATTTTTCTGTTGCTCTGGGAGTAAACACCTTTCACTTCAATATGTTAGGAAGCTGTTGCTCTCTGTATGGGTAACCAGTTAGGCTAAAACCACTTGGGTTCCACGAGGTTTTGTGTTTATTGTTTCAAAAGGTTACAGCTTGAGTGCATCCAAAACTAGATAAAGAAGATGGAATTGGAATGGCTAAATTTATCTTAACATAAAATTAAGTTTTAGAGTAGTAGTTTGTAGTGTCCCTTGGAGTCAGACGTTACACTACCTTGTCAGGGCAATTGTATTCTCTTTGGCTTGGCAGACTGCATATGAATTGGTGTTGTACTGGTTTGGACGATGTGCTACAGTCTGGAATTGGTTCGTAAATTCCTGTGCTTCTTTTAAAGTCTGTACCAGTTTGGTTTATGCTCTTCTTAAATTGGGTTTTGGTGTCTACGCAGGCAGAAAACGCAATTCACTGACTCCTAGATCGACTCTGTTTCCTTGTCCGGGTTGCCAGCGGGATATTGATCTCGGAGAGCGTGGCATCAATGGCTTATTTCGCAACTTCACTTTGGAAACCATCGTGGAACGATACAGACAGGCAGCCAGGGCAGCCATTGCTATTATGTGTGATTTCTGCAAACCTCCACCTCAGGAGTCCACAAAGAGCTGCATGGACTGCAGTGCAAGCTATTGCAATGAGTGTTTCAAAGTACACCATCCCTGGGGAACTGTGAAAGCCCAGCATGAATATGTAGGACCAACCACCAACTTCAGACCCAAGGTAAATATACTGTACCTTACAGAATTTAGATTGCAGCATTCTCATGTGGCTGCAGACATATCTGTGCAATGGTGGTTGCTTTTTAGGACCATTATTGCCTTGTTGACTATTGCTGTTATTTACTGAGTGAACTACAAGCTTTTGCTCCTTGCTGATGGTCAAGTGGTTGTCATTGAAAGGGTCATTGAGAACATACTTGAGGGGTACCGTAAAAATAAGGTTTTTTACTTTGTGGAATGGATTGTGTTACTTGTGATTTGANTCATCAAGTCCAACTCTTAAGTGAATGGTTCATACAGAGATTGAATCCACACCTTTGGTATTATTGACGCCATGCTCTTGAGCATCTAGAATGGGACTGCCTAGGGAGGATGCCTGTGTGTGGTAAACTTAAAAACCCCAACACACCTGGCCTCTTCCATGCCCCCTTTAGGCACATCCCCTTTGGATGCTTTGTGCTTGAGCTTCATCCATCACAAAGCATTTTCTTTCTCTCCTTCCTTGCATCTAAGAAAAGCAAAAGGTAGAGTTAAGGTCTCCACTGTTATTAGACCATTATTTTTTTATGTACAGCAGAAGAGATAAAAATGTAATGGCAAAATTTCTACTTTATACAGTGGTGCTGCTGTTGCTGCATTCAGACAAAACAGTGATAACAAAATGCCACTACCTTTGTATCTCATGCTCCACGTGGTGCAGTACATGGCAGCACCTTACTGAATTTGTTACATCACAGATGTTACACATCACAGATGCCATCTTGCTAATCAGGGACCACAATAGGCCTTAATGTCCCAGCACATGCTGTGTGCCTGTGCCTCCTTGCAGGAGGTCCCACAGATTCTGTAAATGCTGATGGTCAAGGAGTCCTGATTAATTATGATTAAATTAAGTAAATTTGATTAATGTGCAATGTGTAAGAAACTCTTGAATGCTGGCGTACCTTCCTTCTGAGACTGGAAAAATTTGAGCCTCTAAAGTTAGCAAGCTTGCAGATAGTGAACACCCAGAAGTCCACTTGGTGGTGTTTTCCTTGAGTCTAACACATTAATTCCAGTTAGAAGTGAGCATGTGCTTCTTATGCTTTCAAATGTGCTTGCACACATATTGTGTGAAATGTCCCTCTATTGGATAAATGAGAAAGTACGCAAACTTTCACTTGTCTTTCTAGCTCTTACTTTAAAATGCTGTACAGCTCCTTAAAAAATTCTATGGTATCTAAACCCTCACAGCTGCAACATTGCTACTTGAAAATACCAAAGGCATTTCGTGGTCCCTGTGCACTCTTTAAAGTGCCCTGTGGTGTTATACTACATGCGGACTAAATTCAGGATTAAAAGTCAGTAGCTGAATTCTCTTGAAGGAGAGCAAAGCGGGGTGAAGTGGTTTAGATTATTCTGACACTGATGTATTGAGTATATGTGTGCATGTGGGATTTAGCATTTCTAATTATATGTGAAGACAGAAAGAGGGGAAAAAAGGAGAAAAGCATAGTGTAGTTAACTTTAGATACATCTACTTTTTTGAAAAACTTCCCAACAGCAGAAAGCTGATCTTTACTGTGCTCTTACAGAAACTTCTTGGAGGACTGTTTGAGCTTAATAAAAAGAAAGAAAAGTGCATTTTTCATTGTACTGCATTTTGAAGACCTGAGCTGAAAGCATGAAGTATTTGTTGGTTTCCTAAACAATGTTCTCAGTCATCGCTTTGATTTACAACCAGGCTGGAGAGCACTTTGTAGCGTGTGTGGTGGGGATGGGAGAAGCACATACTGGGCTGATTGTTCTTGAGTTTTGAGAGAAGACAAGGCAGTCTGCTGACCTCTGCTGTCTCTCGTTTACAGGCTGTAATTCTTGCTTAAATGAGGAGATGAATAAAAATACAGGTTTTCTGTGGGGTGTGGCTTTACACTGCTGTGGAAAAATTACTTCCACAGAATAACTGAATGACTGTAGTTTTTGGAGATGTTTGCCTGCACAGCTGATTATCTTGGCAGCTTCCTTTTTTCCCTTTTTTATTTCCTTCAAAATCCAGTAGTCGATCCAAATGGGATTGCTAATTGCATATTTGGCTTAATGATAGTCTGAATATACTGAGGTGTTGGTGAGATTGGTGTCTTTGAGCTTTTCACCATAGCTTAGGATAACATTTGGGACTTGAAGGCTGGTTTCAGGTTTTAGCTTATTTTGTTCATATTTGTGCTGCTCACAATTTTCTATTTTTATGCCCTTTTTTGACCTTTCTTGTGTGGGGGCATATTGAAACTGAAAACCTTCCTCAAAAGCTCTTCTTTGGTAACTTCTGTAGAATAGATGACCCAAATGTTGTCTTTCAGTATTCTAGAGTGAGGCAAAGCATTGTTTGTTTTTTAAACTAACACGCACACATGTTTTATGTGGTTTAATCTGTTGCCTGAGCTTGGACTTGGGCAGCACTTTTTTTGACTCTTTGAGCATTTATTTCAACAAGTTCAGTTTTTGAAAGATGACTTTTAGCAAACACCAGCTTTCTTGCAATGCTTTTTGAGCTAATTCTGGAAGTAGCACTCAGTGTGTACAGCTTGTAACTGGAGTCAGACAGAAAGATTGAAACACTGGAGCCTTTTGTATTTAAAATGACTGTAGCTGGTGGTGGTGGCTGCCCTTTGTTCTGCTCCAAAAGCAATGGCTACATAGCTTATCAAAATCTAGCTTAGACTTAAATTGCTACAGTGTTATGTCAGCTCTTGCTTCAAGAAACAGTTCATAGCTTTTGCAAGAGATGCTGGCATGAGCATGGTTAAGTTTGATAGGCTGGGTGTGTTATATATTGCATTTACAGCTCTGGGCAGGAGTGTAGGGTGCTGGAGGCATTGCAAACAACATGGTTGGTTGCTATATGGAGGCTACACAGACACTGCTAGAGGTTTACTTACTGTGAAACTGTGTGTGTTCATCTGCTGGCTTTCAATGGCATTGACAAATATAAAAGGTAGAAGATAAACTGACTATAAAAAATTCACTGATGAAATCGCATGCTCCTTTGGGTTGATTGGGTGTTTTGATTGTTTGTTGAGAACCTCCATTTCTGGAAGTACACCTGTATTGTCTCTGTTCTTTTCTTTGTTTTTTTCCCACAGATTTTGATGTGTCCAGAACATGAAATGGAGAGAGTAAACATGTACTGTGAAATCTGCAGAAGGCCTGTTTGTCATCTTTGTAAACTGGGTGGAGGTCATGCAAACCATAGAGTAACAACCATGAGCACTGCCTACAAAACCCTTAAGGTAAAAGAAAATATCATTGGACCAGGCCTTAAGAAGGGGAAGAGTTCTTCGGATGTGAGGGCAAAGTCCCTCTGGCTGGAAGCCAGGATGTGTGTTTAGAAGACTCTGAACTAGTCTTGAGTCCAGTTGTTGTGCAACACTGGTTAATGTATATAATAATGTGATGTAGGGCGTGTTTTAGAAACTAAACTGCATTTGCTGTGATGCTTGAAACATAACCCCTGAAAAGTGCTGTCACCTTATTTCAGCTAATTGTACTGCAGTACAGACAAAGCAGAAGGTTTAAGTAGTTAATACTTTACAATCAACTCTTTTAATATAAGTGTTCAGGTAGCTTGTGGTAGCTGATACTTGAGAAGTACTTCTGAAAAAGTTGCATCTGAAGTATCTGTTGATATCTGTATGTATCTTTGTATGTTTCTGAAGCTGCATAGCTGTTAATTTTCTAAGCAAAGAACAACAGAGAAGACTTGCAAACATCAGTTTGTTATTAAAGACTCACCTACTTCGTCTTCTTAATTTTCTTCCTCTCTTGCTCTCAGGAGGAAAAAAAAAAGGAAAAAAAAAAAAGACCAGATTAGCTTGCCTTATGCTTTTTGGCCTGCTCACCAGTTTGCAAGGCTTTTCCTGTACAATTGCTGACTCTTGCAGCTAAGGAAGCACAGAGACACTCATAAACCTGTGATTTGAACTACTGCTTTTTCTAGCAGCTCTTACTACAAATGAGTTAATAACTATCCACTTTTTTCTGTAAGTTTAATGTCTTGAAGCCTCTTTTTCCCAGTCTAAGAAAGGGTGACTCCTGGGTGACTGGGAGCCAGCTGACACTGTTACCTCTTGTCCTTAGAGCCTGTGCCACCAGTCTTGCTCACAGTAGCTTTGCAGTCACTGCAGTTTACCAAACAATTCTCCACAGGATTGGTGCTCATAACTGGGGTCAAGCTGTTGTCCTTGTGGCTAGATAAACTGAGGACTAGCCAGATGATCTGCCTGTGCTGGTTGTCACTTTGTGTGAGATACCCTATTCTTGCTGTTTTACTTCAACAGGAGAAGCTTTCAAAAGATATCGAGTACCTCATCAGTAAGGAGAGCCAGGTGAAAGCTCATATCACACAGCTGGATCTGCTGCTGAAAGAAACAGAGGTAAGAGTGGCTTGCTGGTTGTCTGGGGTTGGCCTTTGTAGAGACAAGGTAAGGACTCCAAACTGTTTTCACTGAAGTGTTTCAAACTTTGGGTTTTTCAGTTAAGTAGTAAAACAGTTTTTGAACAGTTTATGCTAGTATTGAATCACACATGTTGAGACCTAGTCCTGCCAGTGTGGGAAGCAGACAGAGGGAAGTTCATTTTTGGGTGCTGCTGTAAATTTAAATGAAATAAAGCTTACTTGGTACCTTAACTAAAGTAGGTAAAACATAGGGCATTTGTGTATTTATGACATTGCACTATTTATGCTGCCTGTTTACCGTGAGAAAGTCAGAACTAAGGACAAAATCTCCCTGCAGAAGAGTGACAGCTGGAAACTCACATACAAGCTGAAAAACATGAAGGCAGAAATTGCAGAAGCTCTTGGTACTGGTGTATCTTGATTACAGATTGCCTCTGTGCTTTGCAGTTCCTTTTATCCAGGGCAGTAGTTAGAGGTGGCACTACAGTTCAGAGGGCGTACACGAGAAGCTGAGCCGGACCCTCATTTCAGGGTGTCTGGGGAAGGTGGAAGAGCATCTAGCTCTTGGGCATGAAGACTTCAGAGACTGACATGTTTTTACAGTCCTTTTTCATGAGCTATCTAGACAAATGTCATGCATAACTCAAGACATCATCAGAGGAATATTTTCCTGCTCTTCATTCTCTGTTAAAGACAGCAAATGCTGACTA
Source organism: Cnemophilus loriae (assembly GCA_013397755.1). Taxonomy (NCBI): domain Eukaryota; kingdom Metazoa; phylum Chordata; class Aves; order Passeriformes; family Corvidae; genus Cnemophilus; species Cnemophilus loriae. Next base: position 481,380 of record VZTF01001851.1, on the reverse strand, counting down.
GCTTGGGTGATATGCTGATCTCATTTTCAGTGCTGAATAGTATAACAAAGCTCATTAGTCTGGTCTGTCAAATGAATGACTAGATTACTGTGATGTCTTAAACAATCTTAAGTATGCTTCTGTACAGAGCCACAGTGATTTAGAATCTGTCTGAAATTGTCTTTTGTTTGCTCCTAGTGCAACAGTGAAAGAGCTAAACAAGAAGCATCTCAGAGTTTTGAGAAATTATATCATGTCCTGGAAGAGAAGAAATCTGCAGCTCTTAGGGCAATTGAAACTTCTAAGAATATAAGGCTGGAAAAATTGCAGACACAAGTGGAAGAATACCAAGGGCTCCTGGAAAATAATGGCCTTGTAGGATATGCTCAAGAAGTGCTTAAAGAAACGGATCCCTCCTGTTTTGTTCAAACAGCAAAACAACTTCATGTCAGGTATCTTTAATATCTTCTTTTTGAGGTGCAGGTGCTGTTCCAGGATGTCTGTGCAGTTGTATTCTTGGGAGATGGTCCTGGTCATATTCAGTTGGAATTCCTGCATGAGAGTGTGCTTTAGGAAACAGCACTCAGGAGAGGAGGGTTCCTGTCCTGCCACAATGCCTAGCCTTGTTCAGTGGCACTGCAGTGGAAGGGTAGTCTGTTTAGCTCCCTGACAAATGCCTTGTCTCAGAGATTTTATCAGGTATTTGCAAGTTAATCTAGCAGGTCTCTCCTGGCTTTAAGCTCTTTGATCTTTGTATTCTCTCCTAGCGCCTCAAATCAGTTTTGTTCTTTGAACATAATGCTCCAAATTGTTTAAATGCTTTGCCAAACTGAATGGCTACCTGTTCATTATCTTTACACTGATGTGCAAAAGGCTTTTAAATTTTGCATTTGAGAATCTTTCTAGAGAGACAAAAATTTCTGGGAGACATCAGTAAATACATGAAAGGAGAATTTTTTTTAAAGCAAAACCTAGCATTTTTACTTTAAGGAATGTCCAACTTGAATTGCCTTTTTTCTCTAGTGCTATCCCTCTTCTTCTGTGTTTTCAGAATCCAAAAAGCTACTGAGTCTCTGAAGAGCTTTAGGCCAGCAGCTGAAACTACTTTTGAAGACTTTGTGGTGGACACTGCCAAGCAAGAAGACATCCTTGGTGACTTGTCCTTCCATTCCAATGGTAAATTCTGAGAGCATCAGGTCTTTCTCACAGTTTTAGCTTTAAGGGCTTTTCTGGAGAAAGGCAAACCTTGCACAGGGCAGCAGTTGCGGAGCTCAGTTTTGTGACTTGCATTGTCCCTTCTGTCTCCACGATTCAGAAAGCATTACCTGGCAGCGGTGTTAGTTTCAGCTTTCATAAAGAAGCTAAAATGACATTGCCTTCAGTACCAACCTCTAGTTTGCACTGGCTTCCAAAATATTGTAGTTACATCACACTCAATCTTTCTAAAAGCTTTTTATTGCATGACAGAAAGTGATAGTTTTTAAAGCTGCCAGAAAAAAAAACGCTCAAGCCTTTCAAAGTAAAAAGAGAAGACAGGGGATTTATATAAGTGTATGAACAGAGAACCATCCTCATCTACTCCTTTTAACTGAGAGAGTCAATTCCCCCCTTTAGCAGTGCTCTAGGTCAACAAAGGGGTTGTGTCTTGGTATAAGACAATTTTAAGAGGTGGATGCTTTAAAATGAGTTTCCTCCCAATATAGTTTTAATCAATCCCTTTCCACCAATAAGGAAAAACAGATATGAGTAGAGAGAACTGAAAAAATAACGGTTTACTAAAAAGACAAAATAGCAGTGGGCCAAAAATAACAGTAATAGTCCCTAGTTACAAATCTCACAGGGGCACAGATAGATGTGGAATACAATAACATTTTGGGTTATCCAGGACTGGTTGTATAGTTAACTCCAAGACAACATGTATCTAAATTTCAGAGGTTTTTTTTCTCATGTGTTCCAGGTCTAGAAATACCAGAAATCAATGAAGAGCAGAGCAGAATGTACAACAAAGCTCTGATCAGCTGGGAATGCCCTGGGAAGACAGATTCAGCTGATATCTATGTTCTTGAGTATCATAAGCTTAACAGAGAAGAGGAGAGTGTGATATGGCAGAAGACTGAAGTTTGTGGCAAGAGCAAAGTATTATCTGATCTTGATGATGACAGCAGCTATGCCTTTAGAGTTCGAGGATACAAAGGATCCATCTGTAGCCCTTGGAGCCGAGAGGTTGTTTTGCATACTCCTCCAGCTCCAGGTAGGGGGTTTTCTTATGTCCATCAGTGTTAAGAGCTGAAAGTAGTTCCAGTAGCTCCCAGATGTCTCCTACACTGTTACCAGTTTCATAAATGTTTAGAAGCACTGTTATAGGTTGAGTAGGTAACATACAGAGACTGTTAGCTTGCATGGCATTCCTGGTAGCCTTTAAAAGTGAGAAATTCTAATGCAAGTATGACTTTAAAATGTAGTTTTTAAGCATAGGAGGCCAAATACATAACTAAGCAGAATTTTTTGGGATACTGTTTTTCAGTTTTCAGTTTTCTTTTCGATGACAAATGTGGGTACAACAGTGAGCATCTCCAGCTGAACCCAAGAAGAACCTCTGTGGAAAGCAGGGCTGGATTTCCTCTGCTTCTGGGATCTGAGCGCTTGCAGGTTGGATGCTACACGACCCTGGATTACATCATTGGTGACACTGGGATTGCCAAAGGGAAGCACTTCTGGGCTTTTCGTGTGGAAGCCTATTCATACCTGGTGAAAGTGGGAGTTGTTCCTAGCAACAAGATACAAAAATTGTTCCACAATACCCATGATGTGACCAGTCCAAGGTAAATTGCAGACTCTTGCTTAATGCATCTTCTACATAAGGAGATGGCTTTTTACAAAGTAAATTAAGAGCGAGTGTGGTCTCAGTTAGTACACAGGGTGAACCTAACCAGTAAAAAGTTTGAAGGATATGTTGTAAGCAGGTTGTCCTGTTCATCCCTTACTATTAGCAGAAAGATATCCTGAATATCCAGAGTCCTATTTTCTTTCTTTTTGGGAAAGAAGTCAGGTTCCTATAGATGCCCAGGAATGTCAGTTAAAGCAAGAAGGTTAAAAATAAGTGTAGGCTGTAAGATAGAAGCAATGCTTAATTATCAGTAGTAAGACTCTGCCTTAATTCCCTTAGCATACAAGGTTTGGCAGCCTTTCTGAGGTACAATGTTCACTGTACATATTTGTGTGTTTCTGCAGTAGCTGTGTCACAATGGATTCCAAGTCCCTGGCTTACCCCAGGCTACATGCCTCCATACTGTATTGGAGTGCTACTGAGCACAAGCCAAAGTACAGTGGACAAACCAGGAAAAAAGATTTCCATCTCTCAATTACAGTTGTAGCAAGCCTGGATGTGTGTAGAAACTGCAGGCAGGTAGGCTATCTCCTGGGGACTCTGTTTCAGAAATTTAATAAATGTTTGGCTTCCTCTTGTGTATCACGTGGAAAATGTGTCAGCACAATCTTGAGCTGCTTAAAGCCAGATGGAGCCATTTGCAAAGTGAGAAATTAGATCTAAATTTCCTGATTTCTTTTTCCTTCTCCACATAAATATCTGCAAAATTCTAGCTGACACGAAAACAACTGCCCCCACAAGCACCCAAAAACTGAAATCCTAGGTAGGGAATGTCTGTACTGAAGAATGTGTGCTTCTCCTTGTGTCCTTATCTGGGGACAGAGGTGGAGGGAGAAGCATGTAGACTGATCAAATATGTCTGCAGACTCTTCAGTAACCATGTGGGAAACTGTTCAGGGAAGTCTTCAGACAGAGCACTTTAAAAAAAGCCCACAAACTTAAACCACTAAAGCACTACCTTTTGTTTTGTGAATTTCACAGATACTGTAACATAGCAGCATCATGGAAAACTCACAGGACATGTTCTTGTCAATAAGGATTGGTCATATTTGCTGAGTTACTTCTTCAGTTAAGTAATTTACTCTACCTGTAGGTTCCTTAATGATTGCCTAGCATAAGTACCTTTAGATACATCTACTTCTTCGTAAAGCCTTCTTGTCCTTATTGGAGTTCAGCTGTTATTAATGGTTTGAAGTGACCTAAGTGAGTCTTCTCCACCTACTAAATGCATCTTCCTTCCTGGCTTAGCTGTGTATCACTGCTGTAAGCAAAGCCTGATGGGATGAGTCCTGTGACTGGAGTGCCCTGTTGGTTACAGGTTCTTCAGAGGGACAGGCAGGACAGATGAGGTGGGGGTGGCACTGTATTTAACATAATGTCTGGAATGTATGGAACGTGCAGTTGGCAATGCCACAGTTGAGAACCTCTGGGTGAGGATTAAGGGACAAACAAAGGGGATGTAATTTTGAGAATCTACTACAGACCACCCAGCCAGGATCACAGCACTGATGAATTATTCTTTAAAGAACTAAGAAATATGTCTACATCAACCACCCTTGTCTTTGTGGGGCACTTCAGCTTGCCACGTGTTAATGGGGAGCACCACACAGATGGTACAAACAGGTCCAGAAGAGTTCCTAAACACCTGGATGATAACTTCTTGGTATGGGTACTGTGGGAGCCAGCTGAGAAAGGTGCCCTCTTTGATTTGTTCCTTGTCAGCACAGGATCTCGGGAGCCAAGTGGAGATGAGCAGCTTTAGGGGTCCCAGAACTCGAGGACCATGACTGTGAGAATGTTAAAATCCCAGCCAACCCTGTTCTTGTGCAGGATTTGCTGTTCTACCCAAATTCCCATGTCAATGGGCTTGATGGCATTCATCCTAGGGTACTGAGCTGGCTGATGTCATTATGAGACTTCTGTGATATTTAAATGGTCCTTGGAGCTGCCGGTCAACTGGAAGCTGGCAAATGTTGTCCCAGTTTTCAAGACTGGCAAGAAGGATGACCCTGGTAACTACAGGCCTGTCAGTCTCGCTTCAGTGACTGGTAAATTTATGGAGAAGATTATACTGGGAATTACTGAACAACACCTGAAGGACAATGCAGCCACCAGGGGAAAGTCCTGCTTGAAAAACTTATTTTCCTTTCATGACAAAGGTAACCCACTGAGCTGGCCAAGGGAAGCCAGTTGGTATAATCTCTTTTGATTTCAGTAAAGCTTTTGATACTGTCTCTCTCAGGAACCTTCTGGACAAACTGTTTAGCACACGGCTGGATAAACACATCGTGTGATGGGTGAGCAATTAGCTCATGTTTCAGGTACAAAGGGTTACAGTGAATGGGGTGACATCAGACTGGTGACCTCTCACTACTGGGGTTCCACAGGGGCTCTATCCTTCTCCTTCTGTGCTCTTCAATGTAAAGGACTTGGACACAGGACTGGCTGGGATATTAAGCAAGTTCACAGATGATACAAAACTGGAAGGAGCTGTTGACTTCCTCCAGGGCAGGGAGGCCTCGACAAATGAGAGGACTGGGCAGGCACCAACCATATGAAATTCAATGAGGGAAAGTGCCGGATTCTGTGCCTGAGATGGGGCAGCCCTGGATGTACAGACAGACTGGGGAAGGAGAGTCTGGAAAGCAGTGTTCTAGAAGGGGCCCAGGGGTTCCTGGTCAATGGCAAGTTGAACATGAGCCAGCAGTGCCCTGGCAGCCAGGAGGGCCACCCGTGTCCTGGGGAGCATCAGGCACAGCATCACCAGCTGGGCAAGGGAGGGGATTGTCCCACTCTGCTCTGCACTGGGGCGGCCTCACCTCGAGTGCTGGGGGCAGTTTTGGGTGCCACAATACAAAAAAGACATTGAGCTGTTAGAGAGTGTCCAAAGGAGGGCCATGAGGATTTTGAAGGGTCTGGAGGGAAAGCCCTACAAGGAGTGACTGAAGTCACTTGGCTTGTGCAGTCTGGGGAAGAGGAGACTGAGGGGAGCAGAGAGGCAGACACTGATGTCTTCCCTTTGGTGACCATTGGCAGGACCCAAGGGAATGACATAAAGCTGTGTCATGGGAGGCTTGGGCTGGATATTAGGAAAAGATTTTTCACCCAGAGGGTGGTTGGACACTGGAGCAGGCTCCCCAGGGAAATGGTCACAGCTCCAAGCCTGCCAGAGCTCAAGAGGCATTTGGACAACGCTTTTCAGGCACATGGTGTAACTCTTGGGGTTGTCCTGTGCAGGGCCTGGACTTTGATGTTTTTAGTAGTTTCCTTCTAATTGAGGATATTCTATGATTCTATGATTCTTTTACCACACAAGTTTTTTTTGCATGGTCACGTGGTGTTGCCTTATCTTACAAGAATGTTTTCTCCAGTTCACATCACTGATCCCACTTCAGAATTTGACAAATGCACATGTTTTTTTTCTGTTCCAGATACGAGCAAGACAGTGGTCATGACAGTGGGAGTGAAGATGCCTTCTTTGACTCATCGCAGCCTTGCACACTGGTCACTTTAGGCATGAAGAAGTTCTTTATCCCTGCTACACCTGCTGCTCCCAAGGATCCAGCAAGCAGAATCCTTCCCCTGCCATCGAGCTTGGGCATTTGCCTCGACTGTGACAGAGGCAGGGTAGGGTTTTACGACGCAGGCCGTATGAAGTGCCTGTATGAATGTGAGGTGGATTGCTCTGGCATAATGTACCCAGCGTTTGCTTTGATGGGCGGCGCGGCAGTGCATCTTGAGGAAGCTGTCACCGCCAAGTACAGCGAGTACCACGATGACATCTAGTGCAGTAATCTCTTCCTGTTGTTGTTCTGAGATGGAAAATGAAAGCAGAAGAATTCTACCTTAGTATTCAGTCCTGATTAATTATGTTCTACCTACGTGTTGCTCACAAGCCTCTGGCCTGTGATTTTTTAAAATAAATGGTCCAGGCGCTTCCTGCACCAGAGGAATTCTCCTGCCTTTCTTGTGATCTGTGCAATGCTGTTCTCCACAGACTTCTTTTCCTGGGGGAAGCAGGGAAGAAGTCTGACTAGCAACCAAAATTTACTCTTCAGGACTAGCAACCAAAATTTACTCTTTGGGGTAGAAATCTGCCTTTTATTTAACTTAAATCCTTACGTAGTCAGTTTTGTATTTAATGAAGTCAAAGCTGACGGTGTGTGATTGCCATTCTCCTTTTAATATATCTGCCTGAATGCCTCTGCAGGGTCAAATGCTTTCCAGTTAATCCCTGAGCACCAGTTGGGCCTTTCAGCACAAAATAGCATTTAAAAAAAATATAATACAAAAGAGGAAGAAATTAGAAATGGTGTTGAACGTTTAAGTTGTACTGGGAATGATGAGGGTAAACTTGAATCTGATTGCATGTTGTATACCCTTAATGTGATTGTAAGTTAAAACTCAAGTTCTGACACTTGTTGTCATTTAGTTGGTGGCATAATGGTAAGTTTCTTTATTCTTCCAGGCTTTCACTATAAGCTATCTAAAAGAAAGTGCAATTGTACCTTAAATGTCAGAATTTGGAGTAAAAAATCAGAAATGTTTGCATGTGTGAATAATAGTATCTGGTATTTAGGCAAAAGCAAATGAGTTACTGACATGAGTAATCATATGTGAATTTCAAAAAAAAAATCAGGTATTTCTTTTAAAACTTGCTTTTATAAGTTAATTTTTGTATCTTGTAGCAGCTTGGATTTTTCTTAGTAAGAATGTTAAAAATGCACTGGTTACGTTTTGAGACCTAATTTCTGCCTTAAAGGATGTCTCCCTTCAAATTTCAGTTCCTCTAATGTTAAAAACTGTATCACACAGTAGTTTTTCACAGAATCATAGAACCATAGGAACAGCTTGAGTTGGAAGGGGCCTTTCAAAACCGTCTAGTTCCAACCCCTCTTGTCATGGGCAGGGACATCTTCCACTAGACCAGGTTGCTCAAAGCTGCATCCAGCCTGACCTTGAACATTTCCAGGGATGGGGCATCCACAGCTTCTCTGGGAAACCTTCTCCAATGTCTCACCATCCCTATTGTTAGAAACTTCTTCCTTATATCCAATCTAAATCTATCCTCTTTTAGTTTAAAACCTGCCCTGTGTCCTGTCTCCCCAGGCCTTGGTAAAAAGTCTCTCTCTCTCCATCTTTCTTTTAAATCCTTTTTATATATTAAAAGGCCATAATAAGGTCTCTCTGGAGCCTTCTCTTCTCCATGCTGAACAACTCCATCTCTCACAACATGTCTTCACAGGAGAGGTGTTCCAGCCCTCTGACAATTTTTGTGCCTCTCCTCTGGAACCACTCTGTACTGGGGGCCCCAGAGCTGAACACAGTATTCCAGGGGGCGTCTTGGTAGAGCAGAGTGGGAGAATCATCTCCCTTGCCCTGATGGCCACTGGGCAGCTCAGGATGCTTTCTGTGCTGCAAACACACATTGCTCCTTCTTGGCCAATATTTCATCCACCAGGATGCCCAAGTCCTCTGCAGAGCTGCTCTCCATCCCCTAGTCTGTATTGATAGTGGGGATTACCTGGATCCAGGTGCAGGACGTTATGCTCGATCTTGGGAAACTTCATGAGATCCACATCAACACTTGTGCCGGAACAGACTCTTGAGGGACACCACTCATTACGGGTTTCTGCTTGGACACTGAGCTGCTGAGTGTGATTCTTTGTGTGTAGCTTTCCAGCCAATTCCTTATTCACTGAACAGTCCATCCACTTAAACCCTTCTCTTTCAAGTTTAGAGGTAAGAATGTTGTGGGGGATCCTATCAAAGGCCTTACAGAAGTCCAGGTGCATGGTAGCTCTCAGCTCTTCCCTTATCCACTGGTGCAGCCGCTTGGTCACAGAAGACCACTAGGTGAGTCAGGCAGTATTTGCCCTTGGTGAACTCATTTGGCTGTCCCTGATCACTTTCTTGTCTTCCATAAGTTTTGACCTATCTTCCAGGAAGATCTCTTACATGATCTTGCTGGGAATAGAGGTGGACTGCCTCTCTTTATAGAAACCTATGTATAAAAAAGAAGTAGGGTGTGTGCACTGTTGACTTGTGGAAAAACAAGGATCTAAAGTGAAGGATGTTTCTAATAAGTACTTGGTGCTTTCTAATTTGGGGATATGCTTTCTAATTTGGGGATATGCTTTCTAATTTGGGGATAGTGTTGCATCTTGATGAATGTGTGTGAAGTATGCTTACTAAGTACATGTATACAGCTGTAAAGCTGTGGAATGGGACCTGAAAATCACAATACAGTTAAGTGAATGTAGGTCATAATGCAAAACTTCTGTGGGCTTTGCTGTCTGGACAGTTGTACTGATCTGACCTGGAGTCCACCTCTCTCAGTGTCTTCTCTCCTAAGCCTCTGACTGTGGCCACTGTTGGAAAAAACTGTCAGAAATAGTTGTCTGTGCCAGCGAGAGTATGACAGCCCTTTTGGGGCTAGAAAGACCCAGCAAGGGCAACTTCTTGTCTGGATCTCACCTGCAATGTTTCTGTCTTCATAAGGCTGTGTGGAAGTGCACTCCACAGATTCAGTGTGAGTTGTGTGAGAAACACTTTGATGTCCCAGCAGCAGGTGTGAAGTAGGGGGTATCTTTTGGAATTTTCTCCTGCAGGAGAAAAAGTAAATTGTCCCTTACTAGTTAGCCTTTTGGTAATTTCTTCTGTTTTAGATGGTTATCATCATAGCCTTTCGTTTCTGTCATTCCCTCCCTTTCATCTTCCCTCTTGCTGGGTTGAAGCCATTGCTCTCTTCTCGCCTGCTGAGGCTGACTGAACAGTCTGTCTGTAAGACACTCTGTCCCTGTGAAGGATGACAAAGTTTTGTGTTTTCTTTCTTTATGTAGTCCTAAAACCATAGTTGCCTTCTTTTGTTTGGTACCCAATACTAGGCTGATGATGAAGCTTCTTCTGCAGTGTTTTTCATGCAATCCTGATGGTTAGCTGTGCAGGTAGGGTTTTCCCCACCTGGTGTGCTGTTTTGCATCTGTTTATGTTGATAATGCTTGTTTACCTAGTCACTAAGTTCTGATGGCCTTCTGCAGCTCTTCAGTCACTTCTAGACTTGGATGTTCCTGAGCAGCTTCATTGGTAACACAAACATGCCCATGTTTTTGTTTGTTTGCTTTTCCAGGTCTTGGAGCAAGCTAAGTTGTAGTGAGACTCAGCAGATCTCTCTGCTGTTAAGATTTTTTGTTCCTTTCACTTTTTTCCCCCACTCCAATGTTTATTAAACCACAAGTCAAGCACTGAAAACTCTTACATTAGTATACTCTGTTGAGTAGGTGAGTCATGATCTTGCATGTGTGAGCGCAGCAGTCAGAGAGAGCCAGGAGAAAGGATTCTCACTTCAGTAGCTGTGACTTCTCCCCTTGTATAACTGGCAATGGTCAGTTCATCTACCAAACCATGTATCAGCTTAAAGCTGTAGATTGTAGGGCTGAACTTTCTGGTTTGTTGTTTCCAGACCAAATCTCCTTCCATAGACAAATGTTCCATTTTTGATTCCTCTGTTTCAGAAACTGGTCTAAATTAGAGGATGTATGTCATGGTTAGCACTCCACATTTCCACATTTAGATTTTTTATAAACATCTGGATTGGTATCACCAGACCTTTTGTTACTTTATGGAAATATTCATAAATGGAACACTCTATTGCAGATATGAAGACAGTGTCTCAGACTCATTGATCTAAAAAAGATTATTGGCTTGAGACTATAGAAGTAAGAAATTAAAAATTTAGGGGCTTTTTTCTACTAGAGTTTCAAATTCATTTAAGATGTGTTCTGCTATGCAATTACTTACTCTACTGGACAGAAACTGATGCTACTTTAAACATTTATCTACCTTTTGATATATCTGTTTGTATTTGTCTCATTCTGAGTTTAAAAATTTATTTGGCTTTTGGTGTTACTTGAATACTTAGTATGCATTCCAGACAGTACTCTTTGGTGCTTACTCCAGCTTATTAAATAAAAAACACACTGTCAAGAGGCACTGACAGCATGCTGTGATATTTTTTCCACTACCATGGAAGTGTCAACTTTCAGAAATACAGTTCAGCAGTACTTGCCTATCCAGATAATTATTTTTTCAAGTTTCTCCCTATGAAACAGCACTTTACAATGTAGACTAAGCTAAAAATGGTGTGGTATTGTGTGGATCTTTGTGCAATATAGCTGTTTGGTGACTATGGTGTGACTTGCAAAGCTTCATGCAGGTGTGAATCATGTAGACACTTTTAGATACCTAAAGCTTTAACAGAAAGGCCTTGTTTGAAAATATTCTGAAATGTAAAAGTGTTGTCTTGGGTTTTTTTTAATAAAAGCTGCAATACAGTATCTTAGTCATTCACATTATTGCATCCCAGCTCCGAAGTACCCTGGTTGAAATAATTTTTTATACAAAAAATGACAATAGGTGACCTGTGGGGAGAAAGCACTGTTTTGGTTCTCAAGTGTGTCCTATACAGTACCTCTGATTTTAGGAGGACTGAAGAGGAGTTTGGACTGACTGAAAGGCTTTTACTTAAGATGCTGATGTTAGGAACTTGACTGCCTAAGCCTCCCTCCCTAGTCAGAGAGGGAAAATGTGCATGCAGAGAGAACTTGGCTCTTGGGCATTTTCAAGGGAACGTACCCATTCCCTAACAGAGGAAACAGATGGTGCTTAGCTCTCCAACCTGAACAGCTCTGCCAAAAGACCTCAGGTTGGGTGGATCTGCCTTACTCTGCAATTCTGAAAATTGGTGCCACTCTGCTTAAATCTGCATTCCTTTGTTTCATTCAGTGTTTACATTTGTTGGTGCTGTTGTTTGCAGGATGTTCTGAAGTTCCAGCTTCTTGCGGTTGCTGCCTTCAGGCCATCTGTGTGTGCACCTGCAAGCAACAGAGTTTGTATTCACAGGGAATCTCACGTGAGCTGTGCCAGTGTAGTTAAAGCAGCCAATATGTGGGTGTGTGTGCTTTAGGAGAGTCAGGCTGACGCTCCTATGAAAGCAGGAGTATTGAAACCAAGAGCGGTATTCTGCTGAATTTTCACAGTCTCACAGAATAGTTGAGGTGCAATGGGACCTCTGGAGATCATCTAGTCCAACACCCCTGCCCAGGCAGGGTCACTGTCATGGTTTAGGAACGGCATTCCTCGACTGAGTGTTCCCACAGAAACAGCCCATACATATGCTGCTTTCTCCCTTCCTTCCCCACTGTGGCAGGATGGAGAGGAGAGCTGGAGGCACAAAGAGGTAAAGATCTTGGGTTGAGATAAGGACAAGTTACTAGAAGCAGCAATGAAATAAGAAAATTAACAGTAACAACAGCAATACCAATAACAGAGTGTACAAGACAGGCAAATAGTTGACATGGGATTGCTCAGCACATGGAACCCGGTGCCACCTGAGGGCACACCCGGCACACCTCGGTGAAAAACCCCGCTAGCCTCTGTCCCCACTGCACAAGGCGTAAGCTGGTATGGAATAACCCGGCTGTGCCCCTCCTGGCTGCTGCAAAAGTAAACTCTGCCCTGGGCGGAACCAGGATATTCACCTAGAGCCAGGGAGAATGGGAGCGCTTCCGGGTGGGTTTTGAATGTCTCCAGTAATGGAGACTCCACAGCCTCCCTGGGCAGCCTGTGCCAGTGCTTTCCTACTCTCAGTTGAAGTTCTTCCTCATGTTAACATGGAACTTCTTGTGTTTGATTTTCTGGCCATTATTCCTTGTTCTGTTACTGCACACCACTGACAGGAGTCTGGCACCATCCTTTCGGCACTCACATCTAAGGTATTTGTATTTATGAGGTCCCCTCTCAGTCTTCTCTACTCTAGACTAAACAGGCCCAGCTCCTGCAGTCTCTCCTTGTGAGAGAGATGCTCCAGACCCTTAATCATCTTTGTGGCCCCTGCTGAATCCTCTCCTGTGGCTCCTTGTCTTTCTTGTACCGAGGAGCCCAGAACTGGACACAGCACTCCAGATGTGGCCTCAGTAGGGCCGAGTAAAGGGGCAGGATCACCTCTGTCGACCTGCTGGCACTGCTCGTCCTGATGCAGCCCAGGATCCCGTTAGCCCTCCTGGCCACAAAGGCACTGCTGGCTTGCGGTCAGCTTGTCATCCACAAAGACTCCCAGATCTTTTGCTGCAGAGCTGCTCTCCAGTAGGTCAGCCCTCAATCTGTGCTGGTACTGGGGGTTGTTCCTTCCCTGTTGCAGTACCCTACACTTGCCCTTGCTGAACCTCACTAGGTTCCTCTCCACCCAACTCTCCAGCCTACCAAGGACTCACTGAATGGCAGCATAGCCTTCTGGTATATCAGCCCCACTTTCATATCATCAGCAAACTTGTTGAGGGTGCATTCTATACCTTTGTCCAGATCATTGATAAAAAATTTGAACAAGACTGGATCCAGTACTGATCCCTGGAGAATGCTACAGATCAGAGGCTTTCAACTGAATTCTACTCTGCTGACCCTCTGAGCTCTGCCATTCAGCCAGTTCTTGATCTACTTCACTGTCCATTCCCCTCACGCACATTTCCTGAGCTTACCTACTAGGATACTATGGGAGACCGTGTCAAAAGCTTGAAGCCAAGGCAGACAACATCCACAGTTCCCCCATCACCTCATCCTGCCATGCCATCACAGAAGGCTGTCAGATTGGTCAAGCATGATTTCCCCTTGGTATATCCAAGCTGGCTACTCTTGATCACCTTTTCTTTTACATTCTTGGTGATGACTTCCAGAATGATCTGTTCCACCACCTTTTCAGGGAGGGAGGTGAAGCTGACTGGCTTGTAGTTTCCCGTGTACTCTCTTTTTGAAGATGGGGATAACATTGGCCTTCCTCCAGTTATTAGGCACCATTCCTGTTCTCCATGATTTTACAATGATGGAGAGTGTCTTGGCAATGATACGTGCCAGCTCCCTCAGCTCCCAGCCCTCTTCAACCATGGGGAAATCTTCTGTTGTCCAACCTTCCTCTCTTAACCCTGAGGTCTGGGATTCCTGAGAGCCGCCCTCAGCAGTAAAGACTGAGGCAAAGAAGGCGTGCAGTAATTCTTCCTTGCCTCTGTCTTCTGACACCAGGACACTCATCTTGTTCAGCAGCAGCCCCATATTTTCCATAATTTTCCTTTTGCTGCTGATGTACTTGCAGAAACCTTTCTTATTGTCCTTGATCCCCCCTGCCAGACTCAATTTCAAGTGGACCTTGGCTTTCTTTGTTGCGTCTCTGCATACTCTGATGATGTTCCTATAGTTCCACCATGTGGCCTGTCCCTTTTTCCACATCTCATAAATTTCTTCTGTTTGAGATTTACTAGAAGCTTCCTGCTCATTAAGTCAGGTCTCCTGCCCACTTTTCTTGAGTTCTTTATCATGGGGATACACTATTCTTGAGCTTGGAGGAAGTGATGCTTGAATATTGACGAGGGGGTCTCTTGGACCCACTTACCTTCTAGAGCCCTAACCCATGCTCCTCTTTGAAGAGGCTGAAGTTAGCTCTTTGGAAGTTCGGGGTTCCAGTCTTTAGTGCTTNGCGTGCAGTAATTCTTCCTTGCCTCTGTCTTCTGACACCAGGACACTCATCTTGTTCAGCAGCAGCCCCATATTTTCCATAATTTTCCTTTTGCTGCTGATGTACTTGCAGAAACCTTTCTTATTGTCCTTGATACCCCCTGCCAGACTCAATTTCAAGTGGACCTTGGCTTTCTTTGTTGCGTCTNGTCACTACAGCCAAGACTGCCCCCACCCTTCTTATCTTTGACCAGTCCCTCCTGATTTGTTAGTACAAGGTCCAGCAACACTCCTTTCCTTCTTGGGTCCTCCTCCACTTCCATCAAAAAGTTATGATCAATGGTCAGCTTCCTGGACTGGGTGTGCTGAGCTGTGTTGTCCCCCCAACAGTATCAGGGTGGTTGAAGTCCCCCAGGATAACCAGGGTCTGTGACCGTGAGGCTGCTTCCAGCTGTCCACAGAGAGCCCTAGCAACTTCCTTCTCCTGATCAGGTGGCCTGCAGCAAAAACCCACAACAGTGTCACCCATGTTAGCCTGTCCCTTAATTCTTACCTATAAACTCTTAACTCATTCATCTTCCCCTGGATAGAGCTCAATACATTCCCAGTACTCTCTTGCTTAAAGAGCAATGCCACCACCTCACCTCGCTGACCTCTCCTTTCTATGAGGTACACAGCCATCCATGAGAACATTCTAGTCATGAAAGGAATGAGATCGTGGCCCTGTGACCCCACACGGGTTTCTAGTTCTTTTTCATTCCCCATGCTGCATGCATTTGTGTACAGGCATTTCAGAGAGGTAATGAAGCATCCAGGTTCCCTAGGAGTGGCATAAGAGGATTTACCATAGCCATACACACCTTTGATGTGGTTAGCCCTATGATTCTCATCTTGAGACGCAGCCAAGGGATATCTGATGCTGGACTGGTTCCCCAGGAGGAAGCACTGGCAAGAGCATTGCCATTTTGGACAAAACGCATCCCCTGCCCCCAGTCCTTCTGTTTAAAGCCCGTCTCACCAAACTGGCCAGCCTGCTGCCAAAGATTCTCTTGCCCTTTTTAGGCAGGTGGTTCCCATTCCTCCCTAATAGATTACCATCATTAGAGTACAAACCATTGTCATAAAAGCCAAAAACTCCTCGTTGGCACCAGTCACGAAGCCAGATATTTATCTGCACTATGCGTCTGCTTCTGGCTGTCTCTGTTTCTTCAACTGGTAGCATAGATGAGAAGAGGACTTGGACACCGATATTTTCTACCTGCTTCACCAGGGTCTTCCTTGATCCTGCCCATTGTTTGGCTTGCAGCATCATTTGCACACACATGAAAGAGTAGTAGCGGGTACTAGTCTGTGCTCTTGGGAAGCTGGAGTGCTCTCTTGGCAACATCATGGATCTCAGCCCCCAGTATGCAGCACAGATCTCCTGCCTCTCTATCAGGCTGGCGGATGGGGGCTGCAGTGCCCCATAATAGAGAGTTGCCCACTATGAGCAAGCTTTGGATTTGGCTGCCATTCTCTAGTATGTTGTTCAAAGGCATAAATGGCAGGTTTGTTTTTTGACTGAAATATAGTAAAACAGACAGAAGGGTGTCTGAGGAAGCACTTGAAAAGGGCTGCGAAGAATATTTTGAGTACCCCACCAGCACATGAATGCAGAGCTGTCTGGTGCTTCCCAGGGTGTTTGCCATCAGGGGAAACCCGAGATGGTTCGTGGTCTTTGGCTCAGCTCCTGCTCAGCACCGAGTGTCTGAATGCCTATTTTGAGGTTCAGAAAAACAAATGGTGCCTCTGTGTGAGAGAGAATTTCAGTTTGTGCTGGAGTCTCAAATTAGAAAGAAGTGGCTTTGAGTTGGCCTGAAGGATATTTCTAGCTCCTGGGCAAAATAGTAAGGCTTTTTGTGTATTTATCACCCAGCTATAAACATTGCACTGAGAAAATCCAATTTAGCCTGAAAGGATCCATTTGTTTTAGCAAGCCTGGTTTGACAGGCTTAGTCCTTGTTCTTAACCCTTTTATTCCTCCTGTCTCCCATAAGACATTTGCATGGGAGAAGTGGGGGACTCAAACTATAAAAAATACTTCTCTCAAAAATTAATTTTTTCCTGTCTGTTTATTAAATTCTTCCTCTCTTTTGCACTATCATACCTATATCAGCTCAAGTTTTGTGCAACTAGTGGGTTTCCTGCTCTTTTCTCAGACCTGAAAACAACTACAGCAGCAATATCTGCTGCTCCTCTGTTTGCTCTGACTGATGAAGAAAGGAATAAAAAAAATATACACAGATACATTTAAACTATTAGATGAAGGTGGAGAGAAAGTGCTCTAGGTAGAACAGAAAAATTTCAACTTGGTAGGAAAAAAAAGGAAAAAAAGGACAAATTATTTCAGAAGACACAAAAAATAACTCTTTTTCCTCCTTGGACTCTATGAGTGACCATTCTGCCGTGGCTGAGCAGAGAAGGGAACCAGGCAGGCAGAGGAGGTCTGACCACTGCTGCTAAACATGGACAACCCACAGAATAACTTGGCATATTGTCCAGAACTGTTTCTGGGGTTGGTAACCCACTGCAACCTGGTGGGCTAAAATAGGGGAACATTCGGTTTCATCCTATATGGTATAATGTGCAAATGAATTTGTTTCTGTCTGAACTTGAATAAAAGGATTATATTTAGGCTCTGTCTGTGTTAGTTAATTTAAAAGATATCCCTCTCCAACAAAAACATTGTTGTCATATCTATCCAGCCTTTCTTAAAAAGAGAACTGTAGTATAACTTTTCAGGGTAGAATTTATATTTATATATGCAATTTAAGTGAGTCATCATACTTTGCTATATCGCGTGCCACAAAAACACCGTAACTAAACTGGTAGAAGAAAAAAGCTTGAGAAATAATCTCATAAATAGTCCTTCAAAACCAAGGTAAGCAATAAATGATGATTAAAAATTGCGAATTCATTTCAGAAGTAATTTCATAACAGAACTGCAGGGATTTGAACTAACTACTTGGCTAGGAAAAATGTTTAATGTCATTTCTCACAGAACCTACCTATATATAGACATCTTGGGTATATGTATTTTTATTTATGCTTAAGTGCATGTATCTTTTTTTCTGGAA
Source organism: Cnemophilus loriae (assembly GCA_013397755.1). NCBI lineage: Eukaryota > Metazoa > Chordata > Aves > Passeriformes > Corvidae > Cnemophilus > Cnemophilus loriae. The sequence goes on along the minus strand of VZTF01001851.1, from coordinate 463,899 downwards.
ATTTACTTGACTACTCATGACACTTTTCGGAAGGTCAGAAGACACTGGGGCTTATTCAAATAATCCTGATAATTGTTCTTAGGACCACCTTACTCAGGATTGTACATATTGCTGGGTTAAATGTGCTCACTGCAGCCAGGCATTTAAATTATCAAGGTGACAGAGGTCCTTTCCTATGTACCTGGGAGTGTACAGGGTGAAGTGACAGTTTATGTGAGACAGGAGGACCTGGGTCAGTGCTGGCCATGCATCCTCTCTACCTGTGAACATTAAGCCAGAAGAAGATGTGAAGATGTGGCATTGTACCCTAGTGGAGCTGACAGGATTACTTTTCCTCAGTTTTTTCTTCACCGAACAGGTAGACAACACAGACACTTTCCGCTACCTCCCTGCCATTTCTTGGGACTTGCAGTAAGACTGTAGAGTTGGGAATGATGTTAGGGAGCACCTTTCAAGCCCAATTCCTGTATCTCTACCCTGGCAGAAACCCTCTGTGGCCGTGTCCACAGGATGCCCATTCAGAATCTGGAAGAAGCTTTCTTTGTGGACTGCCCGGGAGCTAACTAGAAAAGGAAGCAGGTTTTCCACAGGCATTCCAGACTCGAGCTGAATTTGTCACTTTTTTCCCTGTTTAGAAGATGCTATAAATCCGGTACCTCCTGATACTTCAGGGTATTTATGCAGGTGTGAATTCATTCATGCTGGTTTTACTATGACTTTTTCCTGCCTCACAGTTTCCTAACTGTGAGGGCAAGCACCCACACAAAGTAAAGGTAACCCAAAGCGTTGATTTGTCTTTTTTTTAATGACAATAGAGTTCATTTTAGAGAGCTATTGAGACAGAAAAATAAGGATGAAGAAGGATAAGACTGGGACTTACTATGAGAAAAAAAATCACATATAGTACCAGGTTTGTACTATTTTAATTTTATTTCAGAGCACTTTGGGTTTTTCCAGACATGAAAAAGGATGAGAAATGTATTTTCAAGGCACTAGAGAGAAAAGCATGTACAGGTAAGATTTTTCTCTGCAAATTCATTTTGTTCCCCAAATACCTCAATTCTCTTGCAAATTCATAGGTTTGGTGGTTTGTTTGGTTTTTTTTTTTCACCTTATGCAGTTTGTATTTTGTGAGGCTGCACGGAGGCAGGCTGGCCAGCTCTAAGCCCCATCCAGCTGCCCATGCACTAGCCAGGCATCTGTGCACCTAGCAGGCACAGCACCCGCAGTGGTGCCTTGCTGCTGCAGTCAAAGGGCAGTAACACACAGCATACAGGTTTGTGGTGTAAATGCATTAAAGAGTAACTGAGTATGAGTTTATCTTCTAGCACCGCTTTTGTGACTTGCTGTGGGAGCAGTGAGTACAACAGGACACATCGTCTTGTTGAGCCTTTTCATGGGACCCTGCCATGTCTTTTTGTTGGATCTCAGATGCTAGTTTTGGAGCAGAGTAAGCAGATGCCCTGGCCTCTTATCCTGGTTGCTTGTGCTCTGCTGTTGTCCGTGCAGGGGGATGGCCACTGTCCCTCAGAGTTTCACTCTCCCTGCTCAGGGGTCTGGGACCCCTCTGTCTGCCCTAACATCAAGGTTTTGCCAGTTTATGAAAACTCCCTAAGGTGTCGTGGCATGATCCTCTGTTCCAGGACACGCCTGCCTGGGCTAGCTCCAGATTCATCCTAATAAAGCCAATTGTGTGTATTGGTGAGCCTGGAACACATAATAGGGCAGCAAAGAAGAAATGTTGAACTATTTTTAAGAATGCATAGTCATAACATATTGATGGATAAGTACAAACAAAAATAGTTGGGAGAGATGAGCTATCTGGTTTCACAGCAGCCATCGGCAGTATTTCCTGGGAGACAGGCTGAGCCTTCTTTGTTCTGCTTCATGTACGGTCAGTGTGTGCTTTGCTTTGTACAATCTGCAAGCTCACAAGTGCCCATTTACCTCTCAAGAGAGAGGAGAAAAATTTAGAGCTGTGTGAAGTGCTCTTTGACTTGGGACCAAATGAGGCTTTCGTGTATTTTCCAATGCTGCTGGTAGCACTGGGTTGTCCTCAACAGACCACACAAGAAATGCAAAGGCACAAGGCCTGGCTGCTTTGAAGTAAATCTGGGAAATTGTTCTCCTTTGAAATGCAAGCCCAGTGGCAAAGCCATTGCTCCAGTGACTGCCTTTCTGCTCCCTCTGATATGGCACATACAATGCAAATGTGTGCTAGAGAGTGACAATCAAAAGGCTTTGAGAAACAAAGGATGAGAGAAATTACATTCTTATTTTCCACAGCTATCATGCTAAGCAATACACAGCCTGTTGAAATAGAGTTCAACATGTAGGTTTGCAGAGACCAACTCGTTGAAAATTAAGTTAAAATCTTGCCCCTCCCCAGTGTGACTCAGTGGATGATTATACTGTGTTTCAGTGTTCACATCAATATTGTTCGCATTTGCAATGTTCTTGCTATACAAAATTTAGGTTCGGCTTTGCCAGCCTCTACACTGAGAAATCTGCTCGAAGTTCTTAAGTCGTCACTAGGGAATTTGAGAATAATGTTCTTTATCAATACAGGAAAGATTTCTTAATCTCTTAGTTGATTTCTTAGTTGCCATTTGTTCTTGTTGTGGAACTAGCAAAAAGTGAATCTTTTACACTTGATTATTTCTTTTGAAAATGATACAGAACTTTTTTCTCCCTGTGATTCCCTCATGTGTTGAAGACATAAAAAAGAAAAGCAAGTTCTATTGAGAAAAAGAAAAATGGACAAACCTACATTTTCTTATAATTTCAAAACAAAATAATATTTTATTTTTAAAAGGACAAAACTCTAAGTGATCTATGAATTACATCTTCCTGAATTGAGACTAAGAAAGTAGATATCTGATGCAGACATAATTATTTCTCCTTTTCAGTGCAGACAGGATTTTAACCATGTTCTTTAACCCAGCACATCTATCTTTCTGGCCTGAATTTACCCAGTTTACAAAGCAAGTTTAACTTTCATTCCTACATTTACTTCTTATGTGACTAAGATATTCAGCCCCAAACTGTTTGAAGCTATGAAATGGGCTTTGTTCCATGGCTTGCTGAAGCAAGTAATAGGTCAGAAGAAAACAGCTTTAAACCAAGATACTGAAAAATGAATAAAGGATATGATTATTAATTTTGCAGAAAGATTAGGTAGTGCTATAATTTTGTCATACAGCAACCTCCCAATTTTACTTCTCTTTTCTGTAAATAAGTTACCAGGACATTTTTATCTCTCTGCCCTTTCCCTTCTTAAAAAAGGTATAGTCTAAATTCTTGCAAAATGTTGTATATTTTGACACAAATAGTGGTAGAAATACTTAACAGATAATTAATGTTAGTTTGCTTTGTTTAACAGCTAGGGCTTTATATCTTAGCAAAGTGTTAAGACTACGATATTGCAAGTTACCATGCTGTTGAAGAGGAAGGACAACCCTGTTTTAGACCTTCATTAACAAGCTCTGATCTGATCCTTGGGTAGTTAATTTGACACAGTTAACATTAACAAGCTTCCGATTATCTAAGTTTTGTGTTAAATTTTTCACATTTAATTATTAAAAAATATTGCTGGATTCAACAGAAGAAAGAAAAAAGCATGTGTTGAGCCTCAGGAGGGAAATACCAAATAATCTTTCTCATTTTGAAACACAGCTATACTGTACTTAAGAAAGTACTCTATTGACAAAATACTGACTGATCACTTCCTTTTGCAAAACATGTTCCACACAGCAAGGCTGTCAAAACAAAGCCAAGCAAATGGAACAAAATCAGCTTTGAGATGGTAATTTAAACCCGTCTTGATTGTATTAGTTTCAAGACCTTACCACAGAACTTCCATAGCTTCATAAATTCCTGAATAGACCCCAAAAGAAGCCAAGAACAACGCATTTCATTAAACTCCAAACTAGTTTTCTGCTGGAGAGATGCAAGTGTATGCCTACATGGATGTCACAGAATGATGAAGATCTTAACAACAGACATGAAAGCGCATATATATCATATTAAAAAGAAAACCTAGATTCCTGCAAAGAAATAACCTTGGGCTTCTTTGTATTAGAAAAAAAAATTCTCTGCTGTTTCCCTTCTCCCTCACCTGCATGTTTTACTTTTCATTGCACGACCATTTTTTACACACAGTGATGACAGGTGGCTGGACTTTTAACCTCTGAAATCATTAGCATGATCATCTCTGCTTCTACCTAAACACTCAGATTCAGTTTCAAATCGGTATTTCTTCAGCTCAAAAGCCTGGCACTGTGCTATCTGCACTCTTCCAGGTCTGACGGTTAATATAATTAAGTAGTGAGCTTAGTTCCTTTAAGCCGTTGTCATTAAACCACGTGCATGGTGATCACAGCACTTCTTGTGAACTGTTGTGGGTACAGCCCAGAGAGAACCCTTCTGAAACAGTGTTTTCAGTGAAGTATAGTATTTAGTGCCTTATTTTTCACAACTGTTATATTTTCATTACATACTGGAAAGAAATAGGTAGAAGCTGTAAGTGAGTGCCTTTCCCTATTTTTGTAAGGTAGTGCCTTGCGCTTTTCCTGAGGGAAGTAAGCAGCGAAGTCTGCTACAGGAGGACCAGAGTCCATTTCCTGGGCTACTAGCAGTGTTTTTGCCCACTGCGTGTTGCACACAAAAGTTGCTGACCTTTACCTGGTTGGTTTTTCACTACCATTTTCACTACCAGTCTGAAGTCAGTGGGGAGCAGAGCTGTCCATGCTGGGCAAGAGGGATTATACTGGGTGCCTTCCCAGAGCATCTACGGGGCAGGTGCCTGGGATGAATTCTGAGAGAAAGATTAGGCAAGAGTGCATGGGAAAGTCTTCTGCAATGTACCCATGGGGGCTGGCCTGTGTTCTGGCCATGGCATGGCTGGCCAGCATCTGAGGGGCACTGCTGGACTGGGGCCATGGACCACTTCTCAAGGGCCACCTGGAGATTCAGAGGAAGGCTATGGATTTGTGCAGACAAGCAGCTGAGGTTTAGATGTGTCTCCTTTCTGTTTGACCTGACGACAGACCATAATGTCACAAAGAAAAATCTGATTACGTCCTGTAAAGGCCAAAGAAGACGTACTTCTACTTGGAGTGCCATGAAAGGCAAGGAGGTTTAGATAAAAAAAGGGAAGTTGGAAATAGGATACCTGCTTAAATGTAAAATGTACAGCTGAAGTTAACATACTGCACTGGTCAAAGCCAGTTAGGGGATTGCTGCAGGTGGTAGGGATATAGATGTATTAATTTGTGCTGTACAGATAGAGGAAGCTCTCTGTTAGGGTGTATTTCGATGCAGACAAATATAAATTCGCTGCTACAAAGGCAAAGCATTTCTAAATGTCAGTGTGGAAAAAAAGAAAAAAGTACTTAGAAGGTCAAAAACTATCTGAATAGTCTGTGCCAAGGAATGTCTGGTCTCAAGCACCCACAGTACCAATCAGTTAAAAACTCTGTCGCTTTACAGCAGAAGATACTTGCTTCAACTTCAGTGTGTCTGGCCATCCATTTGGATGAGATTTGTGGGGTTTTGGGAATGTGGCCCTTCCAGTGACCTTGGAAGGCGTCATGTGAACAAAGCTTGTGGCTCCAAACAGCTCTTGCTGAGGAGCACCAGAAATGAAATCCTACCATAACCAGAGTCAGCTGTTTCAAATTGTGATCCAAGGGACCCAGCCAAAGACCAGGAACACCCAGTAGCAGGTCGGTAAGCATCGTGGGAATTCCTGTCTAGCAGCGAGGGGTGGCAGCCGTGTCTATTGATCTCAACCCCCCTGCCCAAAAACCTCCCACCATCCAAACCAAACCAAACCAAACCAAACCAAACCAAACCAAACCAAACCAAACCAAACCAAACCAAACCAACGAAACCCCCAAACAGCAAACAGCGTCCAAAACACAGACAAACAAACCAAACAAAATGAATAAACCGACCCCAAAGCAGACGGGCCCCGCCGCTATCCCCGGCGCGCTGTGGCGCGACGCTGCCGGCAGAGGGCAGCAGTGCACCGGGCCGGTGCCGCCCGGGCCCACGGAGCTGCCGCGGCTGCGGGGACAGCGCGGAGCCGCCGCTCCCGGCCGGGGAACGCCGAGCGCTCTCACGGGCTCTTCTCTCAAGGGGAAACAGGTGCCTCTATCTCCCAGGAATACAGCCGTGGCACCCCAGCGGCTGCTCCCGCAGAGCAGCTGCAGGGCCAGCGAGAAGCAGCAGAGGCACTGGCTTGCCAAGTCTCGCCTGTGCGCTCACTCGGTTGCCTTGGCCGGATGCCTGGGGAGATCCCCAGCCCCATAGGAAGTACCTGGCAGTCCTGCAGCCCCTCTAAGAGCTGAAAAATAGAAGAGAAATGCTTTGCCAGCATGTTCCCACACAGAGAGGAAGACAGCAAAGGTCAAGTCGCTGTTGGATTGCCAAAGAGCTGCCGAGCCTTTTGCTTACCCAGGTTTCCCAAACAGAAATGGGACAGGTGGATCTGTGATCTGTGTCACTGGCGGAGCTGGGCACTATCCTGGTGTGGCCATCTCTGAGCCATCTAGGTGTGACAGGAGATGCAGGATTACCACCCCTGCACCGTGTCTGCGTTTGTTTCACTGGCACTAAGACAACCCCTGCAAAGTGCAGGAACAAACTGCGGGATGTGTGCACTGGGCATGCATTAGGTACTAGGCAGGATATACACATTGGGCATACATTTCACAGGGGTAAAAATCTGCTGTGCCCTACTAGTTGATATAAGTAAGAGAGATTTCAGAGGCTAGCCAACAGGCAAAAACGTAAGGCAGATGTAATGAAGTAAAATTGAGGAAAAAGCATGTGTTCAATTGGCAGTGCTGAGGATCAGGCCTATGTACAGAAAAAGAGATTTCTATCTGCACTTGGTTAATGCATCTACCGAACATGCTTCTGACTTACAGTTCTGACCTCTTTAGAAAAACCAGAGGCACTCAGCTTTGTGCCACCATTGCAGGAGCAACTAAAATGGAGTGTTGCACTGGGCACTAGGTCTGTTTTCTTGACTGCTGGATCAGCAGGTGGTCAGGGGTTGCTTGTGTGGGTAAATGAGCCAGCCAAAAAGATTACACAGCTATTCTCATCCTGAAAGAGTGCTGAGTTCTGGGCATGCTTCTGAAACACCTTTTTTTTTTTTTTTTCCACTCAAGATTAAATTTGAACAGATGCCAACTACCTTCCCTTCTGCATCCTTCCCACGCCTGTAGTTGAGAGACAGTGTCCTGGTCACAGTGCCTATGCAACGCCCACGCACTGCCTTTGTTCCCCCGGCCCTGTGCAGGGGGACAATATGGTCTGTGGGCAGCAAGTCGCCCCAGGTGAGATGAAGCAGGGCCTTCCTCTGGCCGAGCTCTGGTTGTCTCAGCTGGAGACCGCTCTTGGCATATGTTCACTACATTCCCAGAAGGACATACAGCTTGTTCTAATACTGAACACTCTATTTGCAGGCACTGTGCGTCCGAGACTATAAATAATTCTAAAACCAAAGGACTTGGAGAAGATCACGCTATCATTTCTTAATCTGGTAATGAAACCACAGGTGGAAAGAGGACACAACACCCATTTACACAAGAGGCTTCTCAGTCTAGAGGACATTTTAAAAAATTTGTTGTCTAGATGAGGGCTGTAGCCATCTAAAACTGTTTCTTGGGTATCTGAATCTCCTTCTAAGCAATGCAACTATTCAGCTTTGGAAAGGCTCTCTACTGACAAGTATATCAGCAGGAGTATCTTTGATCTTTTTACTTTCTTTTATGCAACACATACGAGATAATTTTTTTTCCCATGATCAGCTCAGTAAATAATTCCTTCATAATGAAGAGTCAAATACCAGAATAATTGATGCAGAAGGGTCTCAGCCATGGTGTGAGGTGACCACTGATAACTACGTCCTGACACAGAGTAACCTAACATGTCCTTAGCCATTCCCCACATGGGAGTTTCCACAGATTCCCGAGGCAGTACTGGTAGTGTCCCCCTCTCCTGCAGCAGCACGGCTTGACTGATTGAATTTTAGGTATGATGGAGTTCAACAAATCACCCTCTTTCCTAAGCAGAAGTTTCCCAAATTTTTAAAGATCCTTATTACATCCCTTCCCTTTTTGTCTTTTTTTAAGTACAATTCTCTCCACCAAATTCTTTAATCTGTCTCTAAAAGTCATGCTTTCTGTCTTGCTGATTGCTTCCCCCACCCTCTAGTCCCTCTCAAGCATCTCCTATTTTTGGAAAGACAGGCCCAAAACTGAACACGGAGTCAGGGAGAGCAGGCAAGTGCTTCACGTCTCGTATTTGCAAGCATGTCATGTAGAGTCTGAATGACATATGTCTGTTTTCTCACATTCTTAATAGCTTCTTGCCTGTAAGTTTCAGCAGAATATTTTTTTTTCTCAAAGAGGAAAGAAAATTAATTTAAGAAGGATGCTGCTTCTCTAGGTGCAGTCCAGAAAGCTTCTAGCTAAATAGACACATGAGAGTTACAAAATTATTGTTTTTGAAGGTGTTAACCAGAAGACTGTTCACCTGGCATTACTAAGCCAGTCTCACGACATCCAGGGCTTGATACCTGCTGGGCTGATAAACTGTGTGCTTGAAGATGGCCCTGGGAGAAGAATGGATTGTTTCGGCAAGTTCAGCTACTGCAATGTCCCTGAGTATTTCATGGCTCACATTTCCAAGAGATCCAGCGTGCTGACTCTGTATTTGTTCATGTGTTTTATCTGCTTTTTACGTCTTTGTGCTTTTTTTTCATGGCTTATTACCTCAGCCACACTTAGTAGCATCACGAGTTTATCCTACAATTAGCCCAAAAATTGTAGTCATTTTTTCCTCTCTGACACATGCACGCTGCTTTCTCTGAATCATCTGTGCCCTGTTTGAGGACTATGCCGTCAGTGCTGGGTCATGATTAAGTGAAGAAGGTATCTGTTTCAGGCCAAGGCTGCTAAGTCACATTTTCTGTGAAGAGCAGTGATGTAATTCCGTATTACAGCTAAGAAGCAAACCTGATTTAAGATGCTTCTGACCACACTGCCACCAGCTGCCTGACTGCTTTTTTCACACTCCCAGCGGGCATTTTTTAAAAGGAGAGTGGCTGATACGGCATGGGTGAGAATGAGCAACATGCAGTGGGAAAGGGTGAACATCTTTGGCAATTAAACCACATTATGAAAATGTGACATGCGATAATGAGCTAGATACTCTATAACCAAGTACCAGAAGAGGCATATAGTGATTTCTTCTTTCTCATTTTTTCTTCTTGTATTATTTATTTTTGTTCAGATCTCTTCTGGTTGTCTTTGACTGTAAGCAATGCTGTCAGGTTTGTGGAATTCCCTCCATTATTATGCTGTAATTTAACTAGATAAGCAATTTTCTGATAGTCACATGAGGAAGCATACTGGGAGCCTGAGCACTAGTGATCAGCATTGACTTCCAGAGTAGAGTCTCCTCTGAAGGTTGGACGCCTTATTTTATTAAAAATGGGTATTAATATATTGCTCAATAGACTGTGAATGATTTTGTTCCCAAAACTGATTCAATAAATGCTTTGAAAGTTTCCTCTGGCAGTGATTTTTAGCAATGTGTTGCTTACTCTTTTGATCTGCTGATGCCAGCCCATCAAATAGTGGAGGGCTTGGTTACAGTTTTATGCCTGCTTCTGAATCAAGGTGCAGCAGAGGATTTCCTCCACAGATGGCTGAGTAGTTATTTTATGTTGGGAAGTATAACTAAAATAATCCTGATTATTTGGGTGGCAAGAGAGCAAGCAAGCCTCTGCAGGTCCTCTGTAAGGAATCCTGCCTATCCATGCAAGCACTGGTAAACTGAGGCAGTTGGTTCCTGGGAGCAGCGGTAGTGGAGTGGCTGCATGAGTCCTGGCTGGCCAAGGGTGGCTGCAGGTGGCCACTCTGTCAGGAAGCACCGCCTGAGCACAAGGCAGTGACAGTCATGTAAAACGGCTCTAGGGAACCTGGCAGTGACAGTCAATGTCATACAGCAGAGATTTTTCACTTTCCATAGAACGGAAGGTTCATTTAGTGCATGTGTATGTGATGGAGGGGTAAACAACAGAAAAACCCAGTAAGCTTGACCTCTAACATCCCAGTCTGTGACTTTGCATAGAAATGTGGGTATTGTTTTTCAGGGCGGTCGTGAGATCCACATATTTTCACATGCATTAATCACATAAATGGGACCCTGCAGCCTGAAAACAGCAGAAAGCAACAAAATACCGGGCAGGTTCCAAATTTGCTTACACATTTGCAGAGATTGTACATAAATGCAGATGTTTAATATATGCTTTTGTGTGAGGACAAGAGCATATCACTTAGTACATCTCATTCTGGGAGATGTATTTTTTCCATGGATGTTTTTAAAGACCTTCATAATGGTCCTTTTTTAATAAATTGCTTCCTTTAGCAATTTAGGCTATTTGCTATCATTTGCTTAACTTTGGAAAATTCTAATTCCAGACTGATAGGCAAAGGAAACTTTAAAAACATTACATTATCTCTCTGCTTCGGGAGTTGATATTATCACAGTTACTGCTCTGTGAAGTTAGCTGGTAAGAGGAATAAAAATGTATATTTTTTTAAAAGTTCTTACATTGTAGATCTTTGGTCTTTGTTTGAATTGCAATGAAGAGTCTCAATATTAGCTAAGTGTTGTTTCCACAAAAAATTAGTTCATGAAGCTGTTGCTTTTTTTGAAGAACAAACACACAACTGATTCCAATCAGTTTCTTAATGAGTATATTCACAGTTCAAATACAAGAGGCTGTCCTTCAGGTTAAGGGGTGAGACCAAAGGATTCAGCTCAACACTCCAGTTAGAGGAGGCAGAGTCCTCCAGTGCACAGAGCTGAGTCACCCTCTTCATTTGAGTGAAGATACCTGATTTGTTTACTTTGATTACTCTCTGAAAAATGACTTGAACAAACAACGGGTGCTCAGGGCAATGGCAGTTTTGTAAGCTGGGTATTTGTGCTGTGACACTGAGAAGAATTAGTGTTTAGTTTGATGGTTAAAAGAAAAGCAGTTCCATGAGATACAAAGAGCTGTGTCCAATTACAACAACAGTGAACTTGTCCCTGCTTTGTTGGCCCTCTGCATGGCAGATCTTCAGTTTGGGTGCTGATGTTCTCTTTAGATTTGTCAGTACTCTGGGGTTCTTTTTTAAGTGCAGAAAAAAATGAGGTTCTTCTCCTACTCCCAGTTCTACCTAATGTGAAATTCCATGCTGATGTCTCCTATTTCCTAATCCAGGGACTAGGTCAATCCATTATCAGCAAATGTCATTTCCCTCTAACAATCTTGTCAAAATTCAACTGGCCAAGACAAGCATGTCTGTCTGAACACCCAACCTGACCAACTTCAATACTTCTGCTCCTTAGCTTGCTTGCTGGCACGGTCTGGGGATGCGAAATTCATTATCCCGGCAGTCCATACATTCTGTCGATGATTGAAAACACACGAATGATTATTAATTAAGGAATGAGAAGGTCTCCTGCAGCTAGGATCACAGCCATTAAATTAGCACACAGAACCAGTCACTATTATTTTACTTTTCAGGTCTCCCTATATTGTTAGGACTACACTTAAAGATGGATGGAAGGTGGAAATAGATCTTTTTCAAGACCCAGTCCTGCTGCACACTTGGCCACTGTCCTACAAACTAGATGAACAACATAGTGACCTATTAGATCAACTAAAAAGAAGCTAAAAAGCAATGTTCAGCCATTGAGACCACTTGAAGAGAGAACCTCTCCAGTCTGAAAGGTTGCCTGTACCATGACATTTAAATAGATGTTTAGTGCAATATAGTCAATACTGTTCATGTCTTTAAATAGAGATTGAAAATTAAATAATAATAAAACCATTGAACCAGCTGCTATTTGCAAAGGGTGCCATTGATTAAGATGCTGGAGCATGAAGGAGAAAGTGCTGAGTAGGCAGCAAGCAATGTTTTACCATGACAAATACATTTTATTTGCAGTTACCAGGTATAGACAAAATAAACATGAAGTTTGGGCCTTAAATGCCGCAGCAGAGAGTTTCACCTCTGACTTTACTGTGACTGAGATGGTCCTCATTGTGCTCGCTCTGGCCTTACTGGGTGAAATGAGACATCCCACACCATGGCCTGCAGATCTTGGTGCTAGGCTTAATTCATGTCCTAGCATGTCTTTGCTGGAAATGCTGCATGACTTTGTGTAGATTTGCTTTCACGTTATACAACAAAGTGAGTCTGACTTGTGAAATACCCTCTGAACATGTCAGTAACATGCTCAGTTTTCTGGACTGTCCTGAAAGTTAGAGATAAGTCTTATGTGAGGAATCACTGCATAGGGAAACATAGCAGCTAGGCCTACCTGAGTATATCTATGTCTATTGCTTTCTGTCACTTTCACTTAATGGTTGAGATTTTGAAGCCTTCTGATATGCCTTTTATTACAAGTGCTAATTACTTTATAGGGACTAGTTGCTAGCCCAGTTTACTTTTCCCTTCCCAATACTCTTTCTGACACACTAGATTGTTTTACTATTAATGCTGTCTTTACTATTAAATGTGGAGAAAGGATAGTTTTGATGGCTGTGGTTGTTGAGGTATTCATAATGAAAAAGTCTCTTTGGAAAGCAATGAGGTGGTGTTCGAAATCAAGAGAAGACAAAGTCCAGGGTCCTGAAAGGAAAATTAACTTAGAAGAAGTCAGAAATTTAGGACTACTTCAGCCAGAAGGAAGATGTGTGCGGAGGGATGAATCCAAGAACAAACAGCCCGATAAAGCTGTAAGATGTTAAGATTCAAGTGTTGGTTCAGAAGAGCAATATGATGTAAGCAGTATATAATCCAGAATAACGACCAATTATATTTGAGAGGGACTTGCTTATTTTACTCAGTGGTATTACATTTCCCCTAATCCACAGCACATCCTAAGGGATACATCCTCTTCCCCCAGCTGGGTATACTGACTCACACTGCCTTCCTGACGTTTGGGCTCTTCTCCACAGGGACAAGTGACGAGCCTGAGGAATTTTGCAGAAGTGCAGGTTGCAAATTCCTTAGCATAGGACTGACTGCGGCCTAATATGTATTAAGATTTTGAGGAGAGGATGGCCAAGTGGGGCATATGAGAATAGTAGGAATTAACGAGGTACCACCTCTATCTGAATCAGTTGGAGGTCTGAGTTCCACCAGTCTCTTCCATCCTTTTGATTCCAACAAGGGAACCAAGGTGACAAGAAAATGCTTGTATTTGTAGTAGACATATCTGAGCTGTGTCTACAGTTTCCTGTAAAGTTATAACTGCGTATGTTCCAAGAGACTAGGGAGAGTATGAAAGTAATGACAATATTTTTAGAAAGGTAAGTGAAATGACCTGAGTAATTTTAGGTCAATCTTGCATTGATTTGTGGCCAAAAGATGGAACGTTTAAAAGATTGAAGTAGAATTAATGACAGTCAATACGGCTTAAAATAAAATAGGGTTTGTCAAATGTACTTAATTTAATTGCTTGAGATCATGGGTTCGATTGATTAGAAGTATCCTGGTTTTCTCAGACCTCACTTTTTTGGCACATGACAGTCTCCTGTATTGCTTCCACAGCCTTAGCCATTGTCTACTTTAGGATTTTGTGGCGATTTCAGGTATTGTCTGTAGTTTGGTAGCCTTTATTTGCAGCTGCCTGAGCCTTGGCAAGCAGTTGACAGGGCAGCCTTGCCTGCAAGACAGGGATGCCTTGCCTGAGAACCCCAGCTAGCTGGGCAGCTCTTTGGAGTACAGCAAACCACAGCAAATTTTTTATTAGCAACTATTATTCATGAAATTGCGGTATATTCTTCTGTCATCTAGCGTGGATGCAGTTACCCATATATGCTGTTTTGGGGACTCAGGTTACACTGAATTTAGGTGCTCCACAATGAAATGGATGGTGAAATTTGTGAGGTTAGGAAAGCAGTATGAGAACTTTTCGGAGTCTGATCAATGGCCCTATCAAGGGAGATTTATCAGCTAGGTGTCTAGTTTATTTTCATGGTGTAAAAGTCCTTTCTGGGGTATTCTATCTAACTGTTTATGTTCTTATAATCTATTCATGAAAATCATAACGAGAGAGGGTAAAAGTCAAAGTGAGAAAATGTATGCCTTGAGCAATCCTATCAAGGGTTAAGGTAAATAAATGGTCAGTATTTTATGAGGAGTATGCTGGTTGGCTAGTGTCATTCTCCAGGATGTATGTAGATTGGCCTCAATTTTTAGGTGTCTGGCAGAAGATACTTGGTGTCCTTTCATAGCTTCTGCTATTTTTGACTTGAATACACTTATGAACGGATCAAACGTGCAGCAGTAAGCACCCACCATTAATTACGGAAGTACTCATCTTCTCAGGTCTGGTTCTTGACTGAAATGCCTAAGCTCCTACTAAAATATGCATTATGTTAGATCCTCAGCTGTTAAGGTTTTACTTAGCACCATTAGCTTATCTGGGGCTACAGTCATTAACACCAGTTTGATTTTGCTTATGAGATGCCAATTCATGGAATTTCAAGGCAAGCACTTGAAATTCACTTATCTCTTGTATCCATATTGACCATCAAATGGAAAATTTTTTAAAAGCAGACATGTCATCTCTGGGGAAAAGAATCCTTGACTTCCCTCTAACTTCAGTAAACTATTCGCTTATTGGTTCATAACATGGCTGACTAGATTTATTTGTCATGTGCCCCTGTAATTCAATGTTCAAATCCAAACATGACAAATGGGAAATAAATAATGGACCCTTTGTTATGTCCTAAACCTCCAAAGCGTTTTTTAAACCAATACTTTGACCATACCTAATGCTTTAGTATAGAATAGAAAAAAGATACATGAGGACAGTCAGCTGTTCTATCAGCTCTACAAGGCCAATATTTGACACAGACAGAGGAACACAAACACACAGAAAATGCAACTATTTGAAAGAATAATCCTTTTGGAAGTGCAACTTGCAACATCTATCTAGTGCATGAAAAGTGCTGTATTCCAGTGAGATTCTTACAGGTACTGAGCTGATATATTGACTACAGTTTTTAAGGCAGTAAGAAATAAGCATGTGCCTAGAAGTTTTGCTGACTACAAATTTATTTGAAAACTTACCTGAATAGAAATAGACAACTAAATCAAGGGTCTGTAAGATTTTTGCTGGTATTGCATCCATAGCAAAATATTATGTGAAAAATCCCATAACCTATCATAACTCTGTCCTCTGTTCAGCACCTCTAAATCCTTTCTTATTTTTACTCTCTGTCATCTCATACTGCAGTAACAAAGGACAGATAGCTAGATCTGTTTAATAAATTATAGCCTGAATTTTTTACCTATATTGAGTAGATATGCAAAATGCATATTCATTTCTCTAAACAACAAGAAAATCAGACATAGAAAATTCTGCATAATCACACGATCATAAAATTTGGTAATAGTTTACTTTCAAGAAGATAAAATGATACACTTTTAAGATCATCACATGTATTATGACTAGTCAATCTTGCAAGATGCATCTTCATTCATTGCACTCAGGAAAGTGCCTGATTTCATTATGGTGATTTTCTAACTCAGAACATATTTTGTATCTGAGTGCTTTTTGTGAATAGTTATAATAGCTACTTATTCAAATCAGTGGCTGTGTTTACAGAGAGAAGAGGACACCACAAATAGCAGAGATTTATCATTCAGTACCCCACAGAGTGATTGCACATGACTTCTGTGCTCTTTTCTCTTGAAAATACACATGCCTGCTTGTCATGGCTGGCAGTTCTGGTCTTTCAGCCAGTGAGTTCAATGCTTAGTTCAAAGGCATGTTTTATTTCTTCAAAGTTGTTAAAAGAACTTGCAGTAGTCAGTGATCTACATCTATATTGCAGTCAGGTTCCTGATGGACAGCCCAGAGGAAAAAAAGCCACTGGGAAAAGCTCTGCTGAACTCAGAAGTCTTTGGATTGAATCTTCAGTGACAGGAATGGCAAGAAAAGAGAAATGGTATCCTAGTTCTAATTCTGAGTGAAGAAAGCAGGTTACTAGGTCATGCTAGTCAGCTATCTGATGGGAATTGCTCTTTCATGCTTTCTGGAGTTTCATACAGCTTTTTATGTAGGGTGTATTTCATGAGCAGCTGAAACAAATAAAGACAAAATTTAACAAATAAAATAAAGAGACATCCAAATATAATTTGGATAAATAACACAGAATAACACAGATTAATAAACACAGAAATAAGTGAAAAATAATAGATTAATACTATAATAGCAGAGGCCACCATTCACTGCTATTATTCACAGCTGTAGTTATGAATATTAATAAACCCAATTAGCTGCATCTGTAAGTCAGACTATATTTTAGAAAGGAATTTCTGTTGCCAAAGACTAAATCAGTATTCAGAGATTGTAGGGTGGGATTGGTGAGACAATAACCAGTGAACTCTCTTCAGGGTTCCTGAATTTTTACCTGGTGGTGGTGAAACATGTATTGGTTTGTCAGGTCTTGGCTTATAAAAGTGGCATTAGAGGAGGAACGAGAAAAATAACACACTGTGAAAATCTGAGCTTTCAAAACACATTCCATCACAGCAGAGGGAGGGAGGAAAGAGGGGAAGTGACAGGACTGTGGGTTTTGAGATACCCCCATGTAGATTGATGCAGAGCTCAGAGTCCTCTGGGAGATTTGACAGCCAAAAAATTTGCTCCACTCTCCTCAGGAGAGGCCGCGTCAGTATGCGTCTGTGTGGAGCAGCTCAGGCAAGCAGCAGTCTGCCTTAGGTTGTGCCTAAAACATATATGTGACAAACGATAGCAGAGTTGTGGGAAATAAAACAGCAATGCTCCACAGACAGCCCAGATCTGCACGCATATCCAGCTTTGAATTTTGACAGATCAAAACCAGCCCAACCTCATCCCATTACCTGCTATAGATTCATATTTGTGGTTAGAGGCTCATTTAACTTATAATTTGATGGGCATCAAATAGGTCCCTTGGAACAGAACTCATCTTTCATTTCAGAGTGAGCCTTTATAGCTGGGGGAAAAAAAGTCTTAAAAAAAACATGAGCTGAAAGAAATCTCCCTGGCTCTCCGGAGAACTGAACAATTGTAATGAAAGATGTCAGGTGCTACATCCATCTCAATAGACCAGAACTGCAACCTAAAAATGAACATTTAAATCTTTGCCACTATAAGCCAACCACTTCAATGAGAGAGTCGCATTCGTCTCCAGGCAAAAAATTTCCCAGAACTTAGAACCTCTACTTCCTTCCCCAAACAACTGCTCCATTACAGCTGCTATAAATTAAAAGAGATATCTGCAGGGAACTGCCTGTCAAAAAAACGGGTACAGAGCAAAGCAGGAGTAATTGAACAGGAATGCTGTGCTGTGAGCTGAATAACCCAGGTGATGAGCACTGCCTGCTGTCCCTGCCAGCCCAGGACAGGTGGCAGGTGCCTGTTCCTGCTGTAGTTATCTGAATTGACTTCATGGACTTTGTACACAGCTTTCGATTTTTATTTTACTGTCCTGGTTCTGGCCCAGACAGGGTTAATTTTTGCAGTAGCCAGGACAGGGCCAGGAGCTGGAGGTTATTCTATACCACCTCACATCATTGTCAGAGGCAGTGGAAAGGGAGTGCATTTGAGGAGAGGGGGTTCCTGCCAGCAGACTGAACCTGGCTGCAGTCCCTTGCAGGCAGGCTCCGAAGTGAACATTTGCATGTGAATCATTCTCTCTTTTGTTTAACGCTTTTGTTATTAATATTGTTGCTGTTACCATTTGTGATGTTATCTCTTTGCTGTTTCCAGGAAATTGGTTTTATCTCAACCTGTGATCTTCACCTTTTGTGCCTCCAATTCTCCTCCTCAGCCACCCACGGAGGGAGGGGGAGAGGTAGCAAATGGGCGGCAGCATAGTTTTAGTGGGAGCATGAAATTCGAGAACACCATTCCTAAATCACAACACTTCTCAACAAGCTAAATGTGTCAGGAATATGCCTAATGAAACACACACAAATGTTTGAGAGTTTACTTGGCCACCTACTACATTCAAACTGTGACTAATTTTTCCAAAGTAAATTTGTTCTTTAAGTATTTTCCTCCTTCACAAATAAACAATAAATTTGTTGTTATCATTCACATTGTTTCTCCCAAGTAAAGGACACTAAAACAGTATATAAACATTAATATTTGCATGTAACATGCATATCCTACTGTGAAACATAGCCAACCACAGAAATATTTCAGGCCTGAGCCCTCAGTCTTGATAAAAAGGTCCTGTCCCTTCTTAACACGAATAATCCTGCTCACCTGAAAAAAAAAAAGTCAGTTTAATACTAAATATTTGCTACTCGATGGGTTTTTTTGGCATAAAATCTTACTTTATTGCCCTTTTAAAGGATGCTACTTTAGGAAATGGACTAAAGCAAAAATGTCATATTTAAGACTGTTTTACGAGTGTTTATTTTTGTAAATCTGTTCTGCTGATGAGTTCTTGCTTTATGCTGTAGCTTAGATATGAATGCAGCAATGCTGAGGCAGTACAATACAGGACAAAGGATCAACAAAGACTAGAAGTATTTCAGTATAATTTTCATGCTGTGAAATGAGATAGTGCTTGCATGAAAGACTAGGTAAAAAAATATTTTCTGAATATCTCTGTGGTCTTTCATGTTTTAAGAGCTATACGCTATTAAATATTTTCTTAAGAATATTTTCTCAATTTTTTGTATTTGCTATTGAAATATTATATATTTTCTTAAACCTCTCAAAGCTTTCGGCAGAGAAACACAAGAGGGCACTTGAGTCCATTTATTTATTCAAGCTGGTATCAAGGAGAATCCTCTCCACTACTCTGACCCCTTGAAGAGATAAACCAACAAAAAGGTATTTTTAGCACTCACCTTTCTTGCCCAGCAGAACAAAACTGAGCACCATTTTTAAAACCACTAGAGGCAGTGAACTAGACAAGAGAGAGAATTGAAGAAAATGTGTGCTGTGCCTTGGGAATGGAATTTGCCTCTTGTCAAACAACTGGTGATCACTCCTATTTAAACTGAAATACTGGGATTAACCACAGGTAGCTATAGGCAATTTGTAAAAAACACCTTAAAGGAGGTTTTAGAAAATGATGCTGCTGATTAGGTGACTTGCTTCCCTTTAGGTCTAAATCAGGCTGGGAGTACTAAAGTTCTGAAAATGTAAGCACATGAAATATGAAATAATTTTTTTTTCCTTAGACCTTTTTAATGAAACTTTCCTTAGGCACGAAGTTGAAGCCGAAGGTCCAGTAACAGTCATTCAGCAGTGGAAGTTCTTATTAACTTCTGAGTTGGACAGTGATCATAATAATGGGTTTATTCCAGCCAGCGAGGCTATATTCAGCTGCAGGATGTCTGCTACAGTCATCAGTTGATGCATTAAAAAAAAAAAAAAAAAGCCCTGGAAGAGGGTGCAAGGATAATGGCAGTAACCTATTTTCTCAAGGACCAAAAGTTTCATTATTTTGCTTGTAATGAGGTACTACCAGCAGCACCACACAAACAGAAGATACCTTTAATGCACCAGAAAGCTTTATGATGTTTGCTGGTTTTCATTGCAGTGGATGTCACACGTATTTTAATTTTTTTCTCTTTCTCATGTCCGTTTTCAGTCTTTATTATTTTGGAGCGAAGGGGGATATTTCAGGCTCCCTGAAGTTCAGTTGTCCTTCATTATGATTCTATATGGCCAGGGACATTTTGCTGACAGCAATATTCCGAGTCCCCATCTTTTCTGTGTCTTCCATGTCTCACTACAAAAACACGCTTTCAGGTTAGCAGCTGGGCAGACTCATTTGAAGTATTGCTGTGGTTTTAAGCCCAGCTGGAGATGAAACACCACACAGCCACCCAAGTTCCCGCATCTCTTCCCCACCACCCCAGTGGAATGGGAAGGAGAATCAATCAATGTAAAACTCGTATGTTGAGATAAGAACAATTTAATAATTAAAAATTAAATAAAGTACAATAATAAAGGATAATAATTAATAATAACAACAACAACAACAATTATAATAGTAGTAATAGTAACGGAAAAAAACAAGTGATGCACAATGCAATTGCTCACTGCCCACTGACAGATGCCAGACTTCGCCCACTGAAACCAGATTGGCTGAGCTTCTCCCCTCAGTTTATGTACTGGGCACAACATTCTGTGGTGTGGAATATCCCTTTGGCCAGTTTGGGTCACCTGTCCTGACTAAGGTCCCTCCCAGTTTGTTGTTTTTTCTGCATACCTCCTCACCAGCAGAGCATGAGACAAGGAAAAAAAGGGTCCTTGACTTCAGATAATCACAACTTAACAAAACTCCAAAAAATCAGTGAGTTATCAACACCGTTCTCATTCTGAATCCAAAACATAGCACTGTAACAGCTACTGAGAAGAAATGCTGTAGCTGAAGCCAGGACAAGTATTTAGTTGCACAGATACCTGCCACAAAGCGTTGCATGCCTTGTTAGGCCATGCTGCTGAGGGTCTTTTCACCTATTGACAAAACCCCTGGGCTCAGGCCTCCCACAGTTTGGGTGCATTTCTGTCTGGATAACAGCACTCACTCCGTGTAGACATCTTATTGTTTCTCAATTTGATTAGGTTTATTGACAAAAAACCTCTGAGTGTTTGCAGAAGAATTTCACCATTTTCTGGCTGCTTGTCAGGACGCACCACACTGCCAAAGGTCTTTTAGAGGACCAGAAAGGAAGGCAATTTGACAGGAGCTCAAAGGAGCTGGAGGCTCAGTTGCACAGGATACAGTGGATTGTCTCTCATCAGTTCTCACTGGTATTGCTAGTTGCTTGCCAATGGGTGAACAAACATGAAAGTGATATAAAGCAAGCTCTTACTAGTTTAGATTCCCTAATATTGTACTTAACCTAATTTGTTGGACATGTGCTGGATGTATCTTGCATATGAGTGTACTCATTGAGAAGCTTGTTTCCTTAGTTCAAGCTGTAGAGACACGTGAAGGGACTGTCTGAATGATAAAGGTTGCTACTTCAACTCCTAGTGTCAGCTGTGTTGCAGCTGCATCATACACCTCAACAGCAATACGACATGCAGTGTATACAACTGAAGAATTCCTGGAATATTAAGCAGTGCATAGTAAAGTCAAAGAAAACTATAAACCAAATAAAAAGACAATTTTTTTCATCATCACATAGGAAATATAAATAACCGGCATACATGCAAGGTACCAAGTATTAAATTTTTCACAGGTGAAAGTTTTGGAGACGAGTTGTTACTATTATTTTTTTTAATAATTAGCTCTCATATGTAATAAACCATCTCTTTGTATATATTTATAACCATCTGTAGAAAAGATGCTAAATTTCCTAGGGCACAACATTGACCTGAAAAATTCTTTTTAGCCTGTGAGATTCAATCTAGTTTTATTTTTATTGTTTATGAAGTGACTGACCAAGGCAAAGTTTTTAATGGAACCTCACAAAGATGCTAAATGTACACCTGGAAGGGAATAATTTTAAAATCCATATTATTGAAATTAATTAGAGTGCCCATGGTACATGGGGTGTTTTTTTAAGCATTCTGAACTTGGTTGAGAATCTCCTAGTGAGCTAATTAGGGCTGAGTTGACAAAGGCCAGAGTGAGTGAGACAGAGGCATGACCCTTAGCTTTGAAATTACAGGCAAGGTCCTATATGTTACTATGGCATATTTCTTAGTGTACAGTTAGGTTGAAAAACAGCTAATACGCAAAAAGTAGTGAATATATAATACAAGCATATACACTGTAAATCACAGACACACAGAAAATACAGTAATGCATATATATACTACATGTGATATGATATTTTAGCTGTAATGCCACTGTGCTATTTTAGTGTCAGACAAAAAAAAAGACAAAAAACCAAAACCATTTCATAAGTGATGCTCTGGATGTTAACAGCTTTCGTAATGCAACGCATTTACTTGGCTCACAGATCATCTCAGTCAACTCTGCACAGCTACAGGGGATTAAGAGAAGATGTGAATCTAGGAAAATACTGTCATAGCAGGGTGTATTCACAGATTGTATTAATAGCAGACATATATCTGAATGTGTTCACATTCTCATGCTGGTGTTAAGAATGATTGGTATGTATTAGTTATTAAAATGTGCTTAATTTCTCTTGCAAAATAAAGTACAAAAGATTAATCTTGGTTCATTACAAGAATGTATATATGGAGAGTTTATGAGTAGAGGTATAACTTGAACCACTGGTAAAATACTTCTATTTAGATAAAGCTGCTTTCCATTTTCCTTTGAAAAGAGGATGGTATTGCTTTTCTCCATCCTTTATAAGAAGATGGACTCTCATTCATACAAACTGCTCATGCTTTGAGATCTAACAGAGTCGTGGGGTATTTGCAAGTGATAAGGGCAATGCTTGCTGATGCCTACCTTTACAGTCTGTGCAGACTTGCGTTTTGCTGTTCCTCTGCTGAATTATCAGCTGAACCATTGCTGGCCTTTCTCTGTAGGTTTTTTCCTACCTCTAGGAGCTGTTACAGCTACTCTGCAGGAGAACTTGAGCCTTTATATTTTTGCATTGCTGTGTTAACACAGTAATGTCAGTGGGCAGGAGGCATGCTAAGGGCACCCCTCTTTTGCCTTTTGCTTATCTCTGGCTTGCTCTTGCCTGCCCTTTCCAGTAGTTGCAAACCTGTAGATTCACTGAAGGGAGACTTAGTGAAATTTGAGAGGAAGCTGGAGAACAGCTAAAAGGCCAGGAACCAGCGTGGCCAGCAATTGCAAAAAACGAATTTGTTTCTCTGACTGTCACCAGTTAGCTGTGTAAGCTTGAGGAGGTTGTTTTTTATCACATAGCCGCTGAGACAAAGAAAAAGCGAAGGGGGCTGCAGAACTGCTGGCTCAAGAGATGCGATAGCACAAACCCTTGAGCAGAGCGATGTGATTGCTATCACCACGCTCCTCGGCAGCACAGACACCCCCGCAGATTGCAGGAGTCGGGGGTGGGAAGCGAGGGCTTGTATTGGTTAGCTGCAGCTCGCAGCAGTGCAGCCCTTGCCGGGGGGGGGCCCGGAAGGGTAACCCGTGGTGAGCAGCTTCCCTTGCTGAGGAGGTGTACTGCAGGTGGTGCAGCTAATTATGTCCAGGCTGATTGCCACAAAGCAATAGACTGAAAAAGCAAACCACCGATGTGTAGTAAAGTCCCAGCAGCTTTGTCCACCACACCACATCTGAGAGTTACATTGAGCTGGCAGAAGTGCCAGGGGTAACAAGCTGACAATTATTGCAAATATTTTCTTCCTTTGCCTCACTGGTTCATATATGATCCTCTAAAAGCTGCAGTAGTAAAGTGTTTTGCAGCTGCTTTGCACTGTAACTTGGGTATCCCTGAGCAAAGGTGATTATTAAGACAGTCATTGCCTTTTCTGAGTTGCCTGCCTGTGAGACCTGGGGAGCAGGGGGGCTTTCCTCTGCCTGGCCCTGCAGCCATGCCCCCACTTTGTGCACCCTCTGGTGCTGACATGGCAGTCAGGAGAGGCTTGCTTCCTCTGGAGAAAAGCCATAACCTTAGCAGCTTGGCTCACTCCTTTAGGATTCCCTGGAAGACTGAATTTGGATAGATAAGATGACAATGCTATTAGCTTTCAGCTAACAAAATCAAAGTGCCCATAAATTATCTTCTTGGTAGCAAGGCCATGTGAATGAATTCACGTGTCAGTGTATCTCAGCTGTACTTTTTTTAAAACCTAGAGGAGGAATCAAAACCACACGGAGATCTTCCTCTGGGTGCCAGGAAATCCAGCCAGGCTGAGGAGGGCATACCTGGCCCTGGCCCTCCCCGCGGGGTAGAGGGCAGAGGGGCCAGCAGAGCCAAGGAGAGGGTCGTGCCATGTTCTGAAGATCTTTAGTGTGGTTGTGGTCCTGTCTCCCAGGCTGCATTGGTGTATTTGGGCAGGGACAGTGAGGAAAGCTGTTGGTACAGGGGAAACTGAGAGGTGGGGGCTGGGGCAGCACACTTCCTCACACCTCCAAGGAGGAAGAGGGGAGAAAATGGCAGTGCTTCCTCTGCATACAGAGACAGCTACTTCAGTCATTGCCACCAGTCAGAATCAGCTGCCTGAAAAACAGAGACCAATTTTCCCGGTTAACGAGTCATTAACAAAGTCTTTCAAATGCTGGGTTTTCCTCTAAAGAAAAATAATAAAACAAAACAATGCAAAGAAGTAGATACATGCTCTGAGAAGGAAGTCCTGCAGTGTTAAGGGAGATCACAAAAGGAGAACAAAGAGTCTTGACTGCTTTGCAGTCATGTTGGCAGTTAGGAAAGTACTATGAAAGCTGCAGGCACCAAGCAGTAAAATGGTCAGAGCACTGGAATTGTACACTAAACATGAACGTTGTGCCATATTTATACAGAGAATCAACTTTCTACAGGCGTATGTGTGATGACAGCCTGTGGTTCCTAGCAGTGTAGGAAAAGCTGGTGTCTTAACTCTTTACAGCATTGCTCAGAAATTCAGAATAATAGGATATTTTCATTCTTTGCCGTTTCTTCCTTCTGTTTGCAGTTTCTCTCACATAATCTTCCTGATCTCTCTCCTTTTTTCTCTGCCGCTGGTGGTAGGCAGGTTACATATAGAAGAGCATTTTACAATACTCAAATAATAGTTTCTTCAGCACACTGCTGAGTCAAAGCAGGCACAGTAGTGTTCACTGAAAATGCTGGGGACCTTTGCTGGTTATTAAATGTGTGTGCTTGCCACTCTACTGCCAGTGGGTTGCTGCAGTGGCTGCCCAAACAATACTGTCCTACCAGGTCAGCTGGGAGCCCAGAGAGCTTTGCGGGGGCTTTGTTAGTGCTGAGCAGTGCAGTGTGTGGGGACCCCCCGCATTTCATTGTTGTGCTAATGGTTGCTTGTTTAAAAGAACAGCTTTTGAAAATGAAAACTTGTAAATGGGGGTTTAATTTTGTCAGGACAGCTATTACCTTCTGCATTAATCGAGTACTAACCAATTCTGAATAATGTACTTATCGACATTTATCTGCTGAGTGGCAGGGCTAGAAATGTACAAGGTTTTGGCAGGATAATAGCTGGGTTCTTGTGAGTAAACCAAAGGCTTTCCACCTGCTGGTAGGTGTCTTGTTCCAGAGGGCTATTTCTCACTGACCTACCACTGAGCAATGTGGATGGCAGTACTTAAGCGCTAAAATAAATTTTAATTTGAATCATCAGGGTCCTGTTCAACTTGTACGACATTGGCAGTGAAGCAATGCAGCTCACAAAACCTGAATGGCCAACACTTGAAGTGGGAACTGACCACAAAGACAGATGTTCCTTCTCACGCAGAAGTCCTGCAAATAGGCAAATAGGCTTCAAATATACTACCCTAGCAAAATGTAAGGTGTGGGAAGTGCCATACTGCTCCATCGCAGACTTCTGTACATGCAGATTTCATCTCAGAAATAGAATTTTTCTGGCTAGTTACCAAGTAATTGTCTTGACTGATTGTCACAACATTGCTTTTTCCTAAATAAATGTCCTCCATAAGTATTTTAGATAAGTACCCCCGGTCTTACGACTGTGGGGTTCCTGAGCTTGGTGTTTTCTCAATCTCACTGAAGTTTTGTTTATGAAGACCATCATTAACTTGTTGTGATTCCTCTATATCACTGATGCTTTCAGGACCGTCCATGTTCTGGGTCAATTCCATAGGTATTGCAGTGAGCTGTTCAGTGGCAATGGTGAGGGGAATTTAAACTTTCCATTCTGTAATGAGAGAGGTACAATAAAAACCATCCCTATAACCCTTTGTATGAACACTGCTTGGTGACATTCTGACAGACTTTTCTGCGTGGATTTGCCTCTAAGCCCAATGGGTCATCTTGTCTGACCCAAGTTCCTGGTAGGATGTGGGGGTTATTTCTGATACTACTTGCAGAGAAAGTATTTCTTTTACAAGGCTCAACAAACATATGAAGATGATAGTTGATCAGATAAAATCATAATTCATAAAATGAATTATGCCAGTAAAGTTTGAAGAAGAGCTCTGGTGTGGAGACTACGGTGTTTATGGTGAGAAGTACTAGGAACACTATTTATGATTTGTAGCTGGATAACTGCTTCTGTTTTTCTCACCATTGAAGGGGATTTAAATACAAGGAACTTACTTTTAATGCAGCCATATACTTTTGATTATGCCCTGAAGTTATCTTTCTGTTATGGAAAATAATAAGCAGATATACCCATTGCACCTGATGTAAGATGATGCATCAGTAAAAGATGAAGATCAACCAAAAAACCCAAACAACCAAACAAACCAAACCAAACCAAACCAAACCAAACCAAACCAAACCAAACCAAACCAAACCAAACCAAACCAAACCAAACCACAAGACCCAAAAGAGGCCATTCGACTTTGGATTCATGCAAATATTAAAAAATTATTCAGTCTTAATAGTCTTAACAGTCTTAACAAATACTAAACATCATTCCTTTGGCCAGATGTCCAAACATTAATGTAAGCAACTTGCCTATCATACATCTTTCTGAAATTAGTGTTAGGTTATTGTCTGTGGAGCAGCCTAACAGGCAACAAGTGCAAGATAAAAGCAGAACAAAAGAACTGCTTAAGAAGTCTGATTTGCATTGCAGGAAACTGACTCAATGCATACCTTTAAATTTGGAAATGTGACTTAATATTCAGAAGACAAAAGTATTCTTCAAACTGAAGTAACTTCCTTCTTGCTTTCAAGTCTATGCACAGTACAGGAAAGAGGGATGTTTCACTTTCTCTGTATTTCTAATGAAAATCAAACTGAAAGGGGTAATTCTGACCCTCTACAATCAGCAAGTACTCACAATTGGAGAAAAATGGGAAGCTTACATGACTTACAGTCTACATATCACTTGGTCATTAGCAACTCCAGAAGATGTTGGGGTATTTATTAATGGCTTCTATTATAATCACACACATTTTATCTTTCTTTCTGTATTTTAAGAACTGCTATGTGGTAAAAGCTGAATATCTGTTAGCTGGAAATATGGTTAGATGTCTCATAGTGATATGTGAAGTCCGTAAGTTATTTACCAGAGTAGGAGAAAGAAATAAAGACTGTATATGTAGAAAAGAGAGAACACAAAGTTTAAGAAATTGAAACAAGGGCTTCAACAAAGCAGTTTCTTCAGAATGGTGGTTGGTAGTAGTTTTGGGTGTGTTTTCTCTGTTTCATTTGCCTTGAATGCAGAAAGGATAAACAAAACTATTTTTTAAACTGTGTACTGTAGGTATTATTGGTGAAATGTCTTTGCACTGTTTCAGAAACTCAAGACAGAAAACCGTAAAATAAATGTGTACGTGAAGGCCATTTATTTTAATGAACAGCACTGTAATCAAAGTTCTTTTTTTAATTAAAATCTGAAAAGGTAAAAAAAGAGTGAGTCTTAAAAGTACCAAGGAATACAAATCTGTATATGTTGTAAATTGTGACAATTCTGTGGCTATTTTTAGAAAATAATTTGAAACTGTAGTAATAGTGTTTGAATTTTGGCAATAAATTGTGCTGAATAACCTTAGAATAAAATATTGCTTTACTAAGAACCTAATGCGATTAGGTTTCATGTAGAAGACTGCATGTTTTGTGTATTCACTAGTAGTATTCACAACATAATCACAGATTGCAGCTGTCAAAGAATGATTTGGGAGACTCTTCTGTAAACCAAGGAAGAGTGGAATAGCAGGTATGACACTTCTGGATCTGCCAGGCCAGCCTTTTCAGAGTCTGCTTTGCCTTTGCCAAAGCTTCTCTGTATCCCATTGTCTTCATGTCAAGAGTAGAGGTCAGACCTGAAGACCTGTCTCACCTGAGAGATAGGTCAGGGCACACGGATTTTAAAACACAAATAAGAACTGCGAGGTGAAGCATAGCATTTGAAGTAATGTTCTGCCAGTGCAGCTGTGTGCTCAAATGAATTTCCTTCGTTACGATTTCCCTTTGAGAATAAAATTTCAGCTGAGTTGCTCTGATTCAGATAAATGACACTTGTGCTGCTCCCACAACGGATGCTGAATAGTGGGGAAGCATGGTTTGGCAGATTCAAGGGAAGCCCAGCCTGTGAATTCAGACCTCTGAGACTCTGACCTTTCTCATCAGGTGGCTGAACATTTGCATGATTCCAGGGTTAGCAAGTTTGCTTCTTATCTCTGAGAGATTTCTCACTGCAGAGCTATCATTTGCTTGAGTGATCTGTTTCTTCTGAGATGAGCTCTAAGTTCGTACCATGCTAGACACAAACAGAGACTTGCTGTTTCCCTGGAAAGAAAAAACCACCACAAACAGTAAGTAATCCATCTGCTCATAATTTTTCAGCTATCCACTTTAGTAACTACTTTTTCCAGTCTCTGTGCTTAATTATAGCAAGTACTGGATATCCTGTACTGCCTGTCTGCCTCCAGACACTGGGCAGCCACGTCCCATAGTATCACTGATATGAATATGCAGACTTTTGGGGAAGTCTGATGATCTGCTTCTCCTGTTACAATCTGCCCAAGATCTATTCTTTCAGGAGTACTTGGGGGTTAGAAAGACTGGCTGACTCATCTATAGTTGTAATTTTCTATTTATACAGGGCTAGTACACAGAAGAGGCTGGAAAATGCCCATAGTCTGTCTCCTGAGCAAAGTCAAAGCCTGGCTGGATGTCGCAGACAGCAACCATAATGCAAACCTAACATACACAGTCCACTGTGAGTCAGCTGTGTGCACATCACTGCTTCCAATCAAAATGCTTACAGTTGATAAGTGTAATGATGATAGACTCAAGGCAGCCCGTATAGTATCTGGAAGTTGCCATCAATTGTTTTGTTTTCACAAGTGAAGCTGATAGCACCCATTTTAGAAAACTATCACCAAACTCTGTATGTCATTAAAATCTCATGTTATTATATAGGGGGCCATGCTCTCCTCTGTCTTTTGGCAGTGATGAACAAGTCTCACTCTCCAGCTGCATAGTCTTTTGGCAAGTGGAGGTCTTCTAATTCATCTAAATATTCAGACCTCAGAATAGCACAAAGACAGCACTTCTGAGGATAACTAATGATATTTCACAAAATTCAAATTCTGGCCACCTACCAGCATTCATTTTGCTAAATCAAAGTTCAGTGTTCCTTTGTGAGGGGATCTGATACTAAAACTGAATACAATTAGAGGCATGCTGAAGTTTACCAGAAATCAAGATCTCCCCTGACTCTGTGAATATTGCAGACTCATTCTAAGAGGAGAAAAATAAAACCTTAACTTCTGTTGCCATGTCCAAACTCACTGTCAACATCACAAATTATAGTGGGATAAATAATGTGGGAACTTACGTCCTGTCAAGCCCTGTGATACAGATTCTTCCTTACTTACTGACAAAAACAAGGAAGTTTTTCTATTTGTCACTATGGGGTGACCTGTTGGAAACTATCTAGTGCCTGTCACTGTGTAGGACTACGCATACAGATATGTCAAACAGCTGCTAAACAGCAATTTATTTGGTGCCTCTACACTGTATTTCTTTATTTTGGAAATGGAAAAGAATGTGCCTTGCAGACACACAGCCTGATAGCATAAGCGCACTGTAAACTAGGGGCTCCCAATTTTTTTTCCCTTGGGTAACATGTTCAGTGGCAACTGTAGTCATACACGAAGCCTGCCATTCACTGAACTTCCAGCCTGGGTGTGTGCGAAACCTCTACCACTCTGGAGTGATGCATATACTGCGGTCTGAAAACTCATTTCATATGCTGCATGTCCTGGTAAGCTTCCTTCATCACAAAAGAAAAAAAAAAGATAACAAAAAAAAAGTCAGATGTGAAAATTATGCAAATATAGAGCATAGTGGTTATTATTAATCAGCTGAATGTTGATTTACAAATGTACTCCTTATCATCAGGGAACTTTTGAAAGCAATTTTGGGTGAATCAGAAAGTTTCAGCCAACAGCTATGTGTGGTTTCTCTAGATCTGAACCTTCTCTCTTAAACCTGATTGCTTCGTAATTATAGACAGCCTTACTGCCTTATTGTTCTTCCCCTAAAAATACCCCTTTGAAAAAAGGTTTATTTGTTGTGTTACCTTTTTGACCATAAAAACAAGATGCTTTTCTTTGCTATGTTTTAGTAGGCATGTAAGAATCGCCTGTTAACTTCCTTGTAACAAGATTGACATTTACTAACTAGTGGCTCCCCATAAACTGCATGGCCTGAGAATCTTAGAATCACTTTGTCCTTTGTAATACATTTATTTTTGATGGAATAAATGTGCAAAACCCAGAGTCTTGCAGGGTACTCCTAACAGACGAAAAAATTGGCAATTTGGTTAGGCTGTTCTCTATATTTCTGTTCTACACAAGTGTGTCCACAGTCCTGTCTGCTTGAATGTGGGAAGAATCAAACACCCAGCGTTCCAGCTCTGCCTCCGAGATTCTGGGAGCTGTCAACCTGAGTCAGAAGTGTGTTTAGTGCTTTTGCAATAGCAGAGGTTCAAGAGTCTTTTCCTCATTTGTTTCCAAACACTCTTTCTCAGCATTGTATCTGTCTCACATACATCTGTAAGAAAAGGGAATCCAGAAAGCCATTTTGCCTATGAAATGTAAATTCAGACTTGGGCATTCACGTTTTGGCCAGGCACATGCCCTCTGTGTTTCAGCTGCTAAAGAATGGGTAATGGCCATGGCAAAAACCGTCCCTTAGAACTGCAGAATTTAAGCAAGGCTATCCTTATCCTTGGAAGCCAGGTAATGCAGGATCCAGCTTCCTCGTTGGTTCTTTCTGCCTTCATCTCTACATGGCTGAGCATAGCTGCAAGACCTAGGAAGGAAGCATCCAGTGCATGGAAATCCTCAGTGTTTGCAAGAAATGTGTTAAGGAAGTGTAAGCCCTAATTGCTGCTGTGTTTGCCAGTCTTTACCACTTCATTGCCAGTCTGAGGTGACAACAGAGAATCTCACTTGGATCTGACAGTCCACATGATTCTGTATTTGAGAAAACTTTCAGCAGAACTTCTGAGCAGGTATAAAAAACAATTTTTAATTCTAATCTTCTAGAAGACATTTAGCATCCTTTCCAGCCCATTTACCCAGCCAATTCAGGTTCAGTTTTCTAGTTGCAATGCACCTGAATGAATGTCCTAACAGGCTAACAAAAATTTGAGTGCTGAAACTCAGAATAGGTAAAACCCTGTATTAATGCCTAGGCTGAGAAACAAAGTGGGTTTCTTCACTTCTCATGTCCAGTGAGAAGTGTTCACATGTGGAGTTGTTTCCTTTGTTCAGAGCGTTAAAAGGGTCTGTATCTTCTACCCAGCTGCCTGCTTTTGTTAACAATGCAGAAATTTAGAACATTAGCAGCTGCCCTCCATTCTTTTATACAATTCCTTGCTACTCATGCAAGACTAGTGGTGCTAGTTCAGCTACTGGCAAGGGTAGCACGGGGCAATAAAGAAGCTCAGGGAACCAGTGCACATTTAAACCCTCCCAGCAAGAGGGTCTGTCTGGGAGCTAAACCAGCAACAAGAGCCGGTTTATTGGTCCGGTTAAGGGGCTCTATGGAAGAAAGGATTTATGAGTCACCAAAAGAAATGTTTGCCAGACTTATTTGGACAAACTGGACTGAAATCAGCCGCTCAACTCAGAAGCTGGCAGGGACATGTGTGCAAGCACACATGCACAGAGGAAATGAGTGAAAAGGAAGCACCCCAAAGAAGGGCAAACTGACGAAAACCTTTTCAGCCTATCTGCCTATTAGATGCAGTAGGCATCTAGCCAAGTCATTAGTGAAAAGTGGGATTAGTGCAGTGGAAAGCCTGTGTCAAGTCTATGTATTTCTACAGCTTACACTGGTTCCTTACTTAGAGTTTTCTAGACCCATCCTACCAGAATACTTCTATGCAAACACTGAGAGGGACTAACTGTCTGTCCTATAAAGCTAAATTACAGACTTCTCTGAGCATATGTTTGTGTGCAAATACCAACCTGATGCTTGAAGTTTTGGATTCAAAATTATTATAATCAGGTTAATGAAACAAAATGAAAGGGGAGACACTCATCAAATTAAAAAAATGCCTAAGTAAAAATGAAATATACAACACTTCAGTCACCCCATAGTATCTAATTTGCTTGTTTTATTGAATTGTTACCAACAAGGACATTATTACTCTTACTTGTGTATGTCACTGCTGTTTTAACAATTTAGATGACTCATCGTGAGGAAATAGAGTGAGCAACATCAATTTAACTTGATATTCATCCATTGGTGGAAGCCATTTAGGTTTTCTAATTTAAAATGCAACAACAGGTAAAACACATTTGCAACTGTCCTTGAAAGGGGTGAGGTGGGGATGAGTGGGTGATTGATCTAACTAAGGAGAACAACTCCATCATTGAGGTGATGGAAAAAGTTTGGGGTTTTGAATGTGAGAAGTTCAGCAAGGGGCAGCATGTACTCGATTTAACTTGATTTCAAGTAAGTGAAGAGCACACAGGTTTCCCAGAGGCTTTTCTCCTAACTAGGGAAAAGTCAGAGAATTTGTCTAAGATCTCTCAGTATCTGATAGTGCGATACACTAGAACTGCTGAATAATATTATTGGTGTCTAAAATGGCACTTTGTCATTGGTGTTTTAAGTTGCAGTTAAAATAGCAAAGTCATTTTTAATTTGCTAGTATTGGTCTTATCACCAGGTTGTTAGTGTAGAGGAAACAGATTCTTCTAGACTGTCTTATGCACAGTCTATTTGTAGACATGCTTGCTTAGAAATGGTATGGTTTTTTGGTTTTTTTTCAGTTTGTTCTGATGATATCTGATGTCCTTGGTGGTGGATTTCTTAAAGTATATTTCATGATTGCTTTTGTCTTTTTCTCTTGCCCTTTGGAGAGCTATGAACGTCTTCTAGGCAATGGGTGGTTTGGGTGGAACAGTGAACTGAGGGTTGTGCCATTTCCCTATCACCTGACTGCTAAGTACATTTCAAACCTTGAGTTCATTGTTGTTAATCTCAATCTCTTCCACTTTCTGCTTTTTGGGCCTTTGTGATCAAGATACGGACAAGTGAGAAAGAGTCCAACTGAGTAAGAAGGGCAAGCATCTTCTGCAGCTCAGGACAGCACCA
Source organism: Cnemophilus loriae (assembly GCA_013397755.1). Lineage (NCBI taxonomy): Eukaryota > Metazoa > Chordata > Aves > Passeriformes > Corvidae > Cnemophilus > Cnemophilus loriae. Next base: position 430,702 of record VZTF01001851.1, on the reverse strand, counting down.
AGGCAGAAGATGCAGCTTGGACTGCTCATCAGAAACCAGGGAAGTGTACTCAGGGAAAGCAGAAATCTGCTTAGATATCACATACTAGAAGAGTATGTTTCGACTGTAGTATTAGGAGTTAAAAATATCTTATCAATGGGCATGTGCTCAATAGCTGCCTTTTTGTATCAGTGAGGACCGGAGTGAGACATCTTTATTTTGGAGACAGAAAATAATAAATGTTTTGAAAAGAAACTAACAGTGGTAGGTAAAAGCTGCTTTTGCAGAAGAGATCTGTAAAAAGTAGGAAATACTACTACCAAAGCTGAAAAACAATTAAAAAAGAATTCTTTAGGTCCTTTGAGCTAATATTCAAATGCATATCATAGCTCTGGATGAAAGAAATTAACTGTGTGAGAAGTGACACAATTACCACATATTGCCTACTGTATCTTAATTAGATTATCTTCCTGCTTTCAGGAGTTTAATGTGAGCTGTTGTAACACTGACTGTAAGAAGATTTATCTTGTTGTTTCCTCTTGTTTTTACTAATCTTATTCCAAGGATTAGTTAAGTGAGCCTATGATGTAATGATGAGATACAGAAGAAGCAAGAAAGATTTGCATCTGTGTCACCATTTTTTTTTTCCTCGTAAACTCACGTTTTTAACCAATTTTGGTGGCTGTGACAATTCTGTGTCCATGAGTACAGACCTAGAGAAGGCCATTTCAAGGAGTGTCTGATGACAGAATACAGATTGTGTAGTAGAGTAGGTCTGCATATTACACTGTCTTGGCTCTATCTGTTTAGGCACAGATATGCAACTGTTGTCAGAAGTGAGTTACCACCCGAGGTATGTAAAACTGAAAACTAAAAATGTTACAAAACAAACAAAAGCCGAGAGCAACACAGTAACCATATCACCATACCAGATCTGTACCCAAGACAGCTGACATAAAGAGAGAAGTGTTGGCAGCTGGGTTGTCTTCAGATCTCAATAGAAAAATAAGAAAATTCCAAAATTAAAATAAGTCTGGATGAAAATCGAAAACAAAATACTCAAAACTCATGGCAAATCATGCCAAAATGTGGATGTGTGGCAGCTGACACGAAGATGTTAGTGTTCTAAAATTTTTTGTCTTCTTTTGAAAGAATCCAATATTTCTTCCAGTCCAACGAGCACAACCTGGCTTTCTCAAAAGTAATCTTGTGTAAAGCAGCCATGTTTCTTTAGGTCCTTAATTATGAATGGTAATTTATTATTCTTTGCAAGAAGAAATCTGAACAAACTTGTCATAGGTTACAAATAAAAACAAAATTTTAATAGTTAAGACTATTTGAGCATTAGAAAAAATGATGAAACATCAGCAGAACTAATGAAAATCAGGAAAAGGATAGTATGTGTGAAGAAGGCATAAGAATTTTACAAGCCACAAAAGGCTTCAAAAATATCACAAAACAAACAGATTGTAAAGCCCAAGGCAAATAGGTGCTACAAAATAAAACAGCAATTCCCGTGGAAACATACTGTTCATAGATATAGAAAACATTGCTTAGAAATCAGCTTCTCTTACTACCTCTTCTGGAGGGGCACATCCCTCTTATTTTAGGGAAGCTATAGCTTCACTGCTGTATTGTGACAACCACCTATTATTCTTCCAAATTCTCTGACTGAGATCAAAGGTGACCTGCTCAGTTCCCAGAATTGTCCAGGGGTTTTTCATCTGAATAGCTGTTCTGCACGTCAGTTTTCATCCGAAACATGCTTCCGGCTTGTTCAAACACTCAATCTTAGTAAAAGTGCTCACAGTCAAAAAGTAGATTTCTGCCCCAGTTACACGGAGATGTATGATGTGGTTTGTTTTAATGAGAATTGGCCCCTTGGGTCATACATTAAAAAGTGTGCTGGCTTCTGTTTCTGCGTAAGCACTTAGCTGGCAACCTACAGGTAACCAAAAGGTTTTTGTGTCCCAATTCAAATGCTGCAGCATGAGGAAGAAAAGAAAACTGACCCACCAAGCACAAGAGGAAACTGTAAACTCTTCATAAAAATAAGATTCTTTGGGACATCGTTTCCAAGTGTTTGAATTATGTTATAATCTAGTGGTGAATTTCAGCTGATTCCATCAGGGACATACGAGTCTCAAAATATTAATTTTCTAAAATGAAAACTGGATAGAGCAAAAAACCATGCCAGTACTTTAGCAAAAAGAAAAGGCAACTCTGGAGCTTGCATGTGAGCACAACTGAAGGAATCTAGGAGAGAATAACTTTTGTCAAAGCTCTGACAATGGAAACTGTTTCAGTTGAGACTTCAGTTTTTAGTTGCCTGTATGAGCCACATGCTAGGGGAAACAAAACCACAATAATTTCAAGGTATATGAAAAGACTTCCTAATAGACTACAATGAAATGCAATGCCACTGCCAGGAACACGACAAGACAGTATTTTTCAGATGTTTAGAGTCTATGTAAATGATAATTTATGCATCTTTGTTCTTACAGTCATGTATTACTTGGATTTCTAAGTACACATATACATATATGTGTGTAGGGAAGAAAGATTAACATGTATGTTTAAATAGTGCATAGAAAGACAGAAAGCCATTGTTATATATTAGAGTTCACAATGAGAATGGGTGGAAACTAAAACTTGCTAGTCGTTATGCAAAAAAAGATTTAGTAGTAAAAATTATTAGAAAAGGACTAGAGAACAAACCAGAAAACTATGTTACACTGTAAGGACCCAGTGCAGTCTATAATTAAAGTACTATATGTGCATTTATATTCCCTTCTCTCTACTCCTTACTTCCAAAGGATATATTAGGATTTGATAAGATAAAAGAAAAGCAATACAGAAGGGTGGTTGGGCTTCTAGAACAAAAAGAGATTATGTGGACTAAGCATCTAGTCTGGAAAATATGGTTGAGAGGGGAATGTGATAGAGTTTGATAGCTCATGAAAAGGATGGGAGTGCTTAAAGGGGAAGAACTTTCAGTTTCAATGAAAGAACTATGGGTCATCAGATAAAGCTAGGAGGTGGTTAATTTAAACAAAATAAAGAAGCATATTTTGTTAAGTCCCAAGGGTAAAGACTGTGAGAAACTGCATGAGTGTACTGCAGGAGATCTCTCCGGGTGATTGACAGTGCCTATGCTTTTTTCCTAACCTTTATTGGTCACTATCAGGGCATTTGGTCTGCTGCTGTTTCATATGCTTTTTATAGAGTACTTGAATTCTAGCAGCATCTTAAGAAAGTGAGGGCAGAAAACTGTCAAAAATATTCAAGAGAGTATATATATTTGCATTATTCCAGTACATTCATCATCACAGTTTTTTGCTCATTTATTTGTTTTTTTAAATGAAATGCATTTCAAAATTAGACTGCAATTCCACAGTTTTTGGTATAAAACTGTAGATAATGTACATTATCTATAAAGCAGGTGAATCACCATAGAATCACAGAGTCACAGAATCACAGAACAGTTCGAGTTGAAAAGGACCTTTAAAGATTGTCTAATCTAATCCCCCTGCCATGGGCAGGGACACCTTCCATTAGATGAGGTTATTAAAATCCCATCCAAACTGTCTTTGAACATTTTCAGAAATGGACATCCACAACTTCTGGATGTCTGGACAGCTAATTAGTACAGAGCATATGGATAACTATTTGGTACAGATTCTGCATTTTGATTTTATTTGCAAACTAATTATGAATCACAACTGCAAATGATATAAACAGTAATAATTTACACACTAAAATTATTTGGGTCTTCTCTTTTGTGTTCATTGGAAACATTCAGTTGTCTATATGCTAATAAGCATTTGTTGTCCAGACACAAAGAAGCTTACCTGATTAAGCATAGTGCTTGAAGATTCGGCCAAAAGTTTGAAAAGCGTCTTGTCATTTTGTCTGACTGTTGATACTCAATGATAAAAATAGGGCCTGACTTTTCAAATATTTAGACTGTTTACAAGCCTTCTCAAAACACAATCCTTAAGGCAGAACTCAAAATTTTTCAGAAGTTTAAAGCCAAAAACTTAGGGAAAAGGGAATATTTACAAATTAGCTAGGCAATTAATGTAGTATATTAACAATTTCTCTCCCTTTCTGTTTGTACACAATCACCAGTACCACTTCTTTTAACCTCTTTAAGAGATGTGATGCTTAAATAGCAATTTAAAATAAAACACCAGTGAGAATTTGATATAAACATTTAGTTCTCATCAACTAAATCTGATTTCTCTGAAGTCTATTAAATATACCTTTAATAACTGCAGTGTGGCTCTCTTATTCTGAAATGGCTAGAAGTCATGTTTGCACACCGTAGTCAAAAATATTTATAGCTTTCACTTTAAAACATGTCATATTAAATATTAAAAATGAAAGTTAATCCACAGCTATTTGTCATTCCCAGTTTCAAATCAACAATTAGATACTCAAATTTTTCAAAATCCCTTTTTTCCACCAGAACATCATTAATGGCAATCAAGAATCTCTATCTACCTCTGTTACATAATTTCTGTCCTTCTGCTAACAATTATTGATTTGCTTCGGCAAATGGTAGCCCTGGTAAGACCAACAACAATGACTGCTATTCAGCTGTAACTTGTGGACAAATACCAGGTTCTGTTGCTGACCTGAAATGCCCAGGTTAAGTAACCAAAAATCTTGTATGTTTAAAAAAATAACTTTGCACCATACATTGCAAATGTCAGGTCTCTTCCTTTAAGGCTTATCTGAGCCTCACACTGCCCTAAAGATAAGCTATTATCAAAACTGCTTGGAATTGCATGATCATGTATCCTGATTAATTTCACCACATATATATGGGGCACCTCAAATTACCTTTCATGAGGTTTCCATATGTGGTGTCCTTAAAATAACAAACAAATACATACAGTTTTAAGAGCTCTTGCATAGCAGTCAGGATCTCGAGGGACTGCAAAAGAATAATTTGAAAGCATTTTTGCATCTTGCAACCGGTCACAAGTACTTTCCAAATTACTTTCACTTGAAGTCAAATTACTGATGCAGTCATCTAAGTCATTCAGCTTGTAAGGAAGGAATAATTAGAAAAAAAATCAATAGAAAACTACTTAGTTGAAATATCTAACAGATGTTTCTGGTGATAAGGAATTAGACATTATAAAAGTTGTGGGACATGGCAGTAGCGAGTATTTTTATGTGTGCCACATTTCAGACTGGGTAAACCACTATTAAATAGTCTATGACATGTTTATATTGTTGAAGTCCTTGTAAAAATACAGAGTTACTGCTGTACACTAAAAATTCAGTGAAATATCTGGGCAAAAATGTGGCCTAATACTTTTAGAGAGCCAACATCTCCTACAACATTTGCGTACAAGCAAGACCCAAAGCTAAAACACCAGTGAAAATAATGAGAATTTCTGCTTTATTTTTCCTACATCTCATTTGTAACTCAAAGTTCTAGTCTAATGCTCAGTGTGAAAGCCTTCTTTGTGTGTTTTATATGGTCTTTTGAATAAGCTTTTCTGTCTGTCTCTCTTGGTACCTTGATGCTTTTTCTTCAACAGAGTCACCTAATTCACCTATTTCACCTATTGCAACCTCCATCTGGCTAACTGCCAGAGTTGATTTGCCTCCAGCTTCAATGACAGCAAGATTTGCTTTCTTGGGTCACTACTCAGAGAGCTTGGATTTCTGTTTTTCATATCCTAAAAGATGTTTGTCCTTATTAGTAATGGTTTATTAATTATGAAGTCAGTGGCAACATTTTGACCTTAGCTTATTTGCAATGTGGTCAGGTCAGTAGTTCAATTTGAGGTAGAAACTTCCAGGGATAATGGTTTAAGCATTATTAAGATGCACTGTCAGGAACATTTTGCTCATGAAAAACAATGTTGTAAAAGCTGTTGTCATAGGATGCTATATGTTACTGCCTTCTAGTTAATTCTCATGTCAGTTGTGCTCTTGTTGACAAGTGAAAAACTTTAATTTTTTAAACTTTTTTTGCTGTGTAATTTCCAAGGGAACTGAAACTGCAAGAGACCAACATAAAGACAAAGGAAAAGAGTAAAAAGGCTGCCACAACAAAGTAAATGAGAAAGACGAGATTGGTGAGGCTCAACCTGTAAACAATGGCACCTAAATCAAAGCTCACAACCAAAACAAATACAATTTTAAATTGGAGTTGGAAGAGAAGACTTTGGTAGAACAGAGAGAGTATTACTGGTCTTTCTGCTGTTGAAGATCAGCTTAGTTTACTGAAAACCATAAATATTTAGTTTTTTTTTCTTTAAAGTAGCTGTGAGATGTGTGTTTTTTAAATGTTTCTAAAACAGTGGCAATGCTTCCAGAATGTACATAGACAGACCACATGTATTGTATTCACTGTCAGTAAATACAGTTTACTCGGGCATAGGAATCTTTCTATTTTATGTGATATAAAGTGTGGTAGGCATGCTGATAGGAATACAGCTACAGCATGAAAATGGAGAAATGGAATTTACAAAGTGCTCCAATTTCTGTATGAATTACTGCAAAACCAGGGCTGATTTAAAGATGAATTCTAACGTGAGGAGAAGGGGGGAGGCAATGATTGATTTAAAGGAAGGAATGTCCAAGCTCTGTTTCAAAATGTAGGTACTCTGGCTGTGATTGTCAAGCATCCCTTTGGATTGCTGATACTAAATTGTGCACATCAATATTAGATGTACAGTGAAACTGTATAATATTTTTAATAGTTTGCAAAGGATAATATTTTGTTAGAAGAATTCTAGTCCATCGCTTTTTCATGATTTACTATAAAAGGACAGTATGTAATGGTAACCTATACTGAATCACTCATGTTCTCATAAGTTGCATCAGAGCAGCTTTCAGGGAAATTAATTTCTTGTTGCAGCTGTACATTTCTACATTTACCCTCTTCTGCTGAAGACTGATCAGGGTGGTAACTTTGATATGCCTCCTTGTGTGACATTTATGCACATACATTTTAATCCAATCCAGTGGTACAGTTGGGTTACCCATGGAAAAGCAATTGTGAAAACAAAGATCTTTGTACTCTTCCACCCTCTTCACACCGTGATTCATACTCAGACTGCAGGGTCTGTTTTCCAGAAGTAATTTGTATTAACACCATACATTTGTGAAACTTCTACTTGGTTGCAACTTTGTGATGACTTTCAGTTTATTTTCTCTATGATATCACAGCTTTCAACCCAATGTGGTAGAATTAGGATTAGGTTTTGGGACAGTGCCACTCAGTGAGGTCATATTCTTTTCTAATTCCATCCATCTTATCTGATGTTAAACTAATTCAGGGCCGAGAAAACCAGGCAAGTGTTTTATGTACGGGCATTCCTCTGCATAGCAATGGTAGAGAATATCACACGAGAAGAAGAGAATTTACTGTCTTTTAATTCCTATAGACAGAAACACACAATATGAACAGTCTGTCCAGGTACCCAAAGAATAATTTGTAAAAATGTTGAAGGTGGAGCTTAACAAGCAAATTCTCCCTGATAGTGTACTATGGGAGTATTTCTCGGAAACATTCTCTAAGGATGTTCCCCTCAGGCCTCATGAAATGGTTTGATGGATATTGTATGGAAGAAATTCCTGATTTACTGGCAATGCTTTTTGCTACAGGTAACTACTTTTACTGAAACACTAAGTTAGGCCCTGAATCAACAGATATTTAAAGGAGTACTGTGGTTCAAGGCTGGAACAGTCTAGCTTGTTAAAATATCACTTTAAGATCATCAAATATGTTACCTTTTTTTATGATGTCAGCACTAACAGCTGGGAAAATCTATGTGGTGTTAAATTGACACTGAGGCCCTCAAGATTTAAACCCCTCAAGACCTGAATCAAACTTCGCAATATTTTTCAAGTTAATCACTAGATATAGCTAGACAATTATGACTAAGCAGTTCCATTGTGAACATTGTATGCTTGGCTAATCTTTTGTTTTAAGTAAAAGGGAAGGCAATCCCAAGACGAATGGGCTGTCTGGATGAAAGCCACCAGGAGTGAAGTCAGCATAACTGAGCTGACTAAGGTAATTCAAGCATTGAGAAATCACCTCCAGCAAGACATTGACCGTCCAAAATAGACCCCAGACTCAAATGGAGGGAAGAACTCCTCATGTGCACTAATTAGCATGAGAAGTTAGAGATGTAACAATTAGAGGTTTGAGTACTAACTAATCAAATAGTTCTGTAATCTGTAACCAGTGAATGCTGATGCCTTTGTTAAAATGTATAAATTGTGTAAAATTTTGGTGGTCAAGGAGCCAGACTTTTGTGGGTTACCACCCACTTTGCGCATAGTAGAATAAAAATTAGAAATACATCTCCTTGCAGTGTGAATTGGCACTTTGCACTGGCTAACAAGCCTGCATTTGGGACAACAATATCACTGAAAGGATATAATAACCAGGTAACTTGCTTTGGAGTGCTAAACAATGTGATTTCTTGTGGTTTTTTGCAAGTTATTACACAGGAATCTTTCTAAAAGTGCTTCGGGTGGATAACATTTTTGACATCATAAAATACTTTAGCCAGGTAGTGCACCGAGCATTGGTCTAAAACTTAGTGACAACGATGAATCCAAGATATTTCTATAATTAGAAGCTGAGCATTTAATGTGCAAATTTTTGATGTAAATGACTCATATAGTCTGTGATGCTACTGTAGAATTGGTATACAAAGAATTTTAAGAGATGTCATTGAAAAAAGCAAAAGTGACTTGATGCTTGCCTCATCATATATAAACATAATTTTTCAAACAAAGTTTTTGAACATATTTGCACACAGTATAACTAATGCCATGACTAATAGCTATCCATTTGTGTCCATGGTGCTTTACAGATGTCATGAAAAAGACTGTGGACGGAAGTTGACCAGGTTCACATGCAATAAAATGGAAGGAGGCATAAGGAAAAAGAAATGTCTTAAAATTTGTTGCAATTACTCTCCTCATTAACTTCCATTAATTGTATTACTAACTTGATATAAAAACAATGATTCAGACCTATGAGCTGCCATTTGAGGACTGGGCACTCATGCATTTTTACCCTACTGTCTGTTTACATACTCTGGAGATGTTCATCATAATCTCATTTTAAATCTTTCTGGCTGCCAAATAAGATGGTATGCAAATTATTCCATAAATTGTGCATCTTGTAAAAATGGAGCTGCAAAAACTACTTTATATCCAAAACTTTTCAGGCTTGTGAACGTGCTAGGAGCATTTGCAGTAGAAATGCTGAAGTCTGTGTTGGGGCAGTGGGGAGAAATACCTAACTACAACTAGGAAATTATAACTACATAGAGAGCAGTTATTTTAGATTTTGCAACATTAGTAATGATAGGGAAATGTTTTGACCAACCTTCCTGTAAACCAGTGGTAACTCTTACTGTATTTCTTCCATGTTTCTTCCATAGTGCTTCACCTTGAACTAGAGTATATTTTACATAAGACAGTTTTTTCCTCTAACTTCTTTTGCAGCAGGAAATACATAGGCAGCCCAGAATACCTTTTGGGTTAATAGTTTTTTTACTTGATGCCAGTATATTCTAGTGTACTCTAATGTATTTCCCTCTTGAGGAAAGTATCTAGGCACTCCATAACCAATAATACATCAAATAAATACCATTCATTTTGTTGAATATATACTACTATACTACTTCAAGTTCTAATGAGCTCTCAAAATACCTGCAAAGGGATTTAGGTTTAACCTAGTAGAAGATACTGTCAGAAGTGTCAAGTGGCTCTAGATGAAGTGCAATGCTGCCAGACAGATGAGTACCTAATGCAAAGTTGGGTCCAGTTATTATTTTTTTGTATGCCTTTGTACGGCCCACTGCTTCCAGGAAAACCAGTCTATTTTAATCAAATTGCAAAGGGAGGAGTATAACCAGACAAATTATCTCCAGTGCTGGTAGATCCTCTGTGTGTTCTCAAATGCGTTCAGTGTGAGATTGAGTTTTATGATATATTTGCTACAAGTGATGTACAAACAAGTCATGTGCACAAGTTTCTGGTTTTTAAGATAGACATGAAGTATTTTATGATATGATTATATATGTTATAAGTAGCAGCCATGGCTTTCCAAGACTGCCTCTGTGTGTCAAACAAAACAATATGCTTTGTTTACGTCCAGTTTTCAGGCACACCATAATTAGAGTGGTTCGTAGTAACAGTAAATCACAAAAAACACCTTTTATTCAGTAACAAATATGTCCAAAAATATTTATAAAAGTCTGAGATCATACAAAAATTCAGAGTCTAATGAAGGAACGGGAAAGTATTAGACTGTACATTTCAGAATGTTGTTATAAAGGCATTATTGCCATAATATACGAGGGATTTGTTATCTAACGGTTTGAAGTTTTAGTGCTGTGGGATTCTTGGGTTAAATTTTGTGACCGTGCTAGAAAAAGCCTTTGTAAATGCTCTTATATTTTCAAAAGAGAAAGTAACCATTTCTCTTGCCCTTAGTTTTCCAGTCTGTATAATTCAGTGATGGCTAAGAGGTGTCAAACTGAGGCTCTTTATGTTTTCTTCTTAACTTGTAATTAGAACAAAATTGTACTTAGGCCTTGAAAATTGTATGTGTTTGAAGATATGTGCAATTTGAAATCTATCTAAGTCAGAGCTTCTTATATGAGATGTACAAGTGATACACTGTCAAACCAAAAATTCCAATTTATACTATGGCCTCAAATTAGGAAGACCAGTGGCACTATGTCCACTAGTCCACTATGATGTTTTTTGATAATTTCACATCTGTGTAGGCTGACCTAAATCTCAGTTGCCTGTACTTTCATTCACACAGTGTGCAGCACAGCTGGATGTCTTTGCTGCTGGATTTCTCAGTATCAAATTCCTGATGTTCTTGCCTGCTAAGCTCTGGAGTGAACTGGGAGCATTAGGTGAAGGGGAATAATGTATGTGCTTCCCACAGAAAGATGTCATATCGCCGAGCGTGCTGGGGGCTCTGTGTCTAGGTCATTAGGTATGTTAGACAGGCCGAAATCCAGCCTCAGTGCAAGAGATCTCAGGCAGGTCTCTGTGTGTGTTATTTCACTCACATTGAGAGTAGTAGCGCCAGCGTGTGGTAAACACCCTGGATGGATGACAGGTGCCCACCAAAACACCTCTGTTGCTCCAACCCTCAGCTGGGCAGGGGAGAGAAAATACAGCAAAATGCTTATGTGTGAATATGAGGACAGGAAGAGGTCACTCACCAGTCACCTTCATAGTCATAATAGAATTCTTTGGTAAATTATTTTAACTTATTACCACTCAAATTAGAGTAGAATAATGAGAAATAAAACCAAATCTTAAAAATATCTTTCACATATCCCTCCCTCTTTCCTGGGCTTAACTTTACGCTAGATTCAGGCCCCACTCCCCTCCAGTGGCACAGGGAGGTGGGCTGTGGTCATTTCATCACACTTTGTTTCTGCTGCTCTTTCCTCCACAGGAGGAGGACTTCTCATACTCTTCCACTGTGCCAGTGTGTGGTCCCTCCCACAGGAGACAGAACTCCCTGAGCTGAGGAGTGTCTCCCACAGGATGCGATTATTCATGAGTGCCTCTCACAGGGTGCAGTCCTTCAGGAATGCATTGCTCCAGTGTGGTTCCATGCCACAGGGTGCAGTCCTTCTGGAATACACTGCTCCAGCGTGGGCCCCCCGCAGTCCTGCTGCAAGTCCTGCCAGGAAACCTGCTCCAGCGCGGACTCTTCTCTTCACAGGGCCCCAGGTCCTGCCAAGAGCCTTCTCCAGCACAGGCTTCCCACAGGGTCCAATGCTTCTTCAGGCACCCCCACCTGCTCCAGCATGGAGTCCTCCATGGGCTGCAGGGGCGTAGCTGCCTCACCATGGGCTGCACCTTGGGCTGTAGGGGAATCTGCTCCAGAACTTTGAGCACCTCCTCCTATTTCTTCTTCACTGACTTTGGTGCTTGCATGGCTGTTGCTGTTGTATATTCTCACTCCTCTCTTTTCTGGCTGCAGTTTGCTTCTGTGCAATAACTTCCTTTCCTTCTTAAATCGGTTGTTCTGTAGGCACTACCACTATTGTAGATGGGCTGAGCCTTGGCCGGTGGCAGGTCTGTCTAGGAGCCAGGTGGCATTGGAATCATCAGACACTGGGGAAACTTATGGCAGCTTCTCACAGAAGCTACTCCTGTGCCTGCCTGCTACCAAAACCCTGCCATGCAAACCCGATACACAGTGAAAGCTGCTACCCTGCACAATTCTGACCCGTGTCCCTGGGAGTAAATACCAGTTTTGCTATTGACTGCAGAGTTACTCTAGGATTAGGCCATAAATAGAACGTAAGTATCAACCTAACATTTTCTTTGGGAAGTATTTTGTGTTTGTGCATCTCCATGTATAAATGTATGTATGTATTTTGTACCTTGAAATATGTCCTTGAAACAAAACATATGCTTCTCATTGACTTAAAGTATCCTTCTGCTATAGAGTAACTTGCAAAACTTGTTCTCAGTTTATTTCCTTTCATTGCTTTCTTTTTACACATGTTGCGTTTATGGACTTTTCTAAGCTGTTGCTCTTTATCACTTGAGTTGGTAGCTCCAAGTGTCCATGTAAATGTTTGGATTTCTGTCTGGACTTCTGAACTTCAGTTGGAATTGTCATGAGCTTGGCTCAGACACCTAATTGAGAACTGCTAAGCTGAGGTGAATGAGGGAGCTGAAGCTGTCCCCACCCCAGTACCAGGAAGAATGCTGCCCAGAAATCTGCAGCTTTTTGCTGGGAGTGGAATGCAGTCATTGCTAGCAGTTTATTGGTTTGTTTGTCTTTTATGTTTTGCTTTCTTGTCGTATTTCTTTGCTGGTGTGTGCCATTTTATTAATTTGATTTTGTTGTGGCCACTTAAGGTAGTCTTTTAACCACACTGGGAGATTATAACTTTAATATCATCAGGAGCAAATATTTAGGTTTAGTCATTGTGGGAATCACTGAGCACATGCTAATTTTCCTGTTAGTGATTACCTTGTCCATAAAACTTTTAATTTATTATGGATTTTGTACAATGAGGACTGCCATTCTGCTGCTCCCGTGCCTCTGGATATATCCCAAGAGAATGCATTATCCCTGATAGTTCTGTTCTGTAGCATAGCATACCAGATAATCTGCCACATCAATTATGAATTGCCTATATAAATGGGTCCAAATTCTTCCGCATTCCTCTGTATTGCACAATGGAAAAAGGCAGTCAGTACAAGGTGATCTGTGGAGAATTTACTTGGAAGTCATTTCATCTACGCTGCTGTCTAAGATTGGGAGATTTCTAGTATAGTAAACACTCAAAATCCAGTGTGAGAAAGTAGCTACTTCAAATGCATGATCTTTCCCATGTGAGGAAAGGCAGTGAAAACACACAGTGTAAATTACTACCTGGAGGCACTATTTTCTGGGTGGTGACTACAGAGACAGTCTAAATAAATAGCCTAGATACATGAACTTTAGAATACATAGTTGAATGAAACAATCTCGTTCTCTGTGTAGATGGCTTTTTTCCATACTCATTCCCCAAGGGTTGTGGCAATGAATCTTTCAGCTGTCACAGCTCCAAAGGGCTAATGGCAAAATACATTTAAAGAAACAGATTCAAGCAGTGACAGTCCTTGCCTTCTAATAATGATGTTCCAAGCACAGCCTCTGGCTTAGCAAGTTAATAAGTTGGAGGTTCCAGAAGATAGGAGAGTAACTCATAATTTACCCACTTAAACATTGTGTTCTTAGTTAATATCTCAAATGATTTAGCCCCCAAAAATGAACAAGGTGTTCAAATCCAGTCGTGTTACCCAGCCCCAATAACATCACAGAAAAGGATACTATGGACAAAGTTCTTCAGTCTTTGCTTATTTCTTAAAAGCATCTGAATATTTACTGGTCATGGATCTTCTGTAACCATTTGTACTTTCTTGCAAACTTAGTGTAAAATATCACTATTGTGATTGCTCAATGCTTTAGATCTGCTCTGGATGAGGATAAGTGAAAACTATAAAAAGTAGCTGACATTTATATCTAGGAAAAAATATTAATCATGGCAAGAATGAAGAATAAATTTCAACACAACACTGTGGGAATAAAAAGTAGGAAGCAGAATTATTTTAGGGAGAGCGAAGGAAAAGTCACAGAGGCAGAATGAGTAGGTAATACTTGAGACCTAGATCAGCAAGTGAGCCAAAGATAAATTAAAAAAAATTTCTTACAGTGGAGACATTTGCCCGTTTCAGAATATTTTTGCTGGATCATAACAAAACCTCAGGGAGCAGCATGAAACCTGTCCACAAACAGAGTGAGCAAAGTATGAGGCTGAAGGAGCACTGGATGCTCAGAGGCAAGCAGTAAAGGTAGTGGTTCACAGGACCTTGAGGAAAATGTGTAAAATACTGTGGTTTCTGTAAACAGTTTTAGAGTCCAGTTGTTGGGAGGTCTTGTGTTGATCTTTTTTCCTCTTAATAAACTGGGGCAGCACCTTTTTGATGGACAGCACTGCTACATGAGGCTGATGAAGAGGCATCCCTCTTTAGTATAGATCAATTTTTTTATCAGGCATACAATATTAATTGAAGTGAGAAGTATTTCCCTGTGACAAATGGCCTGTTAGGTGGGCTGGTGACCTGAGTCACAGGTAGTGGCCATTTGCCTTACCAGATCATTATTCTTCATTATGCCCTGTGCTTCAGTTGTGACTGTTGTTAGAAGCAGAGTGTGGAAATAAATATTCACTGGGGCCGTTCGTTGTTAGTGGTTATAGGCTGAGCTTATTGACCATGTAAAAATATACCTACATTAGAATAACTGATATCCATATGGAGAGAGAATGTATTTTCACTGCCAATTCAGTATTCTTCTGGGGATTTTATGATGTAAGCATGAGTTAGTTCAGAATGTTTGAACTGTCTCTCAGTGTATTATTGAAGCAATATATTTTGGCATCTATTCCTGACTATTGTGGTACCTTTTTTTTTAAGAATTCAGGCTTTTCAAACACATGATTTTATATTAGTGCTTACACAGTATTTGTCCTACTAGCTTTACACAAAATTTTTTTACACAAACATTTAATTTTATCTCTGCTTCCATTTTAATAGTAGTGCAAGAGACAGATGAAACCTAGTGAATTGAAGAATTGTCTTTAACACCTGATGTTATCACATACATACAGACAATAATTCAGTGATTCATTTTGTTTCTAGTGCAAATAGTTAAACAGTCAAACACCTTTATTTAAACTTCCCTAAATTTTTATTTTGATATATTAGAAATAGCCCTGTGCCAAAATCCCAGAAAAGAACTGGATATACACGCAGGAAAACTGATCTAAGATCTGTATTCAAAGTCCTAATATTACCTATTTTATGGCTCGAACCACTATTGTGATCTGAAGCACATTTCCCTCTGGAATGTTTAAAATTAAAATTATTCTATAGGTCTCATCCTTTACAACAGTAACAGCAAAATGCTTTGGAAATTAAATAGCAATGTGTTGGAAATTAAAAATGTCAACACTTTGAATCTGTTTTTCTCAGGTATATTTTAAATTTGAGTTATGCGAGTTGCTTTGACATTTTCACTATTATCTGAGCAGCAAGAATTTATCTTGGTGACCCTTTGATGTGTTCTGGTGAATATTTTTAAAGGCATTAGTACTTTCAGACTGAGGATGCAAAAGAAACAGCTGTCTTACCAGAGCTGTCATATGGTGAATAGTGGCTCTGTAAAGATCACTTACTTCCATAAGATGTAAAACGTATTTTGGAAGCAAAGAGGAAAAATAACAGCCATAATCATCTAAGGGAAAACTAAGCATATTCTTCTGTGTGTTTTATTGCTGCATAAAATATTAGAATGGTTTGGATTGGAAGGGACCTTAAAGATCATCCTGTATCAACCTGTCTGCCATGGACAGGGACACTTTGCACTAGATCAAGTTGCTCAGAGCTCCATCCAGCCCGGATTTGAACACTTCCAGGGATGGAGCAGCCACAGCTTCTCTGGGCTACCTGTTCCAGTGTCTCATTACCCTCACGGTAAAGAATTGCTTCCTAATATCTAATCCAAATGCACCCTCTTTCAGTTTAAAGCCATTCCCGCTTGTTCTATCACACTATGCCCTTTCAAAAAGTCCCTCTTCAGCCTTCTTGTAGCCCCCCCTTAGCACCTTACCGAAAGGTGCTCTAAGGTCTCCCTGGAGCCTTCGCTTCTCCAAGCTGAACAACCCTAATTCTCTCAGCCTGTCTTTGAGGGCAGAGGTACTCCAGCCCTCGGATCATTTTCATGTTCCTTGTCAGACTTGCTCAAACAGATCCGTGTCCTTCCCCTGTTAGGGGCTGCAAAGCTAGACATAGTACTCCAGGTCTTGTGAGAGTGGAGGAGAGGGGGAGAATATATATTTGTGTGTGTACATATTTGTGTGTAGGTACATGCGGGTGTACAAAAGAGAAGGAAAGCCGTGATCAAATACAGACAATGTGCAAAATATAAATCATTCAAAACCTAACCTTATAGAAGCTCAAAGGTAGTGTTTTATGAGGTTTACTTAGCTTATCTACAGACCTGGCAGATCCAGAAAACTAAATATTTTATTTAGAAAATGATTTGTTCCTCAGTCTTATTCATAACATCAATAGGACAAATCTGTTTGATTTGCTATGGCTAAAAATATTACTCGGGAAAGAAAGTCTTTATAACATTAGGGCTTATCTGCTTTGGTTTGCAGTCTGTTTTATATTGCCTGGATCTTTGTGTGCAGCAATGGCGGTAACATCACAGAAACGCAATTATGATGATTTTCACCTGAGGGATAGGTGTCAGAAAGCTAACGTTCTTGTAGCAAAAATATGAGGAGACAATAACACAGATACAGATGCAATAGCTGCAAAAGTGTTTCTAAATTAACACTTTCTAGAGTTTTATATGGTGGCTATGCTATTTTTTGAGGATAAGTAATTATAAGGAACAAGACTGTAAAAAAAAAACCAAAACAGAGAAACTGTCTAGGATTTAAAAGTGCAATGGACAGCTCTCAAAGAACAAAGTACTATTCAGTGTCTTTTTTATTAAGAAATATCATTAAAAGGACAACATTTCCAATAAACAATTTTTAGAAATAAAAGAGGTTGTATTCAGCAAAGATTTGGAAGCAATGTTTGGAATGTTGCATTTTAAATGAACTGAAAAATGGAAGCTAGGAGCATGACAGAAACTAAAAAAAATATTCAACAGGATTAGTTTGACAATCTGGGATCCAGTTGTAGTTTGCAAGAATAGTTCTCATTGCTAAAGTGTGTCATGTCTAGATTTGCTTCACTCTAGAGCCCAAAATATTATTTGAGTTCCAGACTGATTTCTGATTACTCTGTCTTGCATTTCCCTTGGTTTTAATTTTTTTCAAAATTCGATTGGCCTTCTGGCTTGACATGTCCTGTCTTGAGTGCTCTTAGTACTCCTTTTGAGGACTGAGGAGCAGCACCATCTGGTTACTGACACTAAGAGACACATCATTTGCTGAACAAAGTTTCTGGCCAGTATAAACTCTCTAGAAAGTGCCAGATGGTTGAACCCACATATATATTCCACCCCATTTTCTCCTCAGGCCAGTGCAGAGTTTAAATGTCTGCAACAAGTTTAGTGTTAACACTGAGTAGGTTTTCCAGTGACACATTCTGGTTTGTGGAAGTCTACCCAGCACCAGATCTCCACGGCCGGTTGTACTGCACTCTTCACAAGGAAAACGGCTGGTGCTTTAGGACTGTTGGTAACTTTTCCAACATGCAGTACGAGGGTTAAGAGTAAGGAGGGTATGTTTAGTTTAGATATAAGATGTATTTCTCAATAAGGGTAGTGAAACACTGGCACAGGTTGCCCAGAGTGCTGGTGGGTGCCCCATCCCTGGAAACATTCAAGGTCAGGCTGGATGGGTCCTCAGGCAGCCTGATCTAGTTGAAGATATTCCATCTTATTGAGGGGAGCTGGACTAGATGACCTTTAAAAGTTCTGTTCCAACTCAACTATTCTATGATTCTTTGTTTTATGTGACTATGGTTTTAAACATAACTTCTGTAGCATCAAATAACAAAGGAATGAGTCTTGTTTAATTGAAGATTCTATTTTTGTGTTAGTACAGTCTATCATACACTGAGAGCAAGCTTTATCAACTTCATGACTAAGAAATTTTGCCTCCATCTGTCCTTTATACATTGTAGATGCTGGTGCTTTAGAAATGCTATGAACAAACAGCAAACTGAGACTGAAGTTTCCATTCTTCATTTATATTATTGCTGAAATGCCCACATGTACATTTTATAAACCACAGAGGAAGACTACATTCCTGGCTCAGTATGTTGTCTAAACAAACAGGCAAAATGACACATCCTGGATGACCAAGCATTAAAGTATGATGAATTCAACTCCTAACACGGATGCATTGCTGCAGTGCTGGTTGGAGGGCACTGTTAGCACACCTGAACTGCGGAGTCTTTCTGCTCTGTGAAAGCAGGTTTCTATTGTGTATTCTGGCCTAGCTCCGTTCATGGAGCTCACTCATGTCAATAAGACATGCAGAACTGGGGCAGAATATGCAAAAAGGATTCACACTGCAGATAGTACAGGGCTCCAGTCTGGTGCCGGAAGTGTGTTGCCATTGGGCTGGTGCTTCTTAAAACAATGCAGAAGAATCTGTCATTACTCAGGTAGCAGGCATATCTGGTAATACTTTATTGATGTTACACATTTAACTTTTGTGGATTAAAAAAAAAAAACCCATACAACGATATGTATTCCACATAAAAAATTACAAACTTTCCAATATCATTTAAACTAAGATGAAACCACACCTGCGCTATTTTCACATAAGGCACTTGTCTGATAAACAAAGAATAAAGCTAGAAGCCATCAAGTTCTTGCAATCTGAGGGACAGTCTGATATGTATAACTTCAAGAATTTAATGCACTAGCCATTTGCAGATTGAGCGTAGTAAGTATACTGGGCCCCAAAATGTCTCTGTTGGAATACTGGAACACTGGGAGCTGTAAGGTGATCCATCTTCTCCTCTGAGAGATCTAGTGAAAATGCAAAGAACACAGTCTCAGAATCTGCTTCTACCATCATTTCTACAAGATATTTCCCAGTCGCAACTGGGGTGTCTTGGGTACTTTTACATTATACTGTACATTGCCTATGGATTTCTCTGACTCTTTCAAGACTGCTTAAGCTGGAATTCTGAATTCATAATTTGGAAAATTCTGCTTTTGTCTGAAATTACTGACTTCAGTACACACTGAACCTGGCTTAATATATTATAACTTCTTAGATGTGGGTCTTATCCTTTCTGTAGTAGATTTAAATTTGTAGTTGTCTTTTTTCTTCCATTTTTTCAGTAAGAGGGAGGGCACTAATGAGACTTTTATTTCGAAGTTTTTTATATATATGTATGCATTCTAGCCCTATTTGGCAAAAACTGCCATAATTGTTTTCAGTCTAAAAACTACATTATGACATAAGCTATAACCAAGGTGATGCATTATTGTTTGCATATTTCCCTTTTATGGTATACAACTGTGCATCTGTATGCTGATGAAGCTTCAAGAATTCAGTGCCCCTACAGATAAGGCTGCATTTCTTGAGGAAATTTAGTGCAAACTAAGAAGCACTCATCACTGGGAATTATGGCCTTTACTCAATTGCTCTACAATGCTAGAAAAAGATTAACTTTTTACTTGAGAATTTTGATGTGTGAGAGATTTAAATGTTACTGTATTTACAATGACAGAGGGCAAGATGGACTCATTTAAGTTACCTGGGTGAATGGTATCCTTAGGTCAACCAGTTCTGGTATTTTGAGAACCACAGGGTTAACTGTCCCTCTGCAAGAAATTAAAAATGACATTTTTATGATATGTGTGGTCTGTGTTGTTTGGTCAGACATCTGGTGTTCTGGTATGCCAGGTGACATAAGCTGACACAGTATCAGAAAGCTTTGCAGTACATTTGTCTGCTGTAGCTTGTTGTAATATACTGAAATCTCATTCTTGTGAGAGATTACTACTTTGCATTTGGATTTCACATTCTCCTGCAAAAACACATGCTCCTGCTTTGTTTTGGACTTTTCGTTTTAAACCCTTTATGTCCTCTTTTCCATGAATATAAAGATGAATTTTTCTCTGCTGCAAGAGTTTTTGTTTAGAATCTGGTTTAGGTTTAGATTCTCTGTGATAGAGGCATAAAAACAGTGATGCTAACACTGTCATAGGAAGAACATTTCTGTCTTTCTCATTTGTACAGCACAATAATATAATGATTTCTCTTACTCCCTTCAGCTGATAGAGTCTCTCAAGGCAACGTGAACAGTAAGTCACAACACTAGTGTGTGCAAATGGTAGCCAAAAGTCACTGTTGTGAAATCTGTTCAGCTTTGCTTCTTCTGCGGGAAAGGAAAAGCCCCCAAGATACAGAAAATAAATTAAGGGGTTTACAGGATCAACAAGCGATCTTTGTGATCGTGGCAGGTCTTGAGAACTATGCCTAGCAGTAGTAATCAGTAGATAATAATTCTGCGTTTCCAGGAGATTGTAATGAAAAATGTCTGGGAAATCGAGAAATATCTTAAAGTGTACATGATAAGGGTATATTCCTGCTAGGAAATTACAAAGATTTAACAATTCCCACTTTTTAATGTTAAGAATTATTAATATTTATTAATGTGTATATATGTTTATTTGTATTTATTAATAAAAGCACATTATACCATTATCTGCTAATTATTTATTGTTAGTATTTTTATCAATAACACTATATGTATTAGTATTTATTTTTTATATTTATTTATATTTGTTAATATTTTCTTGTTGATAATTCATTCCCACTAATAAGCTGCAAATAAATCTAAGGCATAGCCACTTTGGAAAAGGGCAGAGGATTGAAAAAGAAGCTACATGAAAGAAAGTGAGAGTGTTTGGGTTTGGTTTTTTTTTTTACATGAAAGTGTTTGCTTTTGAAAAATGAATTTTAAAACTCTTTTTTTGGTATTTGGTGTGGGAAACAGTGAAGTGCCTGTTACTTTAAATATTTTGTTTTATTAATAGATTGGAAATACAGTTCAGAAGGAAGGCTGGCACTTTTAAGGCAGCTTTGAATATACGGTGTCCTTGGACAGTGTTTGAATAGTGCAGTGATTGACAGCCTCTTGTAAAACCTCTCAAAGGAGAAGGACGCTTTAAGAGAAATTTCTGCTTCTGATATAGCTAATCTCACACGTCGTCTGATGGCAACCTGTTCTGACCTAAAACTCTTTGAATGCCATTTAAACTTTGGTGTGCCCTGAAACTTCAGTTTACCTAGAAGTACACAGGAGTAGGCTGCTGTAAAAGATATGGAAATTTCAGATAACCCTTATGAAGCAAATATTTAATTTCCTGCACTCGCCTATTTCTTTGCTCATATAACAGTTGTACACAGTGGTTAGCCACTAGCCTATTCCAAAGTACCCAAGAGCGTCTTTTCAGTTACAGAGCACTTTCCGTTCCTGTTTTCAGCACTGGTAGGTATAAAGCTTTGTCATTTCAGTAAAGGCTTTAAGTTTTCTTCAGATTGTAACACCTAAAATGTGCTGACAGCTGATTTTAGAACAGCAGTGACAAAGACTATGAAAGTAGCAAATACCTGGCTTTGTACTACTGGTAAGGAAGATGTGCAATGTATTGGTGGAAGAGAAAAGAACAAAATCCATGATGAAAATGCCTGATACATTTGGAAGAATCCTGTTTTTTCCTCTTCACACTGTTGAAGCAGGCACTGCTCACTTTTCCTCTACTGTGTTGAGCAATGCTCTCTTCTTTATGTATAGTCAATCTGCACCCGAGAGAAGTTTTTGTTGCACAGGCAAACTGGTTAAAGCTTCAGTCTATTTTATTATTTTGACATCTGCTTAGAAGCTCCAACACAACACAGCCTATGAGCAATGCCTGGGAAGGAACTGCCGTATTTTAGGACAGTAGAAGTATTTTACTTTCTTTTGAAAGTGGATGGTAAAAAAAGCAAGACTTAATCCAGACTTAGTCCAGAATAAATCTCAAACAGTTTAGTATGAAATTCCTTGGAAGGAAGGGTGAAAATTAAATTAGGGGAGTTGTGCTTCTTCACTAATTTTCTATTTTTCTGTGCTTTTGTGGTCGATGGCACTCATATAAAAAAGATTTGAAATTCTGTACCTCATGGTACAGAAAGTTTAACACCTCTTCGTACATATCTAAATGACGCTGCAGAGTGCATGTAGTTAAAGTAAAATAGTTTTTAACTTGCAGTGTTTGTTTTTGGTACAAATGCTTTCTCTTTCTTTTTTTCATTCAGTGAGCAGAATTTGGCTGCTGACACTTGTGGAATTTTCATCCCTAGAAAAGCACTTCTGTTTTGTGAAATGGCCATGAGATGAGACTGAAGTGTTAACCTAACCAGGTTATTAGCATCACAGCTGGGAAAGGATGCATAGGACAGGTGCAAAGCATTTGACAAAGATCCAACTAGAGATCTAGATCTTAGAGAGAAAGGGGTTTTGCTTATGCTATGAAGTCTGACTGTTTCACTGGTAGAATTCTTTATTCTGGTCTCCTATCCTGGTTGCATCTTTGGACGTGTCCTGGTTGCTTCAGGAGTAAATCCTTCATACTGATTGGCTGCTTCTGCTTTTACTCAGTTTTAGTCTTCATTGATGTTTTTTAAACTTAAGCCCCACTTTTTTTTTTTTAGCTTTAAGCAACTTTTTGTGTGGTGGATTTAAGCTTTAAAAGAAAAAAAGAGGTATTCTCACCAAATAATTAAAGGATAATGATAAAAACAGTGTTTCAATTAATGCTATGAAATTTAGTTTGTTTCTGTTTAGCAAGTCATTAATAGGATGCCGTAAGTTGCACAAAAGTATATCTTTCCAGGATTTAGTCAGAAAAGCCCTTGAAAATCCAAGGGGTTATTGATTACCTCCCAACAGCATAAACCCTGCTGGGTTTAGGAATGGTAGCGAGCCCAGCACCTTTCCCATGCAAGGTCCCTGCCTCTGACATGGAGTGGGTACATTCCATGCCACTAGAGGAGATGAGGGATGGGGGACCAGTGCCAGGGCCAACAGAAACAGTGAACAGCCTAAAAGAATGGGGAACTTCTGAACCAGTGTTCCCCAAGTACTAATTCTCTTTCCACTGCTGCTGCAAAGACAGAATCCCTCTGAATTACGCCATCACTGCAAGAAGAGGAGTCTTCTTGGTGATTAATTTTGGGTTTCACATTCAGTTTTGGCTTTTAGCAGTATGTAGCCAGAGTAACTCCAATGATGTCAGTAATCAATCATATAGCTACACACAGACAATTTTGAAATTTGGCTCTGTCATTTTTATTTTAGAAAGTATTAATAAGACCAAGAAATTATTGATGAACTTGGCTAATCTTCAAGTGACTTACTGAGGCTACCGCTCTTCTGATTCCTCAAAAATACAATAAATGAAGATATGAATTCTAAAATAGCATGCAAGAAAGCACTTGCCTGCAAATTTTGATGAAAAGTCGGCTATAAGACAAAAAAAGCTATAATGAATATTGGATTTGTATTTCACTCTAATTTGTAATCTCTGCTGAGATGCTCTGCACTCAGTGGGTATTCATGGAAGTTGATGTGCTATATATATATGACTTTTGTTTGCTGCCAAATCAAAATGACACTTGGAGGCAATAAAAGAAATTAACAAGTGGATATGCTTGTAGGAAGTTCATCTTTGTATAAAACCAAACCAAAAACTGAGTGTAGTCCTAGGCCTTGTATGACTTGACCGCTATCTTACTGTCACACATATGTGATTACCTTGCACTTTTTGATTAAATATTTTGGGAGTTGAAACTGGATGATCTTTAAGGACCCTTACAAACACAGACAATCTCTGATTTTCTCTGGAAAGGAGTGACATGACACCAAAACACAGTGGAATTTAAAAGAAAAGAACACTCAAGTTTCTTGTGCATAGCTCGGTAACTGCTTGCACTAAACAAAGTATCAACATTCAAAACTTTCATGAAATTGAATCCTAACTTTCAAAGCACAGTCTTGTTTGAGCAAATTGCAGGAAAGTATTTTTAGCAGCTGTCAGGGTTGTTTTTTTTTTAAGAAACCATATTTTTAATTCCTTGTGTAGATGAAGAATATTTACCAGACTGCCTTGACTTGCATCAGTTGCCAGTAATGTGTCAATATTTAACATTTCAAAAGATGATATGATAACTCGGTAGAAGGACAGCTAGGGTTGCTAAGATATCATTGTGCTGCTGAGTACTGGTCATTTTATTTCCTTAGACTTCTTTCTTTCTCATCCTGGCAATATGAGTCATTGCTGTGGTGATGCTGTCTCCCATGTATAATTTAAAGCATTTTTACTTACAAACTTTCCAACTTAGTATCTGACAACAGAACAGTCATATATCTACTAAAACTTCAAGTACATGCCCATTAATTTTAAGGCTATTTTTGTTTTCCAAGATTTCTTGCATCATAACTCCTAAACTCCTGAAGAATTGCCATGAGGAAAGCAGAAAGTTTGATTTATGTATTTCACCAACTTAATCATGGAAATTTAAACATCAGTTAAGTAACATGAGAATAAACAATTCTTCTAACTAAGGAAGGAATCATTACTCATTTATGACTTCTGTGACTTTTATTAATATATGTTTAATTCAGACTGAGAAACAGGAGAACCCCTCTTAATTCTTTGAAAGAGACATGGAAATTAATAGGAATTCATCAGATGATAAACCTGGATGGGTTTGTATTATCCTGTATAATGATGATTATACAACAGAGAGGAGCAGTAGAAGTTCTACCACTAGGTTTTTTGTCGCTGCAATAATTGTGGATATATTTACACTCATTCACAAATGAGACACTCCCTTATTGGCAACAAGTCCAATAAACAATGTTTTAAAAATCTGATTCTATAATATAAAGGTTTTATTGAAGTTTGTATTGGAAGATACAGAATTACCTTGATGCCCTTATAGGCTAATCTGCTGATGTCATCCAATCAGTGTGACTAGCAGAAAAAATACATTTTTCTTTTGGTTTGAAAGAGATGCCCTGTAATTACCTACAGCCTAAAACAGGAATGATTCTTTTGTGAATTGTTTAAGTCTCCTTTCAGGAAAATGCTGAACATCACATTCTGTAAGACAAATGCTCCTGAGGCTTATCCTGCTGAGTCTTTTTTTAAATATTCTGCTAGAGAACTGGTATCAAATGTCTACATTTAGGTCTTGAGACCCTTGTAAGAGAATCTGTTAGACCAAATCTGCTTCTATCTCACAACTAGTATTATAGGTACTCTTCTTTTTATATTAGCTGTTAATATAGGTCTGACAAAAAGTGTTGTCTTGATTCTGCTAGTAATTCACCATCTATCAGCACCAGCAAAGACCTGAGGTATGCAATGAGAGGTCAGTGGAGCCAGCCATACTAGCTCACACTTTTGAGTCAGTTCCTGGTATCTCATCTCGGGGTGACATGTGAGTTAATAAATCAATCTATTCTACATCAACAGAGCTAGAAAAGCAATCGTAATAACACATATGTCTTTCACAAGTACTGCAACTTGTCCTGACAGAACAGCACATTACTCTATGTGTCAAGCATGTGTCCTGGCTACGCCATGGAACTGCCTTGTCTCCACGAATTCCCATCTGTGCTTAGGGAGAGCCTGATCTATGCTGCATGAGAAACCTCAGAAGAAAGACTTTACTGAAAAAGCAATGCTTGCCCGTAGTATTTTTGTGCTGTGGCAATTTATGGTTTAGAATCAAGGTGGAGTTCAAGCTGATTAACTTGATAACTCTGCTATTTCTAAATGATGCCATGTAACTGCTGTAAAGTTCTCACAGTTTGCTGCAGAACAACCAACAGGCTTTCTTTTTGAGCCATTATTTCAAGTAGGTGGAAAAATACAACCAAGCAGCCTTGTGATTGCAAAAGCCTTTCTTTCTTTTGTAAACAAGTCACAAAGAGCCTCCTACTACAGTTACAAAGGGAAAGACATAAGTGAGAATTTTTAAATGCTGGAAAGGTCTCCTATCGTTCCTGAATACATATCTTACAGCTCAGAGGTGGGGGACAACTGGTTCTGCCCCCATTCATGCCACCTTTCTGAGCAAATTCATTTTTGTCCATCCAGTTTGAGCTGGAGGTAGGTAACAGCTTAATTGGACTCTCCATACAAACCCAGGAAACTGAACTGCGGACTTAGTGGCAGGAACGTGTGCATGGTAAGTGCCTGCTCTCCTTCCCTTGCCCCTCTGCTTCTGTTGCAGGGAGTGCTGGGCATTCCAGCTGAGCCACAACTGTTTCTCAAACCTCTCATTCATCCATAATCAGATCTATTGAGAAACTGACGGTCATCCTTGGCAGAAGAATAATGAAGCCAATCTTCAGCACAGTATGTCTGAGATTAGCCGAACAACTGGTGCTTCTGGATGGTGGGTGGTACAGCTGCTGCAGCAGGCGCCCCAGACTGCTCTCCGAATATGCTGCCAGGTTCAAACCTCAGGTACAAAAAGAAAGATGGTGGAAGAATTAGCCTGTGAGACAAGCAAGTTCATTTATGCAGGGCTTGGAAAAACACTGTTAAGAAGCAGCATAATTAGAAAATGCCTGTGAAATAAAAGAACTGCAGTGCAGTTTTTGGACTGTGCATCAAATGTTCTCTTCAGAAGAAGACAAGAATATATACTGACTGAGGAACACTCTGTGAGATATCTTGGCCATGAAATTAAAAGCTTATCGCATGGGGAGATAGGAAGTTCCACCTGGGGCTCAGATTTTACTTCTCCTGGGAAGAAATAAAGAAGTTTGCAGATGTTTTTGGAGTACGTGGCAGAAATCCTCCCACTGTAGTGTTTCCCGTGGTTTGTTCTAGTTGCTGTACTGAAGGCATCATGTTGTCCACAGATTCAGCATTATTCACTCAGATATTTAAAGGTGTATAGTCTGGAGAACAACCCAAGATTTCAAGATATATAAAGATATATTCCACTAGATGCTGGCTGATTTTTGTTGTGATTTAGGAGTTCTAAGAGTACAAATAAGAAGAATTTCAGATTCTTCTTTAATCACCTGACTCAAAGAGTAAGCTGTGAACAAAAACCAACTATAGCAACCAAAGCTCAAGAGCATTCACCATTAGAGTCTGGATGTTGATGCTTTGTAAGGAAATCTTTTCATATGCAGGGAAAGGAAAAAACCCACTAATATTAGAGAAATAGTTGAACTCTGTTCAGTTAAAAAAGGTCCAGTGAGCACCTCACTTCACCAGACACCTCTCGGTGTCTGTTCACGGCTTCAAAAGTCAGGATTCTGCACAAGAACAAACAGCCAAAGGGAGAATCAAGTGGGAAGTAAATGTTCTGGGTCTTGGTGGAATAAGACAAGAAAAGGTAGGTGACTTATCTGTGTAGTCATTAGTCAAAAGGGATAGAGAAATCAAATAACATTAGCAGAAGCATATTAAAAGAGCTCTACAATTGAAGCAAAGCACAAGACAGACTAAGCCTTGCAAACCTTTAAATCTAAGTGTGAGGTTCAACATAAAAATGAGGCAAATATTGAAAAGTGAAGAGGTGACCTAAATAATCATTCTGCTCTTGTGTTACCTATCTACATTGATAATATATAAGGCAAATCTGAGAAAGGACTGGCCTGAATTAAAAATTTCTGTCTAACAACTAGTACCGGTCACCACTGACCCCTGACTGGAGCACTCTGGCATTATGAAAATACATGTAATAATTACATCAGTATTTCATGTGGCACTACTAACTAATTACATTACAACATTGCACATCAGAATGCAGTAAATACTCTGATTCTGTGAATACATACATATGCTTTAAAATGCCAGAGGAGCACAAATATTTTGCAAATTGAAGCCTCCATACCATTACAGTATTTCTTCAAAGGCACAGCTATTGGAGTGAGAGAGACAGAAGTACTTGTGCACTGTTCTCTGTACGGTTAGTGGCACAGCCACCATTTAGGTAAAAGCTCCCTGATTTTGCTGGTTTTTTTGCTACTGGTAGGAGAACTCCCCCAGACAATTCACAACTTGTCACTTCATGTCAACAGTCCAATTTAACTTACTGTAAACCACCATGAAAGAAAAAAATAGGTTGTTTCCAGAAATTACAGAAGTAAAACTGTCTCATAAATTAAGTGCTCTGTCATAATGGTTTTAAGGCAACTTTGAAGTTAAAGGTTCATTCATATCTGAAATCAGAGATACTACATTTTAAAAAAGCAAAGCTAAAATGGCTGAAATACTATTTCTGTGCCATAGAAATACTATTTTTCTTCCCATGATAACATTTTTTTACATTTCAGTGAGTAGATAGAGGAGGCTAACTATGCCTACTATACTGCAGAATTATTTGCTAACATAGTATGTAAAAAACTGTCAAAAATTAAACTTTTATTTTCCCTCCTCAGAGAAGATGTAGTAAATCCCATAAGAGGTCTGTATCGCCAGAAATAAAAGATTTAAAGATGGGGTTTGCTAAATTCCTTTTAAAATTCTATCAATCTTCTGTTGGTACAGACACATTATTTAATGTTTTGAAGTTTACTTAGCAACAGGTGAGACATCTGCTGTTAAGTGGCCAGTCAATTCATGTTTTTATATGACCATTAATCATACAGCAAATACTGTAACATCCATTGATATTACTCTTTATCAAGAAATTTCAACTAAATTATTTTGCCAATTCTATTTTGTTGCTGTTATTGTTATTTGATGCTAATTTGGAAAAAAATCCCAGCAGTTTTAAAGGGTGCATTAAATACCCTTCAAATTCTGCCAAGTGTAAAGAAGGGATTAGAAATCCCTAATGTCAGTATATGCCATTTAAAATACTATTCAGCTTTGCAGTAGACTTGACTAAATAGGTCTTGGGAAGAAGCACTTGTTCTGCTGAAATATTTAGAATCAGATTCTGGTTTGTTTTCTTTTTCTTTCTTTATAAGAAAAGATCTTTTTTTAGAAAACTCCCATTTCAAATTACTTCATTGCTTTTTAATTTGTGTGAAATACAGACTTAATGAGTAAGGGGAATTTTCTCTAAAAGATATAGGCTTGAGCTATAAAATTAATACAAGTAAAGTGCAAAGAAATGAAATGTATATATCTGAATAGCTCACACCCTGGGACCCATTAACACTTCTCTATAGAATTGTTTTAGATAGATGGCTAGGAGTTTCTGTTGACCTATGCACTATTTTGTATTATCTTCAGGAGAGCTATGGCTGGTGTTCTGTCCTCCAGGGCTTTCAAATGAATCAGAAGAGCATTCAAAAAATAGGGCAATAAAAGTCACAAATTATTTCAAAAGGATCAAGGGAATTAACTGAAAGAACAGACAGCACTTTTTAAAGAAGCTGGGAAGAATTTTAGTTTGTATATTTCCCTGTCACTTCAAGTATGAGGTTGAGAAGTACAGTATTAAACATCTCAAAATTATCAAGAAACCAATTATTTTGGGCTAAGAGTTGAGTTTAGTGCAGTCATTACAGCAATATGATTGCTGCTGTTTTCAAATGTTGGTGTTTTTCATGAAAATTGTTCAGTTGGGATAGTGCCTCTCTTTGTATCCAAGTTTTCTGTTTCATGAGTTATTACAAGAGGCCTGGATCATCCACTAACTTTCATCATCATTGTTGGGTGTTTCCAGTCATGGCATAGCTACCAGCTGAGAATTCATATCCGTTCTACCCGTGCTTGCACCTCCCACCCTGCACAAGAGCCCAGTCCCATCCTAGGACACAGGACATGCAGCATAGATGCTCAGCCTCAGGGTTTTGAGCATTTTTGCATGGTCTCCTGCAGCGGATGTCAAAGATCGAGGGACTTTTTACAAAGGCATGTAGTGACGAGACAGGGGTGAATGGATTTAAACGGACAGAGGATAGATTTAGATTAGGAAGAAATTCTTGACTGTGGAGGTGGTGAGGCACAGAAACAGGTTGCCCAGAGAAGCTGGGGATGCCCCATCTCTGGAAGTGTTCTAGGCCAGATGATTGAACAGGTCTCAGAGCAACCTGGTCTAGTGAGAGGTGTCCCTGCCCATGACAGGGCGGTTGGAACATGGTGATCTTTAAGGTCCCTTGAAACTGCAACCATTCTATGATTCTATGATATGCTATGCTTCTGCAATGGACAAAGACTGATCGACTTTCAAATTGCTTAATATGGGTTACAGAATGAAGCTCAAACAACACTGTCCACAGAAGGTCAACTTCTGCAGAACTATTCCCTTTATGTAATGTTTATGCTACAGTACATTGCTTAGCTTAGTTGTAGACATAGGGATTATGTTTGTAGATATTATATATGTAAATATCTCTATGTGAAGCTAAGACTTGGATTAAATATTTGATGGAATAAATCCTTTGGTTTCTTGCATTTTTCAAATGCGGATGTTTGCAGACAGCAAGTGACTAGTTGGGGCCCTTATTGCACACCTTCATTATCCTGAGACTGACACAGATTATTTTTGAACCATTCAATGGAATTCTGCATGATTTAAGACAATTTTCATTTTTTTAACTGACTAATACATGGAGCATCTGAAACACCTAATTTTGTAGAGATGTTATGACAACAAATGTCAATTCAGAAATCTCCACCTAATTTTCAGGTTAGAAAAATATATCTACAGTAGATTTATGTTCATCCTTAACTGCTTCTATATTATAGAAGCCATAGAAGATTTTGTAATATTTTACATTTATTTCCCTAATTTCAGAAAGGACTGCAATTATAGAATGGGAATATGCAAGCCCATTTGTTCGAATTTGCCTTACCACAGGGAACCTAAAACGCTTAGGAGTATGCAAAGTGCAGGTGAGCTGATAATTCTGTTATAGCTTTAGTCTGTAGGAAACCAGCAGGACCAGCATTAGCACCTAAGATGTCACCACTGACTCGCCACTAAACAAATATAATCTTTAAAGCTTTTACAGAATGGTGTGTGCTGACTGCAGACTTGACCCTCCTACGACTGTCTTTCTGAGACAGACCCATTTGTGCTACAGATGGATTTAATCTGACGTGTGTATGTCGTGCATACACATACACACACACATGATAATAGCAGTATTCAAAAGCAAGGCTGTAAGTTTGGTTCAGTCCCATGTTTTCCATGTACAAACTATACCCTTTTTCCTGCCGTGTCATCTATAGGTAGGAGATACCCAAATCACTTGATTTAATTAAGGACTGTATAAACCAGATGGGTTGGTTTTCTGGCTTATACCTTTCTTTCTTAATTCACAAAATGTGCACAAACCCACACCCAGAGGAAGCTATAAGTGTGCCAGCCTGGCCGGTGTCCTGCAGCCTGCTTGCCAGTGCTTATTGCAGCAAGATGTTGCCTGCTCTGTGAAGGGGAGGATAAGACTGCACCAGAAGTGCATAAAAGCACATTTTTTTCCTTCCAGATAGGGGTACAAAGAAGGAAAACACCATTTTGTCACAGACCGTGGGAGGAAAGTCCTGCTTACCAAACCTGATTCCCTTTTATGACAAGGTAACCCACCTAGCTGACCAAGGAAAGCCAGTGGATGAATCTTTTTGGATTTCGTCAGAGCTTTCGATGTTGTCTGTCTCATAGTGATATCTTCCTGATAAAATATCCAGCGCTCAGCTGGATAAACACACCATGCAAGGGGTGAGCAGCTGGCTCACGGGTGAGGCACAAAGGTTTAAAGTGAATGGTGACCTATATAGACTGGTGAACCATCACCAGGGGGGTTCCACAGGGGCTCCATCCTTGGCCTTGTGCCCTTCATCTTCATAAATGGCTTGCACACCGGACTGGAAGGGTTGCTAAGCAAGTTCACAGATGGTACAAAAAAGGGAGGAACTGTTGACTCCCTCTAGGGCAGGGAGGCCCTGCAGAGAGACCTCAGCGAGAGGACTGGGCAGGCACCAACCATATGAAATTCAACAAGAGAANTTGAGCTGTTAGAGAGTGCCAAGGAGGGCCATGAGGATGGTGAAGGGCCTTGAGGGGAAGCCGTGTGAGAAGTGTCTGGGGTCACTTGGTCTGTTCAGTCTGGAGAAGAGGAGACTGAGGGGAGACCTCATTGTAATTACCCCTTCCTCATGAGGGAAAGAGGAGGGGCAGTTACAGCTCTGTTCTCTGTGGTGACCCGTGGCCTGAAGTTGTTCTGGGGGAGGTTTAGGTTGAGTATTAGAAAAGGTTTCTTCACCCAGAAGGTGGTTGGGCACTAGAACAAGCTCCCCCTTGAAGCTGTCACAGCAGCAAGGCTGGCAGGTGTTCAAGACATGTTTGGACAATGCTCTCAGGACTCTGGGGGAAGAGGCTGTGCAGGCCCAGGAGTGGGGCTTGATAATCCATGTGGATCCCTTCCAACCCAGCGTGTTCTGTGATTCTGTAATTCAGTCTGAGCTTTCTAAGGTTATTCAGGAAAGTAACCTTCCTGCTAAACCCAGAGGTCAGACCTCTTTGGTGGCAATGGACGCATTGCTCATCCTGTATCTAGAAGAAGACCGGGAGTCACCTTCATAGCCAGCTGTGATGGATGGGAAAAGCTGTCTTTGGCATGTTGGAGGCCCTGGACACTGGAGACCCATGATAGCCCCAGGGGCAGGGTGGAGATAGATGCCATCTGCCCCTTAGGGGACCCT
The DNA here is from genome assembly GCA_013397755.1 of Cnemophilus loriae. NCBI lineage: Eukaryota > Metazoa > Chordata > Aves > Passeriformes > Corvidae > Cnemophilus > Cnemophilus loriae. The sequence goes on along the minus strand of VZTF01001851.1, from coordinate 397,962 downwards.
TCACCATAACTCCCATCCCGACGGTTCCCCTGTCGTGTCATGAGGTGGCAGTATTTAGTCTCCACTCTCTGGCTCTAGATACATTTGACATCACGTTCTGTTTTCCCAGATTACTTTGCCTTGCAGACACCTCCACAGCATGGTTGTGAACAATTCATTCTATGTACTGCGGATGTGATCCTTAGCACCTGGACTTCAGCTGATCTATGAGGCCACCTCAAAGTGAGGGATGGGGACCACATGATGAGCTCATTATTTGATTTCATTGCATTAGTATTTGGCATTACAGCTATATGTATGATCCGAGGTGTGCTGGTGAGGTTTGACCCATAATCTGGGGTCATTGACTTACTCATTGGTCTATTTAGTCTTTCCAAGTATATCCCTTATTCAACAGGGTCTGGACTAGGAGAATGCAGGCCCAAATCTGTAAGACAGGGAGCTCCCTTTTGCAGTGGTTATGGACTTTGCATGACAGAAGGCTCTTGGCAGCCTTTGAGTGTTCAAGATATACAAAGTATTTTGTATGTTGGAGACTGAATCTGCTTGATGACTGGAATGGCAGAATGTTGGTTTGAAATGCAAATATCCAAAATGCAAAATTGCCCGTAATCAGGTGTCAATAGCAAGAGTATAGCTGAGTTTTATTCATTGAAAGCAAAGGAAAAGGTGTTGACCTCAGTGAATTCAATCACAACAGAATAACTGTGATTTGACTTTACTCTGAGAAAAATAAGTGTAAAGTGTTATGTAAGTGACTTTCAATAAAAAAAGACAACACAAACTTTCTTGCACAAGACCATGGTGATAAATCTCACTGGAAATCTGAGAGATACTTCTTGGCTCAAACTGAAATAAATGCATCAGGTATACGTAGATGATCTATAGAACAACTCAAAAAGCATGACGTTTGCATTCTTTTACATTAAGGCAGAGAGGAAGTCTGATTTCTGTACAGTCTGATTTCTATATATGTCCTGCTAGAGATGAAGTAGAAACCAGATCAGATCAAAGCTTTTGGGCTTTCCAAAAGAAGCAGGAAAATGACCTAAACTACCCTAGATGTGATCTTTAAGCCTTTCCATTTAGAAAAAGGTATTATTATGGATAGTTCTTTACGACTTTTAGGAAGGTTCCACCCTGTCTTATTGCTCTTAGGAACACATTTCAGTCACTTATTGCAGGTGCTTCAGGCTGTCTATCTGATATACTGATGAACTAGCTAAGCATGAATGCTTTTTTTTTTTTCAGTTGATGCTCAAAAACTAGGTTTTAAATTATGTCCCATTTAGATAGAAAAAGAAGTGATCAAATAAAGAAATATTTTTAAATCAAGCTTGGAATGTTGACACTTTACAAGCAGAGACCAATCACTTTGTGGAGAAATTTTCATATTTTAGCACTGTTTCTCTGGAATTTCACTAATCCATAAGACAGTATGTACCAAATTGTGCTGTCTTTACACAGACAAATGGTGCTTCACCGTCATTCAGGAGCTTCTGAAACATATTTGTTCTGAGACGTTGTTACACAGTCATGGCTCGTTGCACAAATATATGTAAGGAATATATAAGGCAACAGTCATGGTGACATTTGAACACTTATTATTTTTTTGCATTTATTACTGAAACTAGTTTTGTAAAACCCACAATGCTGGCTGCGTATTACAGAAGGTGTTAGAACCCATTAATCTTTCATTAATCCTTTCAGCAATAGCAATTAGGAGAATTTCCTAAATGAACAAGAAGAAGAAGAGGAGAAAGAATATATATATGGTGTAGGTAAGGCAGATAGGTGGGAGAGAATTAATATAGGCACATAATATCTTAGAATTTTTAGGGTTGGGGGGGTATCTAAAAGTTCTAGTTCCAACCCTCATGCCATGGGCATGGACACCTTCCACTAGATCAGGTTGCTTAGAACTCCGTCCAGTCTGCCCTTGGACTCTTCCAGGGATGGAACATTGACAGCTTCTCTGGGCAGCCTGTGCCAGGGCCTGACCACTCTCACAGTAAAGAATTTCTTCCTAATATCTTCATTCCAGACTGAGTACATTCATTTTTGTTGCACATTGAGAATACTCCTAATGTAGTTATATATTCTAGACTAAAAGCTTTCTAATAAACAAAGCTTCTAGTATAACTGAGTTTAAATTAATCACTATCTACTCAGTAGATTAAAAAAAAGGGTTTTTTTTCTAGACCTCAGCCTATTTTCCTGTTCTGACCAGCACATCATTGACAGACACAATGATTTTAATATTTGCAAGTAGATATTAATCTTTTGTCTCTATCAGTCTAACTGTAGGAAAAAATGCTACTTGCCCAGCAGCCTAAAGGTTTTTTTCTTTAGCTATAAAACAATATAGAAATACAGAAAATGTCTTTATGCATTTATGTGGCATTTATTTTGTAAAAAAGGTAAAAAATTAGAAATAGAAACTGCCCTGAGAAATGTGTTAAGAATAAAAGCCTAGAGTTGTAGGCTTGGATCTGGGTAAAGTAAGATTCATGATAGTTTGATTTGCTTTGTCCAGTAGGAATTTATAATTTTTTGTTTCTGTTAAAAAAACTTTAAAAGAGCAACAAATTTCTGACCTGAAAGGGAACATCTAAAATAATATACAAATAAAGTTGCTGAAGTAATTCCCCCTGTGTCAGAAGAACTGCAATGGCTAATTAATGAAAGGAAGGACCAGAATATGACAAATTTCTCGAAAGACTGAACATAATTTTTTCTCCAGACTGGTTGATGTTGGTAAAATATTATATCATTCCAGACAAGTCCATCATAGCGTTAGTCATGGATTCAATAAATCCATTTTTAAACAATTTTGTAGACAATTTAGTAGTGTCAAATGATGAAAAATGCAACCTTCAGGGATTTTTTGAGTTCTTTCCCAAACACAAAGCTACAGTGTCAAAATAGTTTCCTGACTTATTTAAGTCTTAGAGCAAGCTGTCTGATGGGATAGTACATGGTTTAAGGGATTTCAGCCATTTTGCAATGAGCTACACATTTTCCCCCTTAGTTAGCTTTGGTACAAAAACTTGCTGTTCTCTAACCTCAGCCAATGCTCTCTATACAAAAAACCACAGGAAACAGCACCACCAAGAAAGGTCTTGGGACACAACCTTAATATTTTTCTACTTTAATACATGCTTTTTTCACTGACATAAATACTTGCAGTGTTATGCTTCTTGTAAACAAGAATTAGGAGAAAAATAATACATATTTTCTGACATGTGATTTTCCAGGAAGGTCTATTTAATGGCTCCTCCCTGCTAAATAAGGCGTTTTTTTTGGCTGTATACAAGTGTAAAGAAAAAGTAAGTCAGAAAGGGGAGAGGATCACAGGCTTTGTTACACAAGGATTGAGTTAATAAAACCACCTGGATTACAAAGTGCACAAGCATTTAATTTCATTTACCATCAACCATAAGTCATTGTGGTATCTTCCCAAATTGAATACATCCAAATCTTGAACAGAGAATTCCAGAGTCACAGAGGATAATGTGGGCTTGTTTATAATAGTTTTCATGTTAAATCTACCACTTAATGGACATCTAAAAAAAGTGCTTGAGCCTCCTATTAAATAAAGGCATAAGCATTTGTTTTTAATATGTCTTCCTATAGGTTACTTTTAGCACCTTCATTTAGACTATTTTATAACTATTTTTTGATTTTTTAATCTTGTTACTAAAATATAGCCAAACACTTAAGATGCCCAGTAAAAATTAGCTATTAAGCCTATGGTAGGAAAGTAACAAATTCTTATTAAGTTCTTCATTCAGTTTCTTGGGCTCCAAGACCAAAAATCTTTTCTATCTACAGTGTTAGCTGCAGAATGAAGTCGAACAAAACTGACCACAAGTACAAAGCGTTGATGTCATCTCCAGTGATTTGCTCCTAGTGAATCACAGACAAAACAAAATGGTTTCCCAACCTTGCTGGACTATATTCCTCTGAAACAGAGGAAAATCATGTGCCTTTCCCAGTGACATAAAGTTCTAGTTGGTATTTTGTGCATGGTATAACTTCATGCCTCTGTGTCCTCAGAGGACAACAGAAAAATCAGAAATCTAGAATGTCCGTATGTTTCCATGATTTGGAAAAATAAGATCAATAGAAGGTGGAAATAAAAAAAAGTGACTACCAAATCGTTCTTGCACACATTCCCTTTTGATACTAAAATGTCTACCTGGTTCTCAAATTGACATTGTATTTCCTACTATGAAATGGAGCGTCTGGGAAGAATTATTGAGTGATAAGTGTACCTGGTACAGCAATGTTAAGGAAAGGTTTTACTGCAGAGGTCCTGCTCAGAAGGATGATCTGACTGGCTGTTGCAACTCCAGAGTTTTTTCCTGAGCTGTGAGAGTTTCACAGTTGGGAGCTAATAACCCAGCCTCTTTCCTTGTTTGTATCTCATAATCAACATAAATTTTAAGCCTAAGGATTTTTAAAGCAGTCTTACAGCTTCCATACAGTTTGAGAGATTTGGGAGTACTCTTCCCCCTCAATGCACACCCATATAAATACCCCATATTAGCTTATTTATAAAAAATTGAACTTATGTTGGAGACCCTCCAGCTGACACTAGAATTTTACTGTCCTTTGTCACCCTCCAGCAGCTAAGGAATGGCAAATCTGCTGTGCCTCTAGTTAACTGTCCTCTTTGGAAAAGCAATATCTTATTTACTAAAGTAAGGAAAAATTCTCCATCTTTGCCAGCAATTTTTTTTTGCTGTCTGCAGAAGCTGGAGCCCGTTGCCTATTTTTTTTACCCCGTATTTCTTCCTTGCTCCAGTAGCACACTGCCTCAATCAGCTTCTCCACTGAAAGAACAGCTGTGTTATGCAGATTCCAAGGCACTGCAGGAACTGTCATCGCAAGAAGAGTAGATAAGCCGGACGAAATGTTACAAGCTTCATCACTGTTCTGCAGTAAATTCCCTATGAAGCTGGTGAATCTGATCTCAATTGCACAAGCAACAATCACTGGAAGAAGAGCTTGCTTCTAAGTTTTCATTCCTAACCTCCTCCACACTCACCCCCACATTGTGCAAAGTCACTGTATGTTTAATTTAAGCTATAGTTTCAAGAAATTGCTACATTCCAGACCGGCTTTGAATAATTTTTTATTTTGGACCATAGATATTTAGAAGATGAAATTTATGGGTTCGTTTTTATAAAAACAAATTTTGGCAGGTGTAGGAAGATGAGAATATTTATTGCTAATATTTTACTGTTTAAATGTAAAAAAACCGCACTCCGAGTAAGATAGTAGTACTCTGTACTGTCACTCTGTAAATGCTATTTGTTGTAAAAATAAGTAAATACTACAGACTTGAAATCTTAAACCACATGTAGTAATGCTTTTATTAGCTCATCCTGTGTGAGTCATTACCCATAGCTGTCAATAGAAATTCCTAGGAGTCTTGACACCTGTGTCTCTTGGTTTTTGCTTGAAGTGCTCTATTGAAATTACCTGTGCCCTGATTATTTTGGTCAGGTACAGTTTTCTTAAACCCATGACTGACTACCTCAACTTGGTTTTGCTGCCCAGTGTTACAGGCGTTCTAGTATGCCAATAATCTGTTTTCTTTTCTGCTTAGTATTTTCATCCTTCAATACATTTTCAGACCATAGGTTTGGACTTCTAGTCTATTATTACCGAGAGACATTTATTCAACTATTTCCAAATGCATTACATTTTCTGTAAAAGATTGGCATAAGTATTCTTTGCTATAACAAAATGTGAAGGAAGGAAACAGATTTAATTACCCAAAATAAATTGGTGGCTCAGGCTTCCATTGTCTTATAGAAATTCAGAGGAAGCTCATTAACTAAAGCCAAGTTATAGTATGTGTTATTTTTTCTGTGTCTGCTTGTTGATTTGCTTGACAGTTTCCTTCTTTTTCCGCATACCTATCAGGGCAAAAAAATTTTAAAATATTTTTTTAAAAAGTAAGCAAACCTGATTTTGAATGGTCTGTTGCAAAATTATCTAATGTTTTCCCAGTGTCTGTTTTGAGCTCTTTCAGGTGTAGAAGATTTCAGTGTTTTGGATTGATATTTTCTGGTCAGGTTTCTGCTGCAAGCTGGTTACCTGAGGAGAGGTTTGACATGAGACAAAGGCAATCAAAACAGATCCTTGTAAAAGAGGAATTTGGAAATGTTAAGACCTAGTACTTGAATCTGCCTGTGTTCTGGACTTTGGAACTTTCTCTTTGGAAAGGATTTGGTCTTCATATCAGAAATACATTTTTTCTACTCCTATATTTTGCCAGCTTTCAGATCCTTGGGAAAAAATTATTGTCGGCAGAAGCACAGTAGGGACATTTAGTGATTTTTGATGTGTAATATTCCAGAAATTTCCTCTGTCTTGGGCATGCTCCAAGCAAGAGAGTGATCAGAGTTTACTTTGCAGTTCCAAGTATGAGCTGTTCTATTTGCTGCTGAAGTGGCATCTTGAATAGAGTCCACATTTCAAGAGCAAGTGGGTCAGCCGGCATCTAGAGGACAACAAAACCAAGGAAGCTGAAAAACTGCAGCTTGTCTAAGTTAGAATAGGGAAGCAATCTATTAGGATAGGATAAAACAGCTTTAAAATTAAGAAAAAAGGCTGAGGCTAGATATTAGATACATCTTAGTAACAGCATAGTAAAGCAATGCAATCTGCTGCTTAGGAAAGCTGTAGAATCTGTAATACTAAAAAATTTTCCAGAACATCAAAGAAAAGTGTTTTCTTCAGTGTTTGATGCATGCTTTTTCCTGTCTTGAAGCAGATAATGGATTTAGAAGGTTCCCTTCAGGCCTATATTTTTCTAAACATGAATGTAATCATAAACATTCAAAGTAAGACATGCAGTATGAAGTTTTCCACTTTCCATCCTGCACCTGATAAAGGTGGTAAAAGCAGCGAATTCTAAAGTGCTTATGAACTGAGGCTTGTTGTCATTGTGAAAGTGAGTGCAATTTATAAATTGCATAAAGTAACATCTCTGAAATATCCCTTCAAGGCAATTTCTTTCCAAGGACAGAAGAATGGTAGTAGTTATGATGCAGAACAGCATTAGAGCAGTAGAAGGCGCTTTCTCATCAGGATAATTGTGTAAGCAGCTGAAAAGCTGCTCATGCAATATGTTTTGCAATGTTGAAACTTGAGCTGCTTTATCCCTCTTTCATTACCAGTTCAGGTATCAGCAGTACATTAGTTTAAAGCCCCTTTCACCAAATGGTCATCAAGCTCCATATTAAAGCACCATCCAAGTCAAGATGGTGCACTATTAAGGAGCTACCCTTAATATTTGTATGCACAGTTGTCTGGATAATAGTTACCAGACCAAGTTAAAGAGACAGAAAGAAATGTGAGACAAGGCATAGGGAGCTTTATTTCATGGGGTGCTGTTTTAATTTAACTTCTGTTGTAAGCTTTGTTAAAGAATGTTGCAAAGCAACTATAAAGGTCCTCAGCATCTGCATCAAAATTTTCTTATTCTTAGTGTAAACTGATTGTTCAAGCAATAGTTCAAATTTTGTCACAAAAGCAATTCATATCTATACCTATCATCCCTAGTTTGCATCACCTGACAGAGTGCCAACAGTGCAATGAATGCATGTTCCCCGTGGCAAACCATCTAATTTCACAAGCAAATGGTCAGCAATTACAATATCATGTCTGTGCTTTCAATTTACAGAGTCATCTTGAGAACTCCTTGACATTACTGAAGTTAATAACGAATATGTATGTTGTCATCCCGTAAGCACTGGTAGCTGATTATTTTATTATTGATATTAGTTAACAAGTGAATAATTTTGTATCTAAAGTGTTTCTTCATGTTCTGTTTTCTACACATGCAGTGCAACAGCAGCCTTTTTGTAATAGCAGTTTCTGGTAGGCAGTAACCAGTAATAAGATCTTACTGCTATTACAGCCCTACTTTTTCTCATCATCAACCCTACTCATTCTCGTTTTCCCATAATTTTGACTCAATCATAAGAAATTACAAGTGAAAATAACTTTTTTTATCTTATTAAAATCCAAAAAAAAAGCACAAAAATGAGAAGAGCTTCCACATCAAAATAAAATGAGACAATGGGAAACATGAGCAATATTAAGTGTTTCTGTCTGCTTCCCCCAGTTTGCAACATGTTACAATTAATGGTATATTCATAAGTCTGTTCGTAAGATTAGGAAAGGAACTACAAAATGACAGATCTTGGTGAGACAGCATTCCCTAGACATAAATAGTTGCAAGTTTTATAAACTGATTGTTAGCAAAGAGAACGTATCCAGGGCATGAGGCATCCATGATGAATGGTCTCAAGAATCCCCTACTTGGCCAGTGCACCATTTAGAAAAGGCAAGAACAAAGAAGAAGACAGCAGGACAAAATAAGTCAATAGTGTTTAAGCCATATCTCCTTTTCCCATAAATGAGGCAGAAGCTCATGAAGAAAATGGTGTTCATTTTGGTGTGGATTGAATTTCTGCCATCACACATTTCTGTATGTGGTTTGCAAAGACAAAGATGCAGGGGAAACTTTCATCTTTCAAATAATGACAAAGGGATTTGAGTTTCCAGTCTGCTACAGTTCTGTCTAGTCAGTCTGACTTTGAAACCATCCAGCATATTTCCTTACGAGGCTGTGGGGTTTGGAGACAGACACTACATACCATCTTAATCCAAATAAAAAGAAATTAACACTTAGGTGTAATGATCAAGTGAAAAAGGAAAAGACATTTTTGGCTATAAGAGATACAAATTATTCTAAGTATGTTATGATTTTGGTTGGTGTCCTCTGTAGAAGTAAGGCTAGAAGGCAAGCTGTCTGTGGAGTAATAAAGCAGCAGAGTTTGATAACACCACAGACCTGCAGTGAAGTCCAGGAAAGAGACTGGTCAAATGAAATAACTAGAGATTAGAAGGTTATGAACTATTCTTCTCTTACTGACATTATGAATGTTTGCATTAAATGACTGATGATTATTTATATAGAAGCCACAGCTTTTTCTCCTATTTTATCACAGAATCTATATGCAGATGTGCCAGAAACATATTTATCAGTCCTTATGAAAGAGACTTATAAGAAACATAAGGTAAAATTGGTGGTGGGAGTTGAATTTACACACTTTAACTGGAGATTGTCAAAACAAAAATGAGCCTTGCTACTTCTTTTTATTTAATTGTAAAGTGCAAGATCTGAACATTAACCCAGAAGTACTACTGGTATTTCACTAAACCATTGTATCTGGAATTATCCTGTAAGAGCAATTTCATCTGTCCTTTCTCAGATTTCTGGTAAAGTCCACTGAACCAGCTGCCATGGGGTGAAGCCTATGCTATGCCTATGATCAGGAGATTGACACCTTGACTCCTTCCGCCATACCTTTATCCAATTGAAACAATCTGCTATACGATGGAAAACCAAAGTGATAGAAGACCTTTGTTAGGTAAATGCTGAAAACTTCTCACTCAGGTAACAATTTTGGAGTGGAAAACTGGATAATTAAAAAACCCTGGCTGACAGGAAGAAGTCAAGCACGTCCTGAGGCTGCATCATTTCCAAGGCCACTGGCAGCACAGGCCAACATTTTTCTATACCAAGCAGTGAAACAGTTAAGGCAGTAGGTGATGGTAAGACAGTATTCCGTGTTAAAATTAAACATATTATCTGAAACATATCAACCCAGTGCTGAAACATTTTAGTAATATTTGCAATAACATCTACAAGGAGCCTAGACGTTTAAAATTACTAAGAAAGAGGAATAAAAGTCGCTTTAATGCATTTAGGCATTTCTAAGTTGGCAGAAGCATCTCCCAGGTATTCCTCAAAATTTTAAATTAGGTACATTTGACAAGAGCTCTTCAATTTCCGTTAGTGTCACGAACTGCCTGCACACGCATTTTTAAGTAAATAACTTCTCCAGTGTTTTTCACAGCACAGACTTTCAAAAGGATTACTTTATTGGCAGAACTGCTTAGAATATTTTAATTGAAATTTTTTTTGCACTGAATAATATCACACTCATTTTCTGTTTCAAAATGGCATGCTTTATAAAACATTTATTTCAAGCTTTCTGAAGTGCATTTTTGGAGTAATAGTCTTGAAAACTTGCTTTTCCATTTCCAAATGTATTTTGAAAGGACTGTTCTTTAAAAGAAGCCTTTCAAGGATCTCTTGGAGCACTGCTGAAATAGTGCTTCACAAAAAAAAAAAAAAAAAAAAAGTGAAATTTTGATTGAAAATCTCAAATTAAAATAATTTTTCTCTTGAAACCTCAATATGTCTTGCACCAGAATAAAGAAAATAAACATAAAAGAACATTTTCTGCCCAAATCTATTAATTTATGTGTAGGAACATAATCTTGTGACATAATCTTGCAAAGCACCCTTAAATAATTGTTTTAGGTTTAGTTTTTAAGTTTTTTAGTTTTTTAAGTTTTAAACTTAAGTTTTTAAGTTGAAACACATCTAAAAGTGTGGCTGAAAAAAAAAAAAAAAGAAAAGTAACGAAACAAAACAAAACCAAAATACCAGCACCAAAACAAAGCCCAAAGACCTGCCTCTTTTAAAACACACAGAAGACCTCTTTGGAGGCAATGCAACACTAACTGGCCATCTAGATGTTCCAAACTGATTAAGAGCCCTCTCAGCCCTGACAGACATTTATTGATATCTGAGGACTCTCTCTCAGTGAAAAAGCATCCTCTGTGTCCTCCTGGCTTTCTACAGCTTGTCAATCTCAGGTGAAGACGAACATGTTAATTGACTGCCTTGTTAATTTATTAATGAGTAATGACAGAAAGAGTAGTGCTGAATGCTTATAAAATTCATCTTTCAGTGAAGAACTAACTGTGTTTTAATACTTTTAACTACCTTTCATTACTAATTTAGTCATCATTGTACATTATACTTAATGATCAACAGCATCCAGCAAACTGCTGCTTTATTATGGAGGTGAATGTATTGAAGAGGAAAGAATTACAAGTACCAGACAACAGTTGGGGCTTTCATCTGTATAGTGTTACAAGGAGAGGTGAAACTGCATTAGCATTTGAAAGTAGGATGCGGAATAATTATATTCAATTAACTAAGGACTCCTTGGGCAGCAGCCCAACAGAGAACTATACATGACAAGACCAGGCAGAAATAGAAAGACGCAAACTGGTTTGAATACTGCACTCCCCAGGCGCTAATAAATATGCTGTTAAATATGCAGTTACTGGGAATGAATAGCTAGTTTAATACCCATGCAAGTGGCATTGTTTACTGCTTTGCAACAGTTCTGCAAGCCCCACTGAGGCTTGCAGGTGGTATTTGGCTTTCTCTGCAAGAATATGGACACGCTAAATACCCATTTCCATACTTCACATTCTGTCTTACTCTGAAAAGAAAGAAGTTTGCATTCATTAGCAAGTATTCATGTTTCTATTAGACTGCAGTAGCAGCAATAAAACTTCTTACCGTTGAGCTTATTCCACCACTAGCAGGACAGTCGTTTCTTGAGGACTTCACTTACTGGGTTATGAAGAAAATGGTGCCTGTCTCCGAATCTGGAAGTAAACACACACGATACAGAGAGTGGACACACAGAAGGTAAGTGGCTGCTTTCAAGGCCCTGCCATCAAGTGCCCAACCAAAACAGAGTCAGTATTTCAGAACTGTTTTCTAACCTCTGCTCCCAAGAAAAGCAAAGTTTCTCCCCAGATGCCATGATTTTCACTGGGGCACATGTGGACACAGAGGCTTACTCCAGCAGAAAACCCTAAGTGCGAATTTCTATGAGAGAAGTCTGTGGTTGCAGCTAGTCAAATGCTAGTTGGGAGCATGTAACTTCTGTAAGATTACATCCTCTAAACACGACTTCTTCATTGAAAATACTAGCATACCTTGAAATTATTCGATTTCCTTGAGAATTAACAACAGGTGCTGCAAAGACACATTTTCATTATCTTCTCCTATATCCCTTTTTCATCTTCACAGAATCACAGAATCACAGCTTATTCTGAGTTGGAAGGAACATGCAAGGATCAAATTCCAACTCTTAAGCGAACTTGACCATTTCAAACGTGATTTGTCTGAGATACACAGTCTCTTACCCAGCTGGTCAGCCTGTTCTTTTAACGTTATGCACCCAAATCATGTAGGGGTCCTTCCTAGCTCATATCGTTCGTCTACATCGATTTCTACCACTACTCTCCATTTGTTTATATCATGAGTGTAGTCATATGGAAGGATGGCAATTAACAGAGGAACTGCAACTCTTACAGCTTTTGCAGAGGCACTTTGGACTTCTACTTCCTCCCTAGTCTGTATGTGTCAAGCAGCTTTTTGGTTTTTGCCCTATTTTAGACACCAAGGCTGATGGATAGAATTTCCTACAAGAAGTTAATCTGCATGGTCTTCTCAGTATCTGGTTACCTCAGGAAATCAGTAAGGTTTCTGCAAAGATTTTGGCATGCTATCGACTGTTGCTATAAATCTAGCTGTAACCTAGATGAAGATTGCTGGAAACTCGATCTGAAAATAACCTTATTTGAAAATTTTTAGTGCTATTATAAAGATGTTTTATTCTGGAGTTTTCAGACAATTACTTTCTGTGGCAGTGAATAGCTCTTAATATTTTCCTTTCATGAAAATATGAGGAAAAAAAATGGAAAAATAGGCTTATGTTCATTAATACTTCCCTACAATACAAACTGCAGGCTTGAGCAATCTCTCAAGATTGCTTTTTCTACGCACATTAATGATTCATGCAACATAAGAATAAGTAGTGACAGAAGAACTAAAGCAATGGTTATGAAAGAAAGAAAGTACTGAAAGACAGGCAGCTGAGAACAGACTGATTTTTTTTTTATCATACATTTGAATGGTTTGTTAGTTTCTCTTCTGTTAATAAATTCTGTAAATAAGCTTGAATTGTCACTTAGGTGCAAAGATGGCTTTGGCAGCATTTCAGCAGTGCCCTCTCAAGTCAGACCTTGGAGACACCTCTTAAAAAATTCTGACAGGTCCAGCAGGATCAAGGAGGAGAAAATCTGTATTCATTTTATCACTTGGAACACACATAAGTGTAGTCAGTTATGGGGTAAAATAAAGGCCCTTAAGTTTCCAGAAGGATAATTCTTTAAACTTTTGACATATTTAGGAAAAAAGGGAATAACCTCAGAAAGACCTCTGGGAAAAGTAAAGGAGAGAAATATAGCAACATCTTAAATAAACCACATTAATCTCCACACCTTCTAGGATTTAATTCTAGTAATTTGCATGGCAAAAATAAGTGTTATCTGTAAATGGATTTTAACGTGTTGTACAAGATGTTAATGATGCATTTATTATTAGTATCCATAAAGCTTAGAAAGGAAAAAAATTTTGAAGAGGATTTTAACAGTGACTGATTTTTCTACTCTTTGCTAATCCTTTCTCTTGGAGTTTCAGTTAGGGGTTTGTTCTTTGTTTGTTTGTTTGTTTGTTTGTGGTTGATGTTGTTTTGGTTTTTTCCTGCAAAGAATTACTCAGATGATCCAGAACTCCATAGGGATATTTATTTTTAGCTTTAGAGGACTTTCGAGGATGTTTAGTAAGAACAAGGATTATAGCTTCTTTAAGCGACGTCAAATCACGTGTTTCTATGATTTATTGCCCTGTTTTCTCTGTTTGGCAAATTCTGTGGAACATTTGGGTCTGAATTGCTGTTGCCATAGAGAATGAGTCTTGCTCTTCAAGAGACAGAGACCTCTGATTATTCAAATGAGCGGCACTGCTAAGTTAGGCTGTCTGTTCTTTTTGCAGGATATCCAAAGTGACATCTTCCTTGGCTGCAAGTCAGGCATCTTATCTGAAAGTGCTTGGCCATAGGCAAGTGCATTTTTTTCTGAGGCAACCCTTGCAGAAACTAAGGGGAGTCTGCTACTGCTACGAATTATGGAGAAGGGAAGTCACTCTTTATTCCTATTTGGAAAGCTGTCTTTTGAAAATAGGAAACCTACTGATTTTAAATTCAAACATATTCTTCTACATGTGGGAAGAATCAGCATCTTAAAGTTATCTAAATTTCTACAGAGTGCAGTAAAATTAAGTGAAATTAAGTCAGAAGGTATCCAGTGGAAAAATGCTAAACAATCTTTTCCTGGAAGTGAGCTTCAAATGAATAGGAAAAATATGTTTCTGAAGTCTCATGTTTCATTCTAAATTTAGATCAAGTCTTCTTCTGAAGTTAATTTTTCTAGTAAGAGAATATATCTTTTAGACCAGACCACGGCAGTAATGTTTACAAAATACACTCAATTTTTGAATAAATACATTCTAAAGTCAGATTTGTCTTTCCAAAGTTAATTTTCACCTCTTTTTAAAAAAAGAAATCATATTACAGAAGAATAAATATCTATGGATTATTACTCCTCTACCATTCTCATCTACAAATGCATGCTTTGCTCCCAAATGAACTAGTTCTGTAAATTCCAAGAACAAGGATTTTTTCTCCCTAGAAGAGCCATGCTGTTCTCTCTCCTTTTATGGCTCCTTTTCATGGAAATTATGTCAGCAAAGTGAAGCAACCCAGAATCATGTCAGTGTGCACAGTATGTCTGAAAGCTTTTTATAAGTTAGTACTCTCTAGTGCCTGGTTTGTCTTTACAGTTTGTAAATGCTGAATAAATATTTTTGGGGGTATTCTTAAAAAAAGTTCCTAGCATTCTGTGGGCCTTCACGACTAGCATTTTAAATATAAGAAATCTTGTAAGTGTTGTTACTCACTGTAGTTGTATAATTATGTATTTCTTTGTATAAAAGCTTAATTTACATCCGTATTTGGCTTGTCTTTGACAAGCCCAGAGGAAAACGACTACATTTTTTCCTCCTTTAAACTTCACAGGAGCAAGAGGTAGCTCCTAAAGTTTATGCACACTAACCCCAGAATGTCTTTTTTTCTCTTTTTTTTTTTTTTTTTAGCAGTGATGGGAGAGGATAAAATAAAGAACAGTCTGTGGTAGATGTAATTCATATTGATTAGACTGCTTTTGGAAGAATCTCATGTACAGCTGAGACAAGGGTGAGAATTAGAAGAGGTTAGACTAGAAGAGAAGAGTTGCCCGAGTGCAACAACGTCTTTCAGTAGTTGCTTCCAAAGGCAATATGGTCTCCTACTATCTGTCCTAGGAAAAGCTCTTAAAAGACCAGCTTAGAATCTTCTAACACAGCTATGATGGTCCCAGGCTTCTGAACCTGTGGATGAAAGGAAATTGTTCTGTGGAAATTCCATTTATGCAGCTCATATATTGTATGTGCAAACTAAGATGTGCTTCTCCCACAGCTTTCTAAAGTAATTAAGAAGCTTAAGTGGGTATTCACTTTTTTCAGTGGAATTTTTGCACCTGACTGCAGGCTTGCCATAGTCTAGATAGGTAACTGTCCTGAAAACCGAGTATCCAGATCTAGAGTGGCGGTCAACAGCACATATTTGGTGTAGATTCAGACGTTTTCACATGTACAGTATTCAACTTCAAAGCTAAACGTGGCTGCACTGCAGGAAGTTGTGTATCCATCAGTGATGAGGTAAAATAAGAATAGATAGTGGTTATGTTATTATATGACATTTAATGGGAATAGAAATTTGCAGGTGGAAATGAGACCTTCAATAGAAGAAATCCAACCTCATGCTCCTCTGAGAGATTTCAGAGCAACCATCATCATTTCCACACAGATGAAGCCATCATATTTCCACTGCCAGTTTTATGCTAAGGGAGTTCTACTGGTTTCATTGGTTCCATGCTGGAATAAAACTGAAGCAATATGGAGAAAAATTGAGTTTTCTCCTGAATAACAACAAATTATACTCCTTGTTTTCATAGCAGAAATTTGAATTGTTTAATAGAGATAATGTAAATAAACTGGAGCAGTAATTTTAGCCAGTAATGTCTTTAAAGACTCTTTAAACTGACACAACAAATATGTCTGGGTGATATGTATGGCAGTTGGTGAGTAACTGGGGAAAGGGGAAAATGTGCATTGGAAGAGGACTACAGTAAACCTACAGCTAGTTTTTGACTCTTCTACTGCATGAGAAATATGTGCCTACTTGCTTTCATGGCTCTCTGCCCATTTTAGCAGGCTACCAGTATTTCATCTATGCCTCATCCCCTTGCAATGAACTCTAGCTGTAAAGAGATCTTATCCACTGTGTCATACTCGCCAATGTAGAAAACAACTTAGAGTTCAAGCACGGAGTCATGACATTGCCGACATCTTCTAATATTCTGTACCTACTTGAGCATCTAAATAGATGTTAATCCAACTTTTATTTCAAATATCACTTTTTGAGGTCTCCTTTTTAATTGCTAGAATATGAAAACAACAGTGTTATTGGGTAATTGGACATCAGTCCATTTTAGCATGTCTGTTATTTTGTCTTTATGGGCATGAAGTTTAAACCAAAGCCATCTGGAGTTATCAGAGTGAGTTGTTGCTGTTCAATATGCCTTGTCTCTGTAACAAACTGGGAGGCCAGTGAATGAACAGGAACACAGACTGCTGAGTGACTGAGTAGTTGCTGATACGTGAAGGTGGGCAGGTCTCTCTGAGCCTGCAATGCTTTCATCCCTGGCCTTGGATTTTCTGTTGTCATTGACCATTTTTCAGGGACAGCCATTGTCTTGCTGAACACTGCAGGCTGGTCAAAGAGATCTGGGAAAGTGAAAGACTGTCTTAGCTGCTTGAAATAAGTGGGGAGTACGGCCTTTATGAGCCAAATGTGGCAATGGAGACATGAAATGCATGGACTAGTGAATCATATTAATCTCAAATGGAAAATGCTTTTTAAAAAATGCTTTGATTCAAAAGGACAAAGCAATCTTCAGAATTTCCATTTTCTTCTCACCTCTTGTATAGCTCAATTTAAATTTTACATTATTAAGGTAGTGGAAAACTTTTAAATGAGCCTTGAGGATCACAAGGGGAAAATATTCTGAAACGGACCTCTAGGAGTAAAAACTTCTGAGGAGTTTTCGCTTTTCTTTTTTTTTTTTTCTTTTTTTTTTCCTTTTTTTTTTTTTTTTTGGTTTGGTTTGGTTTTTTTTTTTAAGTAGAAGTATATCTTGTATGCAATTTGCTGTAATTATTTTCCTGTAAAAAAGAGGTAACCTCATTCTGAAGATTTTCAATTGTGAATTAGGAGTCCTAAAGCATTATTTAGTTAATAAAACATTGACTTCTAGTTGTGGTTGTACTGGGAAGAACAAAAGGGACATTCTAGTTCACAGTTTAATCAGTTTGTGAGCATGAAGGAAATGTGCTGATAAGATAGGAGTAATGGGCTCGTTGTTACAGGGAATTTCATGACTTTCCAGAAGCATACCATCCCACAGGCATTAGAGACTCAACCTTTATCTTTTTGTCTAAAGTTTGGTAAAACAAGTGGATAAAGAAAACAAAGAGTTAAACCACTTGGCTTCTGAACTCCTGTATACATATGCTATTGATGGAGCTATAAAAGCTGTTTTTCTTCATAAAATATAGAATATATTTGTAGTTTTTATCAGAGCAGAATGAAGCATCATAAGCCTATTTCTTTTCCCTATAAAGCAGCTTTACTAATTAGGAATGAAACTTTAGGACCATTGTATCAGGCACTGGAAAACTATTTGGCCTTTTCTATTACAAAATGAAAGCTGTCAATATTACCATTCTATATTCGCAAAACAGCTACAGACACTTCTCTGTCATCTAGAAATAACTGCTAAACTCACACATCTGCATTGTTTTTTTATGCAAGATAGGATTTTTACACATGGCTTAATTTGGGCAAATATACAGGATAGCTAGAGAATAGCATGCAAGTTGTGGAAAGGGAACATACAAGACAGGAGAGAATGCATTGCATTCAAGTTAACCTTTACATGTTAGTCTGTCTCTGTGGCTTGTTGTCAGACATTACTGCTGCAATCACATGGCAGACTAGGAAATCTAAGAGGTTGATTTGAAAAGCAAAATACCTGGTGTTCATACACCTATTCCATTTTCATAATGCAGCAGATCTTTCTATTATTTAATTGCTTTGGAGAAGTTGCTTGAAAGAAAAATAGAACCTGTTGCTTCTGGGTTCACAGGTTGAAATTTTGGTATACTTCATATATATGTTCAATTCTGGGACCTGATGTATGATAGAAACTTTTGGTGGTGAGGAAGTAGATTTTCCCTAATCCTCTGGGTAGGGCATTTCTGACTTTAGACCTGGGAATGATACGTTGCTCCTCTGCCTTCTGTTTCACTGAAATGGATACTTACCGTATATATCACTTATCCTGGTAGCCTTCTGGAGTGCAGCACTGAAATCATCACTGAACAATTTCACACTGAACTGAAATAATCCTCATAACATCATAACAGTCAAAGATTCAGAACATGATACTGTCAGTTCTGCGTAAATGTGATTCCATGGATTCTCCTGGAGATGTTCTTGGTCTAGCCTTGTATAAGGAAAGGATGAGATTTTCTCCTTCTCTTTTCTTTGTTTGTTTAATGAAAGCAAATATCTGAAGTAATTTCTACTAGATAGTATTTTGAGTGACCAGGATCTTTGTGTTTTTCCAGAGCCTGCTTCTTAAATTAAATATTACACAAAGACCTGCATCATCTGCGTCTTTCATAAGCAATTACACACAAAATTATATGAAAAAGTTGCACTTTTTCATTTTCTAAAATTTGCATAATTTGGAAAGTGAGAACCATATTTTCTTTTCCTACTTTCTCTGTCTGAGTTTAATAATTTTGCTAAATAACTCTGCCGCTACTGTCTGGCTGCTCTTCCCATCACTTTCTGTCCATTTCTGTATGACTTCAATACTCCAAAACCTGTGTCCTTTTCATATTGAAATAAGTCCTTGCCAATGTTGTTTGCTACTCAGCATTATCACACATATTCCTCTGCAGCCCAGTAGTATACCTCAACGTTTGACTCTCCTCCTGACTGTCCTTATTCACATCCTTCTTTATTATTCTTATCCTTTTTCAGACCTTGTTATGTGAACACCTATCACAGAGTACTTAATAAATCATAGTTTTTCGTAAAAGTAAATGTTTAAGCAATTGGTTATGCAGATCTGGAATTACGTGATAGACATTCCATTGGAGGGGGTGTCGGAAATAGGTGATCTTTAAGGGTGCTTCCAAACCAAATTCAATTCTGTGATTCCATGATTGTCACGGATTTGCCCATCGTTTTCTATTAGAAGAATGACAGTATTTTTAAGAATTTATGTAATCTGTACTGTTTACTAAGCAGTAATAAAGAAAATTGAAAGGAATGACCCCTACACATTTCCATTTAGGTTATGATCAGGAAGCAATGCATGTAAAAATACGTGTTAATAGATAGAGCCTATGAGCTCCTCAGTCATTATCATGCATTAGCAACACCTGTGAACTCACCAGACTTACTTTAAACAAATGCCAGGGACAGCAGTCCTGGCCAAAGTAGCTGGGGTTATACACCACAGTATGGCATCAGAAAAAAAGCCTCTAAGAAGACAGAGCACTGACAGCTGGGGTGGTGTGAATTAAAAATTTGGCTTTCTCATTAATTACATGCCTTTATCCTACATAAAAACACTTTTAGGTCTCCTGAAAGCTGCTCTGATGTGCTCAGTTACTTTGAGCGTTTCCTGTGTGCTTGAAACTTCACAAGATAAGAGGTTAAAAGACCCTCTTTCAGAAAGGGGAGGGCTGTGCACATCTCTTCCTCTGAAGGACAGCATCAGATGCCATGGGACTCCTGGTCCCCAAGCTGTAAGGAGGCAGGCCAGTGACCTGGAACTGATTGCTAGGGTGTTCTTGGACTTTTCCAGTTCTCGTTTTTTATAACAGACCTTTTTTTTTTTTTTTTTAATAAGACACATAAATTCAAATGCTTCTTGCGTAAGAGAAATCTTGAAAATATAAAACAAGTAGGAAGTTATGGTCCAATTTAGACCCTCAGCAGGTGTGCCAAGACCTATAATCTCAGGTACCTGCTGCAAACCACAGGAGCCATGGTTACACTGCCCCTCCCTGCCCAAGCAATCCATTCCCCATTTCACTTATATCCTGTGGTACCCCTTTAAAATAAATATTAGTAATAATACAACCATTAATTTGCTAGCTATCTTAAGATGTTCTTCAGATAAATGCATCAGTCTTGCAAAGCACACTACCCATTATTAATATAATGGTTCTGAGATGCCACTTGGCAAACAAACCATTATGCAACATTTATAGCTTTTATACAGCAAAGCCTCAAAAGGCATGTCATTTTAAGCTTTTCTCAAAGTCTTATGAAGGTCACGGAGCTTAAACACTTAGAGACATTGAACTGAGGAAGATTTCCCGCACTACTGACTTGGCTCACCCTCCTATTTTGGGCAATCAGGTCATACAAACTCTTGAAGGAACTTAGCAAGCTCCTTATATATAAGTATTCAGACTCTTTTGAGCAGTGAGGAAATTGCAACTAATGAGTCAGTTACCTCTGGAGTAAAGAAATACACCAATATCAAGTAGTGACTTCTAAATATGATTATGTATTAGGAGCACATGGCCTTGGTCAATGTACTTGCAGATTAAGTATGGAAGTGTATGCATATTTCGAATTTGCAAGAGTGTGACTGAACTAAAAAATCTCTGCTATTTTTGGGGTAGGCACAGAGTGTGTAAATTTTCATTGATCACGTTTATCTTCTTCCTTCTTTATAGCTAACATTTTAAAGCACAACATTTTAAAGCACAGCATTTTAAATGGAAGCTCAGAAAACCAAAGCAGATTAAAAGAGAGTGCTTCAGCACTATTAATATACAAATATTCTAAACAACTAAGCTAAGTAAGTATTTTCCCTAACATTTCTGGTCAATGGCAAAAAAAGTCTCTTTGGTTCAAAATGTTACATATTATTTTTGTATTCCACTTGCGAAGAGGAAGACATAGATAAGAATCCTTTCCAAACTTCAGGTTGATAGAAGCTGTTTCAAATCTGTCATCCTACGAAGACAAAGAGGCACTGTCAGGGCTGCAGAATTCTGTATGTTGATACGGGAGACGTAGTCTGAGATTTTCTAGCAAGTGGATTGCTGAGGTGAAATACAGCAATGTACCAACTCTTCTGTTGGTTAATTTAGTGAGGTAGTTGCATACAAGAACAGTAAAATAATAAGATTTTTCAGTATTTAGTCTTTCATTTTCAGTATCTCGGACCAATTTTGTGAGTATCCTTGCTGAATCTGTTGCCACTTTTACCATCAGTTTTTATTGATTTACTGGTTTAATGTTAGCCTGGCATTAGATGCCAAGTAGACATGAAGGCACCCTTATGCTGGTGACCACATTGTTTGCTCTGTCACAGGGAAGAGTTAGCTGTAGTTCAAGATGATAAAAGAATCTGTAATAAGAAAAGAGTCTGTAATAAGAAATATATAATCTTTAATAAGTAATATATATATATATATAAAATAAAATAATCTGTAATAATAATATCTGAAGTTAACAGAAAGGATAGATGTGGTGGCAATGAAAAATCAAACCACGGACTTACACTGTAACTTAAATATTACACAGCTGGAGAGCCCCAAATTGCCTGAATTTTAAGACCGTATAAACATGCACAAAAATAACCTCAGCTGCTGCTCAAGCTGGCCTTCACTGTTTGAAACTCGGCCAGCATTGCTTAGAACTTGTAGTGTTTTTATCTATGAAGTATGTTCTGCACTAATAAATCACAAGGACATTTCACCACGTCCTGTTCTGTATTGCTTTTGCTTGGTACTGAGAGTCTTGCTCTGCCTTTTTGATACCAGTGGAACCTATGCTACTTGCTGACTTATGCTTATTTTAAATAAAATTTCAATTACTTCTAAAGACAAAATAGCAACAAATTCACTGCTCATAAAAAGTGAGCATGGTATAGTTATTGCAATGTCTAGAGAAACACCTGAGGCCTCTATCCACCTTTTTAAAGAAAATTTCAAGGAGGTTTGAAACAGTAGAGACTCAGCACGGCAATGTGTTTTTTTCCAGAAAATCTGAAAATTTGCCTTCTGATTTTTATTTTAATATGGAAAAATGTTGATATAGAGAAACTTTGAAGCACTGAGGTACTCAGAATGATAATGGCACAGTTTGTTTTCCAGCAGAAGCACATTTATTTGTAGAAGGTCGTTGGTAGCTTCTGCATATATAAAAGCAGGAGGCTATGTTTCTTTTTGAATAGATCCTATCACATTTGTTCTGAAATGAGCTTGTAAATTAGGGTGAGATAAGATAATACAGACAAAATCTATTCCTCTCATTTCAATTGAAAGGAGGGAGATGAAGTCTTCTTGATCTTACATTCCTTCATCTTTATCCTTTTTCTGTTTAATCTGATGGGTGTACTGGGAAGTACATATTTTTTTCATTCTAGTTTTTTCTGTTAAGTGTGAGTCTCTGCCTAAGTGCAATGTTCTCATATGTTCTTCTCTGCCAAAGTACCAATCTCAACGCAGTTTTACGAAACTTGCAGTAGTATCAAATAATATCCACAGCGTATTATTAAAAGAACTTGGTTTATCTCTGTTAAGGATATGGTGGAGCAGATCCATCCACTCTAAGGTATAAAACCAAAATCATATTCTAAGGAGAAGGAGTAATGATATTACTCCACCATCATAGTCCTTAACGTTTTGAAAGTAATAGAGAGCTATTGTAAATTTACCCTCTTCATTGAACAATACATCAAAACAGCATGTTCCAAACTTCATCCTGTTTTCTAAAGCCACTTTTCTATTGGAAGAGTATAGTAAAATGACACATACACCTGACTGCCACTTATTTTACAAGATAAAACCATTTGAAGCTTGGCGTTCTATATTAAGTTTTTGTGCAAAGTTGGCTACATTGTAGCACAACAAAGGATCCACCTGGAAAAAGATCAGCAATGCCCTAAGGGTGTCATACCCAGAGTTCTCATCTGAAACCAGTTTGAAACTTTTGGACATTTATGCCAGGAATTAATTAATCCACGGATTCAATTAATTTTACTTCAAAACATAGACACTTCACAACATAATCTGCCCAAACGGCAAAGCTAAATGTCTAATTCAACGAACAAATAAAACAATATTAATTTTGTCTGTGGAGAAGGACAAAACAAGCCTAAACCAGAATTCCCATATTCTAGTAAAGTAGCACTGAAATCTAAATTTAGACTAAATCTGATGGATTGGTCTGAAAAACAGACTCATGCAAAGGACATGCGGTATAAATATTCAAATAAATTTTGATTACAGACATGCCTGCATTTTCAGCAAGCCTGAAATAGAAATTGGTCTTCATATTGCAGCCATCTACTAATGGTATATAATAATCCAGCAGAGCAGTGTTCAGTTCTAATCCTATTTTCATACGGAAATTGTGACCTGAAATAAACTTTCTTATGGACTGTTTGCAGGGTCCAGGAAGGAAAATCCATGTAGCATGGTCATTGCTATTAAACAAGTTTCTTCATAATGCTTCAAAATGGTGCATTCATGCATCACAGAATTTATGATGCTTTCTATTGAAATTTTTCTATGTTTCAGTAAAGACTTAATGTTCAGACATGTTATTCTCAGAGGCCATGGTCTTCCTAAAACTCAGCTTTATATGTTGATACTGCTCCCCTGGAAATGGATAGCTCACACATTACAATCTTCAGAGGGATCTGTACTACTAATGCATGAAGTCATTAACCCCGAACTACAGGGTATTAACAAGAGAAGGATTAGAAAAATGTCACATGTCCATTCCTGTATTTGCAGTTCATTTTTTCTTTACGCCATCAGCATTTTCTTATTTCATGGCAAACCACAGTAAATTCACTGTGTCTCAGGTCATACAAATCACCTCAACCGACTCCTTCTTAAGGCTGTTTTAGTGCTTCCTGCCCGGTTTCTGCAGGTATCTCATTTTCAAGGTAATTTTCATTTACCCCAGTGACCTAATCTCTTCCTTTTCTGTTAAATTCAATAAACACATATACTTACATCAGGGCCTTTGAATTCTCAGCACCTTGGACAGTCTTGCTCTTTTCAAGGCAAACATATTTCAGGTGCAGCAAGTCTTTGTTCTTCTGTCCACAGAATGGGATGGGAGGGCAGAGGCCAGAACAGAAGGGTACTCTGACTGCCTAAATCAAACAAGGTATATCTCTTAACTGTACTAATTCTCATGGTAATTTGTCCAGTTGTAGCTGATGGGCCATTAGTGGTGGCTGACAGAAAATGAAGCAGTTCCAGAAGACAGCAGTTTCAACTACCTGGTGCATTTGCAGACAAAGACGAGACATCTCAAACAAGGACATTTTTGTTAGGGGACAGCATTCTGCTCTTTCTGACACACAGTTTTGTGCGTAACTTCTGCATTTTTTCCTCAACACGACTGTTCAGCCTTTCCATTTTTCAGAAACCCATTAAGTTCTAAAGAAATGTCAGAGTGGTTAGGACATTATATTGCAAACTCAAACGTAATCGGAAAGTCTGAATCATTTGATAATGGACAACTTGATGAGCCTGGGCTGATACACAATGTTTGCCCTAATAGATGCTGATACACTCTTAACAACAACAATAATCATATCTCATCAGTGCTACCCTAATGCACTGGCTTTTCAAACTGGAGCCATAGAGTGGTAGAGAAGTGTTTTAGCAAAATCTGGAAGAGGGTCTATTGAGGCATCTAAATTAGACCATTATGGATTTCAAGTTCTTCAGTGATAGTTTTTAGATTGTCAGCTTTGATTTATGTAATTTATAGTTTTCAATACACAACATGCAGATTTCCTCAGCACTTACCAAAATATGAGGTATAATTTTGAAAGCATTTAAAGCTTATGCTCCTATGGGTGGACCAATCCTTGAAGCACTGGGGCTCAGAAAATCTTAGATGTTAAATCAGAATGTCCAGACAATTTTTACAAAATATATATTTTGTCTCACCATTGCTTTAGTTGTTCCTTATGTATCCCCTCCTGCTCTCTGAAATTTTTCTATTTGGCCTGTGCTGAAACTGCAAAAACGAGAGTGGAAAGTCTAGCTGTGATAAACTGTAGAGAAGTGATGACTGTTTAGTGAACAATTAATTATCATTTCTGAATATTAATACTGTGAATGTGCATGTTTACTGGATGATTCTGTAGGCATAGATATGCATACCCTCTGGGAGATGGCAAGTCTACCAGCTTTGGGTGCATTTTGAGAAAGATTTTAAGGTGCCTGGAAGGCAAATGTAGATCCGTGAAACCAAACAAAGAGAAGCCTGCAACCTTACAAAAATGTTGCTTCCTTCAAAATGAAAATCTCGTTACATGGATAAAGAACTGAAGTCTCATTCCCTAAATGTGTCTCCTGTCACTGCAATAAGTACCACGTAGATTTCATGAACCTTACAACTAGCATTTAATTGCAGGATAGATTTTGACAGAAAGCATGATTCTCTTTTTTTGCCAATATATATGCATGCTAGACATTATTCTTCAGTGACAATGTGTTTTTAGACAGTCTTGCCATGGCTGTTGTGGTGGGCTATGTGAGAAATCTGAATGTTTTCAGCTGGGAGCATCTTTCTAGCATGCAGGGTCAGGCCAGGTGAAGGGAGGTACAGACATGATGCAGCTGAAGATCTAGTTCAGAGCCCCTGGGAGGAACAGAGAGGAGGCAAGAAGGCAAATATCAGACAGGGTGGAAAGAACGAGTTTCAAAAAGTTTGTAGCAGTTGAGGAAGACACTGGAACATGCTGGACTGGGATAAAGCATGCATGTTACTCTTTGCCAAAGCATTGTCCTGGAGAAGCTGTCAGCCTATGGCTTGGACAGGTGCACTGTTCAATGAGCTAAAATCTGTCTGGATGGCCAGACCCAGAGCGTGGTGGAGAATTGTGCTGCATTCAGTTGGTGGGTTCTCACTTTTGTGATTCCCCAAGGCTCAGTATTGTGACCAGCTCTGATTAACAACTTTATTGAAAATCTGGTAAAGGGGATTGAGGACAGTCACAGTGTCCTGCAGTTAACACTAAGTTGGGTGGAAGTGTTGGTCTGCTGGATGGTGGGAAGGCTCTGCAGAGGGATCTGGACAGGCTGGATAGATGGGCTGAGGCCAGTTGAATGAGGTTCAGCAAGGTCAGGTGCTGGGTCCTGCAATTCTGTCGCAATTTCGTGCAGTGCTACAAGTTGGGGAATGTGATTGGAAAGTGGTCCAGCAGTAAAGGACCTGGAGGTGCTGGTCAGCAGCGGCTGCACATGAGCCAGTGTGTGCCGAGGTGGCCAAAAAGGCCAAGGGCATCCTGGCTTACGTCAGCAATAATGTGGCCAGCAGAAGTGACTGTCCCCAAATACTCGGAACTACTAAGGCCACACTTTGAGTCCTCTGTTCAGTTTTGAGCCATTCACAAGAAAGACATTGAGGTGCTGGACTGTGTTCAGGAAAGGGCAGCAGAGCTGGGGAAGGTTTTGGAACAGAAGTCCTGTCAGGAGCAGCTGAGGGAGCTGGGGTTGTTTAGCTTAGAGAAAAGACAGCTCCAGGGGAGACCTTACTGTTGTCTTTAACTCCCTGAAAGGAAGCTGTAACCGGGTGGGGGTTGGTCTCTTCTCCCAGGCAACAAGTGACAGGCCAAGAGGAGATGGCCTCATGCTGCTCCACAGAAGGTTCTGACTGGACATCAGAAAGAATTTCTTCATGGAAAATGTGGACAAACATTGGAACAGGCTGCACAGAGTGGTAGAAGCACCATCCCTGGAGGTGTTCAAGAAACAACTGGATGTTGCACTTAATGTTAGGGTCTAAGTGACCTGTTGGCTACTGGTCAAAGGCTGGACTTGATTATCTTAGAGCGTTTTTTCCAACCTAAATAAATCCGTAATTCTGTGAAATGGCCTGCCTTGACTGGACAGAGAGGGCAAGGAAAGTTTTTTGAGTTACTTTATTAATTTGTTCCACTGAGCAGATCTAGGGCTCCCTCTAGTTAAAGCTCGCCCATTCTAATGAAACAACATTAAAGTTTCAATGATCTTTTGACTTTAAGGAAAAGGATGCAAGCATATCTGTTTTAAACCTGTGCTCAACACAGAGCCATATCAGAAGATATGGGAGGCGGCTTGGAACTAGATGATCTTTGAGGTCCCTTCCAACCCAAACCATTCTGTGATTAAATGATTCAAACATGCTACATTTCCATTTCTGATTCAAAGATTCTGCAGATTCAAAGACTCTGCAAAGAAATGCTATTACACCTTTATGGCAGAGTCAATATCTGACCTTGATTTGTTGTAAATAAAATGATACATATATTGTACTTTGTTTTGGTTTATATGCTGGAGTCATAAGGGGTATGCAGCAATCCAGACAAAATTAATCATTTTTGGAAAGAAGATAGAGGTGCACACCCATAAACACATACTCGCAACCTGGCTAAAAAAAAGTTGTCTTTATCAAGATATTTAAACTGCAATTTCAGAGAAGAGAAAAGCTGCACTGCATAATGGTGACGTAATAGTTAACAAATATTGCCATGCTGCATAGCAAAAATCTGCTGGAAAAACACTGATCACTACTATGCAAGTGTGCACTAAGGAATGCTTATATGTATGCATCTTAAATGAAATTGATCACATACATATCAATGTGCTTGTGCATGCTTGTGTGTGCATGTGTGTGCATATGTGTCCAGAGTCCTGCCTCATCATTCTTTTTTCCTTCATTTTATTCCTGTTATTCTTTAAGATGTGTCACAAGGGGGAGTGACCAGGAATCTATTTCTTCTTATTAGTCACGGATTGAAGTGATCCTTTAAAAAATCAGACAGCAGCATGTGGGTAAAGACATACCAGTGCAATTTGAAGGTGATGGTCTGTAAAAATGTGTGAGTGCTGGTCATCTGAACACTTTCTTGTGAGCTGTGATGTGTAAGAGGGAAAAAGCCAAACTCGACCTTTACAAAAGAGATTGAATTTTCAAGACAGGTGTAAAAATATTAACCAGTTGTTGTGCATTGTGCAAAGGCAATGTCAAGTCACTGACAAATGATGCATGGGCATCTGCACAACTGCTTTCTGCAACCTCAGTGCAAAAGATTATTCTGCTGCTCATGTACTCTCATTTTAGCTTTGCTCCTCTCAACTTTTTCCCTTTCCTCATTTAACATTAGTACCTAGATAATATGTAGAAAGTAAAATCCCATAGTGTCTGCTTGTCATGGTTCCTTTCTTTCTTTGATTCTCACTGGGTAAGGAGTGAAGGTATCTTGGTGAGTATTTATTGCAGTGCAGGATCAAAGACTGAGGACACTGTCACTGTCCGAATCTTTCTTCGATCCACAAATAGTATTTCCATTAAAGACAGTTTTGTCTTTGGTTTTCCACCAAACTCTACACCATAGCCTATTCTCCTTTCTTATCATACATTGGAATCTTCCAGGGAAATGTCATCTCATTATTATTATTTGTTTTTTAGACCTCCTCAATAACTTAGTCTTGGTCACGTGGTAGCCCGACTCTTGTTTGGTACTACCCCTTTCAACTTAGTGCTAGAAAAGGACAATCCCTGTGGAATTTTAAGACAGTTCTTCTGAAGATGTAGTTCCTTTATCTTGTCTGCCTCATTTGCTGTATTACTAAGTACATGCTTTTATACTTAATAGTATTAAAAAAGGTAATTGGTAATTAAAGGTAATTAAAGGTAATTAGTGCAAGTTCCTTGCACTAATTTTACTTGAGCATGCACACCATTCCTGAGCAGGACTTCACCTCTCATTTTGAAGTAGGTGCAGCACGTATTAGCTAGACGATAGAAAAGTTAATAATGACAAAGAGATGAAGTGAAATATCAAATGAAATTAATTATTAACAAGGAGAGCAAAAGTTAGACAGCAAGAGCTAACATTATTCTCAGAAAAAGGGGACTTGCATATTCATGTAGTTACAGAAGAAGAGAAAAGAGGATTTTTTTTTGGTCTAAAAAGACTACTGGATAAACTAGCCACTGAAAAAACCCAGTATTTGCCAGTCATTTGTAAGAAATTATTTAAGCAACAGGGAAAGCAGCTCACCATCAAGGAAATAAGCACTGTCATTCTTCAATACAGCCACACCAACTATAAATGGAAACATGGTAATGAAGATACACTAACTGACACCAACCCTCCCTTCTGCAAAATCTGCGCAGATATTTATGGCAATTGCATGGAGTTTTGAGACATTTATTCAAACCACAAATAATCCTTTGATTCTACTTGGTGATGCTATCTCCATCCAGCATATTATACAACTGTTTTGCAATAGCACGACTCTTCATCTTGAGAAGTTTTCAGGTATTTTATATCCAAACTTGGCGAATTCTCTTTATTTTCGTACTAGCAGTGGTTTATATTGACTGAAGAGGGAGTTACATTGCTTTTATAGTTCTGTCTCATACCACCAGGTAAGATATTTGTGAGACACTTGTTACTTTCTTCTGTTTCTGGGTGCAGAAACAGTGATGTGTGAAAAACAGTCTGTACATTTGCAACTGCTAGTTGGTTAACTCAACAGTAAAACACGGAGAGTGTAGCAACAGGTCATATTTAAGTAACCTGTTGTTATGAAAGATGTCTTCTAAATTTTTTAAAGCTGTGTATAATTTTCCAATTCTTACGTAACTTCACTTTCTCACACGCACGCACACACACACACAAACACACACACACAAACGAAAAAAAAGAAAAAAAAAAGAAAGAGGAAGGAGCTGAGAACTACAAAATACAACAGCCTTCTGTGTAAGGCAGTTGTTCATTTCTGTCTTGTCTTAGAATAAATTGGTTCAAAAAACCATTCCTGTTAACTCTGAGAGTACACTCACTTGATTACCAACTATCAATCTCCTTGGAAAAACGTCTCCTAACACAAGCACTTTGGAGGAAAAAATAACCTAAACAAAATTGTGAGCATATGTAGTTTTTCCACTGAAGTTTGATACTCTCCTAATCTGACATAATAAGTGATTTAGGTTGCTACCTATATAAGTTCTGTGCTGGCTTGTCCAGTGTTGGCTGTTAGCATATGAAAATCTCTCACCTCAGAAATATTTTGGCTCTTGGGAAGTCATGGTTTGCAAGAGGTAATAAATATCTTAGCTTAGATCAAAACTGGTAGTTATTAAAACGCAAGCTTTTGGGTTTCAACCCTGATTTGGGTTTGGAGAACAATAATATTTAGCTTCTTTTTGAGCTCTGCATTTCCTAGTTGGTGTTTGATACATAGGAGATAGAGGTCTTGGAGAATATTTCTTCCAAGAGTTAAGAACTGCTTGTATCAAGCTGTTGAGTGTTTTTTCATATTTGCTCTTATCACTGTTTAATTTTTATTTAGGTAGATAGACTCTTGAATTAAATTCTAGTTGATTTCCTAAATATCAGGAATTAAGAGACTTACAATAGTCATATTATTGTTATATATTATAGTAATACATTATTTATGTAACTACTTAATATTATTACCTTACTTATGTAATAAATTAAACAATGCCTTAAACGTAGAACCAAGAAAATGAATGCATGCTGTTTTATGAGTTCTACATTGCATTAATATGGTTTGAAATGATTTTCATTTGTGTGCCTAGGACACGAGCTCAGGAAAGTAGGCTTTTGTATTCCAGGAGAGGTATGCAAATAAAATTCACCCCTGGGCTGAGAGGGAGCACACTATCTGTGTATTGTGTAAGAACCCATTGTCCATATTAAATAAGCCCATATACTGGCTCCTCGAGGTGAATTTCATCTGCACCTAATGATACTCACACAAAATGCACAATGACCCATTATTGAGGCCTCAAATATACAGTTGTTTATAGTTATTCTCTTAGGAAATTACACAAAATTACTGATGTGGGGCATACTGTACTATAGTCTATTTCTTCTGATTTTATGGGGTGGAGGACCAACTAGATTTAATGACAATGAGAAGTAAGTTCAGCCATGTAGTGGAAATCTGGAGTTTTAATTTCAAAAACTCCACACCACTGGCCTGGTTTGAGATGTTGCCAAATAGCACCAGGAAATATATATGCGATTATTCTAACAACCCTGCTAAAGCTAGGAA
Organism: Cnemophilus loriae; assembly: GCA_013397755.1. NCBI lineage: Eukaryota > Metazoa > Chordata > Aves > Passeriformes > Corvidae > Cnemophilus > Cnemophilus loriae. The sequence continues at coordinate 366,851 of VZTF01001851.1, read as the reverse complement.
AATTCTGTTTGAGCTGAAGAAGGAAACAAAGCAGAATTGCCAACAGCATAAACAGAAATTCAGGAAATTGCCAGTCAAAAGGAGTTTAACAAAATAAACTGAAAGAAAACAGCAAACTCGGAACACATTTGTGTAGATGCTTCTAACACTGCTTTGATTTGAGCCACTTTCTGAACTGAACATGGTCCAAAAATTAAGTTTATCTGAGTCATACAGGATGTGTGTGGTAGTTCACAGAGGGAGACTATACATCAGAGAGAGCGCCTGAAGCAACAGCTAGAAGAAGAAGAAGCCCCATAAATCGTTGTATGGAATATTATACAGGTTGTAGCTAGGTCTAGCATAACTGCAACCTTTTAGAAGAAAGATTTTTTCAAATTCTTATGGGAAGACCCAGCTTGAGGCATTTCAAAAAGATCTGCATCCAGATCCAAGGCAGATGCTCAGCATACTTTGTAGACTGGGACCTCTTCAGATTTTATCAGTACAACTGGACCACTCAGATGACATAGTCACTGCCAAGTTTTTGTGTAACCTTCTGGTTTTGATGGGATTCCTCAAAGACTAACACAGTACCTGGGCTGATAGACCCCATGCTTTGGCTCTTATAATTCAGATCTGAACTTCCCACTCTGAATAATTACTTGAATATAATTGCAGGTTGTTCATCAAGATGAATTAACAGTCTTATTTTTCTACTGAGTTGAAAAAGAAGATCTATTCCTATGTAATTGTAGCACAAGAAAGCCCTATATGATGACCTTTTAGCTAGACTTTTTCTTTAAACCATGAATTAAACATTTCAGAACTAAGGCAAGACAGAATTTTTGACATAATATTATTTCTAGTTGTGAATTCAATGCAGTTTTTAATTAATTGGAATTCCCACCTTTTTGTCCAAGTGGCTAAATCTCTCTTTACTCTAGAGGTGAAACATGCTGAAGCAACAAATTGGTTTAAAATGTTTCTTTCCTAGTAACTGACTACATACACATTTTTGCCTCTGCTCAAGGTGGTTGAGTCTGAGTGAATCTCATTCCAAGGGAAAAAACATTACAGTTGTCCAGCAGATTGGTAGACTCTTCGTTGTGTGAAATGGAGTCTGTCTAGACTACTGATTACATAAAAATGTTTAGAGTAACTCAAACCCTCTAAAAAGCAGATTGCTATTTCTTTGCTCATGAACACTAGAATACTATATATAATACTTACAATACTATAAATACCCCACTATAAAATATAAACTCCATGAGACTGAAAGTCTTTCTCAGTGTTTTGGCAGTGCTACAAGCAATGATGCTCCTGTCTTACTGTGGCTTCTTAATAGCATGTATTGTGTAAAAATATCTTATTTTTTATCATTATCTTATAAATAAATAGAAAGAAAGAAATTTTATATTTATTTATTATATAG
>VZTF01001851.1:313263-365431 GCA_013397755.1 Cnemophilus loriae | reverse complement strand
ACAATTCATTGTTACTTCTATCACAAGCCCATCTCTCTGGTGCCAGTTACATTCATAAAATTAAGATGCTTCTTAGTCCATCTCAACACAGCTGCCAAGTAATAATATTAGAGTAGCACTGTGCATCTGTCAGCCTGTTTTGACTCCTGTATAACCACACATATTTTTAAAAGGCAGTTTTATACTATTAAATTGATTAGTTGGCTGCTATTTCCATTTGGATTGCCCAGTTCTTGTTAATTTCCATGCTATTTTCCTTTGAGACTAATTAGTTTTTTGCACAGTGAAGAGTACAAGAAATACAGTTTGTATAGGCAACATGAGGGATTGTGATACCATGGAAAATGCTGTCAAGGTGCAGGTTTGGTGTATCTTTGTGATGATCAATTCAAGTACTGTAAGTGAGAAAGAAGCAGATAAATTTTTAATTGTAACAGAATTCACTGTTATTATAAAAAAATTTCCAAGCAGCTTGAGAAATAAAGCCTTAATGTCATTTTATGATAGTAAACTAAGAAAAAATAATACAGCTTTAGCATTTTAAAAGCTTCTCTCCTTTTTCCATGTTTTAGCAGAAGTTCTTTATGACATAAGCCTTTACATTTTCCTGGAAGACCCTCAGTGAGCTGCTTCTTAGTCTAAGTTGTTGCTCTATGTTGTCTGCACATCCTCAGCCATGCTTGTACTCTGACACCAACACGGTGATCCCTCTTGGCCTCACACAAGATGGTGCTGAGGCACCAAGTTGGTCTCTGACCACTGCTGTGTCTTGCTGAACCTTTTATATTTTTATTCATGTATCTCTGTACCTTTTTTTTCATATCCTGAGAGTCGACATCAGTGTTACATAAATCCAAACCTCTTTCTTATATTCTCCAAGCACTTTAAATGTAAACACATGGTCTTTGTTTATATGAAAGCCAAAACTTCACTTGGCTGCACACTCTGAGGATAGTCAGTGCCCCTTCCCCTCACCTTTGCTGGATAGAAAACAAATACTGATGCCAGTCCTGATCTCCTTCAAGAAGTATGCCAAACACTCGTATTTTGTCCAAAAGCAATGGTTTGCTAAGACACTTTGTACAAGCTGACATAGCCCTTCTGAAGTTATGTTAGATAAATTTGTAACCTTGAACAAAATTAACAATTAGGTCAAGAGACATGAAAAAGCCATTATGGACTTTTAACATATTTTTGGTAGTTTTTAGGTTCCCTACTGACTGTAGCAAAGACCAAAGTTTAAATAAATTCTTAGAGGGAAATAAGTCTGGGGTCATCACAGAACACCGCAGTACACAGAAGGCTGTTTGAGAAATAGCCAGGCAAGGGCTTTAAAGGAAGCTTAGGTTTGCAGGTTTGGTTTTATCTTATGGCAAAATATTATTCTAGACCACAGTGACAGAGGTGATCAGAGATACAGAGCTACAGCCAAGGTTTTTCAGGTTACAGTTCCACTAGGGACGAAAGGATCTAATGGACACAAATACTGTGGAATTTCTTTCTAACTCATTTGCACTAAAGCATTAAACTCAATATCTCCTAAACAGTAGATTGAGTCTCAGCTTGAATTCTTCAGCCCAACAGGCACCTATGAATGTCTCCTTTTCTGTAGTTTTCTTACATTCCCAAGATTCCAAACTCAGTCCTACTTTGAAGTCTAGTACATTAATCCCTAAACACAAAAACCCCACAAACATAAGAAGCATAAATTTTGACATCTACCTTGATTTCTCTAACATTTTTAAATAACTGGATACCATTTACTTTTCCCATTTTTAATCATAACTATAATGAAATCCAAAACCTGGAGCCTATTTCATCAGCCCTTACCTGCCAAGCCCTGGTAATCATTTTAGCACAAAACTAACACTAGAGTTTGATAAGCTCTATTTCTTATAGTTTCTAAGCCTTATTTGCATGTATCATGGATCAAAAGTATATATTACCAATTAAATTAATTTTTGCCTGTTTTTTAGTTTCAAAACGAGGTAGGATGGATAAATATCCCTGTTAGAAGGGGTTATTTAATGCAAATGCTTTGCATTTCCAGTATTTCTTTAAATACATATTAGCAAGCACCTAACAGTGGAAAAATTGTTTTAAACTGTGCTGAAGTGAATTAACTTGTTTCAGAAACTCTGCTTCAGCTAGATCTTCGTGAAACATGTTTTGTGAAAATATATGGAAAATTTTTCATTTCACAGGTTTTGAATGCTCAGCATAGATTGTTCCAAGAAATCTGACTCATAAAGGTTTCTTATATTCTGTAAATGTTGGGCATACTAGGATACTGGAAACAATTTTTAAAATGGCACATAACATTTTACAGTGCTTTAAAAAATTTAGCCTATCAGTTGCAAGACTGGTAAGGCTTACTTCCTGGTAGAAGACAGTCTGACATACCATTTTTCTCAGTCAAGCATTCCAACTGAGAGAAGCTTGACAAAATTCTTAACCTGTACCACTTAACCATTTGTCTGCAATAAATTTTAAAGGTAAAAATCTGTAGCAAAATATCAAACTTTGTTTTTTTTAATTTTTCTTTGGCCACTGCTCAAGACAGGAGCTATAACTACAGGGATTTTTGATTTAGCACAGTGTAATTATTTACAGATTCACATTAATGTGAATGAAATAGCTAGAGATTTAACTAATAAATATTATTCTTCTAGTACATTGCAGGTATTGTTTGTAGAAAGGTCTGTATTGCAATTGGGGTAGACAGTCCTAAGAAAAGAGATCTTATCTTGCAAAGAGTTTTAGAGTGTTTGTTATAGGGGGAGAACAGTATCTGCTAGAAGAGTGACTTGCTCCACCAATTGGCTCATATGTACAAGCTGAACACCATTGCTAGGCTAGAAAGAGGGGAAAAGAATTAAGGAAAATACTAAGAAAGCGGTAAATGTAATATTATAGTATTGCATAGTTAGCTGTTCCTTATGAAATGGGATGCAGCTGCTGGAATCATTAATCCTCTCTAATTCTTTGCCAATCTTGATGTTACAGAAGTGGTGGGAGTAGAACTAATGGAATCTAGGCATGCGTATTAATTCTTCTTTTGTAATTTCCTGTTTAATTTGTTTTCAGTAGATTACTGTTGCATACAAAAGAGGAAATGAGACTTCTATAAGATATAAAACAAACAAAGATTTAAAAAAAAAAATGAAGTTGTTCATAAGAATGAAGAACTGCTCAAACAGAAGTCATTTTATATCTCAAATGAGAAATGTCTCAGATTTATATCAATCCATGACAAAGAATTTTCTTTTTTACATATGCCTTTGTTGGCTTCTAAAGTGCCAGAAAACCATTTACAGACTTTTTCCTCTTTTTTATTCACCCTTCTATTCTCCAATAAGCATAATGACCCTTATATCAACACATACTCCAAATCTTTCTTCTCGGTCCATTTCCCAAAATTCAAAAAGATACCATGGACTGGCTTGGACTGAGTAGCTCTGTGATCTTTCTTATAAGCTTTTGTCCCGAAAGAGTACATATCATCAAGTTCATTCGTTGAATTATGTTTAATTCAACCTTTTTCCTGGGAGTCAGCTCTGTTCTGAGAAATTTTGCCTGATTCAGCTAGCAGCTGGGGGTAGGCAGTGAGGGGTTAGAAGTTAGAAGAACAAGCCAAGGAAATGTCTGATCAGTCATAGCTTCACAGCTCCTTTCCTTCTTGCCATATCCAGGATTAGACAAGCAGAAAATATTGGATACAGTAACAGGGATCATTAGGAGACACATGCACTTTATGGATGCCTTGAACAGCTATAAATGAGAGAGACTGAAGATTTCAGGGTCTGGTGGACATGCTGTTACAGGATTTGGAGACAACAGAGCAGTGTGGACAGCAACAGCTATTCTGAATTTCTCAGCCACATTTTATTCCTTGTGTTCCTGATCCCAGAATCCAGCAGTCAGAACCCAACCAACAAATCATTCCCTTAGGTGCTGGCCTTTCCAGACAAATTAACCAAGAGCTCTAAGTAGCTGTGAGAGAGCTAATTTTCTTGGCACCTGTGTTAAAGCTAGGGTTGCATTTCAGCAAGATAGGCTTTTTCATGTAGATGCATTGGCTTTGCAGGATACATGTTACTGTTACTCAAAAAAATGCACTTCTGTAATAAAAATGTGGACTGAAATAACAGGGGTCGGATGGAGGTTTACAGGTCTTTATAACATCTGGCCTTCCACCAGTCCCTTTTTCCAGCTTCTGGTTGGTGGTTGAACAGGCTATCAGCTGGTGCAGCAGGCTGGCTGGGGCTCGCTTGGCTAGGAAGTGAATAGCGTGAGGTGGCACCAGTGAGGCTGACTACCGGAGTGAGAATTAGTAGCCACAATGGTGAGGAGCACTGTGCTTTTAATCTACGGGCAGGTGACTCAAGGCAGGAAGGAGAATGGTACCTGCCATTCAAATCCATCTGTGTCTGAGAAACAGGCAGGAGAATGGCCCTAAACTGGTTTTAATCCAGAGAGTGAAGCTGAAGAAGATCTCAGTGAAGCTGATGTCTTTGATAATGGTGCCAGTGAGCCTTCCCCAGTGGCCCTGTAGGGCTTGCAGGCCTGCAGAACGGTAACACTTGTTTGTACAACATGTTGGGTGAGGGGTGGTCTTATTGCCTGGATACGAGCCAGCAATGTGCATTCACAGCCCAGAAAGCTAACTGCACCCCGGGCTGCATCAAAAACAGCGTGGGCAGCAGGGTAACGGAGGGGATTCTTTCTCTCTGCTCTGCTCTCATGAGACCCCACCCGGAACACCGCATCCACCTCTGGGGCCCCCAACACAAAAAAGATATGGACCTGTTCGAGTGGGTCCAGAGGAGAGCCATGAAAATGATCAGAAGGCTGGGGCACCTCTCCAAGGAGGAAGGGCTGAGAGAGCTGAGGTAGTTTTGAAGAAGTGCCGGTAGTATTAGGAAAAGTGGTAGTAGTTTTAAATTAAAAGATGTTAGATTCAGATTAGACATAAGGAAGAAACTGTTTATGAGGAGAGCACTGAAACACTGGCACGAGTTGCCCAGAGAGCTGGGAGGTACCCCATCCCTGGCAACAGTCAAGGTTAGGTTGGATGGGGCACTGAACAACCTGATCTACTTGACGGTGTCACTGCAGTGGGTTGGACTAGACAACCCCTATTTAAAGGGCCCTTCCAACCCAAAACAGTCTCTGGTTTGATTCTCTGATTGTGTACTTCCATGCAAAGTTCTTAGAGTCATTTAACTGTAGCCAGGGCTAAGATGACTTTGGAAGATTCTAACATCATTTTAATGCAGAAAATTAACAATTACGAATGTTTGTGTGTATTTCCAAGCCCATTTCCACTGTCCTCAGAGGCATGTTATTCATGTCTTTTACCCACAAAGTTACCGACTGCATTCTGTGTGCCTGATCTCACAGACACAATTAAATGGGAACCCTAGCCTGACTGTAAATGCAGAGTTCCTAGATGCCACAGTTATCTATAACCTTCTTGCTGAACTGTTTTCCCCATTTGTTTTCTAATAAAGATTTCTAATATACTTTATACAAATAGCAATTTATTGGCTTTATGTCACATGTTATGCTTACGCTCATCGACTATATTTAGCAAGAAGAATCTGCAAGGGATGTACCTGGAGGGAAACTAAAAGATAGCTAGAGAGAAATTATTTGCAAGACCTTGTAATGACAGGACAAGGGGGAATGGTTTCAAACTGAAATACAGTAGGTTTAGATTAGATACTGGGAAAAAATTATTGTGAGGGTGGTGGGGTACTGCAACAGGTTGCCCAGAGAAGTTGTGGGTGTCCTATTACTGGAAGGGTTTAAGGCCATGTTGGATGGAGCTCTGAGCAATCTGGTCTAGTGAAAATTGTCCCTGACCACAGCAGAAGGGTTGGACTAAATGATCTTTAAGGTTCCTTTTGACACAGGCCATTTTATGATATATTTTGGGATTCTTTAAAATATTGCTTGTGTCATTGCACTGATCATTTAGATCAGGGTTTTCGACCAGAAAGTTCACATCAAAAGAATAGGAAGATTTTGGGAATGTCACTTTGGGGTTGTGGAAATGGAATACCAGCACTAAAAAGGTGAAAATAATTGTGTCCTATGTAGCATAATTTCTTTGACCCTGAGAAAGCAGATTGCAAATCATTCTTACACCTAAAGACCAAATCAATTAAAAAATGCAATTAAACACTGAAATAGGAGTTGTCACTCTGATAGTTCTATCATATTTCATCTTTAGTTGGAGGTTTAAAATATGCTTTTGTTTGTGGAAAAAGCCCAGGGCCATGGCTCAAAAAGGCAACTCTTTAATTAGATTTAAAATGGGTGGACATAATACATTGTAATGGCTTAGACAAAATTCACATAGGTAGCAGAGGTATTGACAGGTCATAGAGATGAAAAGGAATGAAAGAAGTTTTTACTTTAAATCAGCCTGAAGAATTATTTAAATAGTTGGTTGCTTAACCATTAATGTTTTGAAAATGTTTGATAGAATATAAATTTTTATATCATGGATCCTAGATCCTGAACCTGTATCAACTCCTTTGGTTGTGTTACAACTCCTTTTGGTTTTGTTATATCAGTTTTCATTGTATGGAAGAGTTGGTTCTTGATAGACATTTGCTTAACAACTGATAGAAGATTTTTATCTTTATTTCATACTGATTTGAAGAATTCTGTAATAATTCTACTCTTTGTCACAACTATGTGCACAGTTTCATGGACTGCATTGACACTATTCCACCAAAACGGATGCTATCAAATTACCAAATACTAAGAAGATCTTTCTGACCAAGACACAAAATATTTAGTATAAATTAAAAAAGGAAAAAAGTTTAATTTGCTGTTACAGTTCAGATGAAACATAAATCATCTAATTATATCTGAAATCTCAAAGGCATCAAAACCCATTTTCTTTTAAGATCTCTCACATTGTTTTGTAGACTCACGAGATCTGAATGCTTAATTGTTTTACCTGACTTTTGCATTTTCCCTTTCACTGATCCCTAAACTGCAGCTGCTTCTTTGCACTAGATGATTCTACAGAAAGCAGGTAAGTGTGCCCAACTGGATAATAAGAAAAATCAAAATGAATGCTACTATGCTAGTAAATGAAGAGATGTGAAAAAACAAAACAAAGCAAAACAAAACAAAAACCAATACAACAAAAACCTCAACAAATCCAAAAAGAAACAAAACAACAGACATGCAAAAAACCACCAATATAACAATAAAGTTTTTCCAGCTTGGGACCTCTTTCAAACTAAGAGCACTTATATACACTTTAAAGGCCCCTCTTCTGACAAAGAAGCCCCAAAACAGTTGGATTTAATAGTCAATGAGTATCAACGGAACAAATACACTTGTTGGACTACACAGTGAAGCATTAGAAAGCTGAATGCCATGTTACAGAAAAAAAAAATCATTCTTAAGAGCAAGGAGTTTGAATTTGAGTGGGGTTAGTAAGAGGCAAATCTTTCAAAGTCTACCTTTTGCATATTTTCTGTTACTAAAGAAGTAGTCATCTTTATGCAAAGTATTTTGGTAATTGTGGAGTGACTCTTTTTTCTCAGTCCTTTATATACTTAAGAATATCAATTCATACTAATAACCATTAAATCTTGCTCTTTTCTCCCTGTTGCCTTCAGGAACAGCTCAGCAGGAACATGCATTTTTATAAATGTTCTTCTCTCTTTCATTTCTAGAAAAGAAAAGAGGAAATAAAGAAGCTCTGCAATTACTTTGTACCAACTGTAGCAATGCCAAAAATCTTTGTAATCTAAATTACTTCCTTCTATGTGTGAAAACAGTTAATAGCGACTCCCTGTAGCTAACAGCAGTCTAAGCACTGGAGCAGAATATTAAACAGTCATATCTCTTTGTGGAATAGGAAGGGTTTTTTTAGTGCACAAAGCTAGCAGTACTGTACCTGTCACCCATTGTCTCCCATACACAATGTCTGAAACTGGTATCATATGCAGACATGTCAAAATGGACTTACAGCAACAAATGGTGATTTATTTCTCTCTAAATGGAGAAAAGAACAAAAAATTTCTTACAAAACCACAAGCTGGGGAACACAAAAAGCAAGCCCTGAATTACCTTCCTTGTGCGTGAGCTGCGCTTTCCCAGAGTTGTACTTCTTGTGCAGCAGACAGCCACCATGTGATGCTGACATCCATGCTCCTTCCGAGTGCTCAGTGGCTGAGCACAGAAATGTGTTCCTCTGCATCTTCATGTTTTCTAGGTTGTTCTAAGGAAGCAAATCTTTGCCAGCGTCCAGACAGTTGATAAACAAACGAATATAATGACAACATGATGGTTAAATTTTCCTCTTTTTCTATTGGTTACAACTTTTCTACTCTCTGTTGAGAGATAGATGGGATGTTAAAGGCTCTGCATAAGTCAAAGTCAGTTTTAAACATCTTTTGTCACCACGCTATGCAGTGAATCAGTATCAGGCTTCATAAACTTCTGGAACACATTCAACGATTTGTGAGCTAGGCCTCCCATTAGATACTCCCAGAGTAACAGATGCAAAAGTGGCATCCAGTTGGCTCCAGAAAAATGGTGAAAACTGAATTATGTTACATATATGTATAAAAGGTTATAATATATGTAAATATACATTTATGTATAAAAGATTATGTTTTCTCCACTTTCTCTCTGGTTGGTTTTATATTCATCAGTCTGATATGGAGATATTTTGCTTCAGATAATATCTAAACAGTGACTTAAAGAGCAACAACTGAAGGTGAGNTTCTGGAACACATTCAACGATTTGTGAGCTAGGCCTCCCATTAGATACTCCCAGAGTAACAGATGCAAAAGTGGCATCCAGTTGGCTCCAGAAAAATGGTGAAAACTGAATTATGTTACATATATGTATAAAAGGTTATAATATATGTAAATATACATTTATGTATAAAAGATGTGTCTATATATATGTATGTGTGTATATGTAGGTGTATCTATATCTCCCAAATGAAGACTGTCTCAGTCAGGCTTCAGAGTCTATCCTGTTATGGAAAGGAACTACCAGCTATGGCTTCTAAAATGTCTTTGAAGTGCTTTATGAATAGATTTAATCTAATACCAGAAAGAGTTTACAAAGTGTAATACTGCACAGTATACTACAAAGTGTATACCACTAATGGAGATTTGACCTGTTTCACAGCAGCCAAAATCAGAAACTGTAATCCTCCTTTGGAGTTCCCTTTGGCTTTGCTTCATGCAAGAATCTGATTGATAAACTGACAAGTCTAACTAAGAAAGGATTATTGCTATGAGAGCTGAGCTATAAGGTATCAGAACAACACCTGCATTTATCAGAAGAATTTTTTATTGATAGTTTACTTACTGTGAACTCAGCAAGAAAAATTAAGGTTAATACGAAAAACTACAGTGTCATCATTTTCTGGTAAACAGAAACAAACATTGTATATAACCTAGTAAAACAGAGGACGAAGTCAGCAATTAATTTCATGGTTGTTCCTGCATTTAGGGGTGGAGTTAATTGCTTTATTAAGAAAGTAAACAAAATCATAACGAGCAATAGATTCATCTAATTGCATCTTGTATGTTGCTCATGACATACTTGGAAGGAGATCCTGAAATTTAACAATGCAGTTTTTTTCTTAATAACTGACATGATAGATTAAACAAAACTTCTTATCCTGTGATATAGTATGGGCACCTCAGAATTCTCTGCATTTTGTTACAGTACAGAGTGTGACTTCATTAAGATGTTGAAAATTCTTGAACAATTTGGAATATTTTTATTTCTTTCTCCTTGGTGAAATTTTTTACTAATTTTTTTTTGTATTATTTGGTTGCTCTCTTGCACATAGCAGTAGAGATGAGTTTTTCCCAGACAAAGAAATCCCAAGATTGGAAAGGCACCTAGGAAGTGAGAAAATTTTTTCTTTTATCTTTATAGTAAATTATAGTAAGTGGATAAGTGGTTTTGTCATTTGGAGTCTGGAGATAATCAGTAGTGATAGGCAGGCTTGCAGATTAATGGTAGGAACAGGTATGTCAGCTGAAATATATCAGAAGAGAATGCATCAACATCACTATTGAAGAAGTCCAAGCAATCCGTTGCAACACTGGTGCTGTCATTATCCACAAAATTTCATTATTAATTGACCCCCTGGCTGTGTTTTGAACCACTAGAATGGGATCCATCACAGATAATCTCTTCCAAGAGCTACAGCAGCATCAACACTGGCTTTAGCACCACTAGACACTTGTCTTCAGCACCAGTGAGCAGTGCTTGTCCCTCTTTCATCTAGCGGTGTAGACATAGTGAGAGACTTAGAGCTGCCCAAAGGTAAGCAGCCAGTGTCTTGATTTTCACCTAACTTTGGTGTTAGCCCCAAGCTTGTACCAGCTTGCTCTTGCATCTTTTTTACAACACTTTAATAAGTATGGGTGAGAAGTGCTGTTCGAGTGCTAAATGTTGGCTAATTACTATTATTACAAACATTGCAAAATTTGCTTGCTGGGGGTGTTCAGTGTGAGGGCCCTAATCACAGATAATGAGAGATGAGCGGGAAATTACATGGATTCCTGTGGAGTAATGTATTGCTGTACAGAAAATGCTTTCTTCTTCGCCTCCTAAAAACCTAATTGCTCTATGTTACTGTTTATCATCCTGTAATTCAAGTACTTCCAAAGGAAAAATAGTTATTCTTTCTGGATTGGTGTGAAAGTGTGCATTTAGAAAGGGCTTAATGTGAAATTGTGATAACGGAGGAAAGTAGAAGGAAATCCAAGGGTTACATATTCCCTTCTTAGAGAGCCTGAGCTTCCTAAGTGTAAATTAACATAACTAACATTAGCATGAGTTATACATATACTGTGCAGAGACTAGCATCCCAACTACAGAATGTTACTATGCAAACACAATTAATGGCTATGCGATGTTCCCGTGTATTGAGTTGGGACTGAATTCCAGATGGAAAACAGTAAGAAAGTTTTAAATATGTCTTTGTATTTAACAAAGTTGTAGTTTTGGGATTGTCTAGAGAAAGATATGATAGAAAAGGTGGAGAAAGTTATAATGGAAGTAGTTATATGCACATAGAAATAGTTTGCTGCAGAATCTTTTAATAAAAGTTAGAATTGTGCTAAATATGTTTATATTACTATGTTATATTATAATTANTCAGCTTATCTCAAAACATGATAATCTGTTGATGTGAAGGTCTTCGAACTAAATATTTTTTATTAATATGAACACTTACAGAAAAAAAATTCTATTAAAGAAGGCCCATTTTGAGTTTGAAAAGGCTAAGTGAAGAAACAAAGATACGTAAGTTCTCATACAAAAGTACTACCAAGGAAAGTCAGAATATTGATTACATATGCCACAAATACAACCAAATAAAATAGAAGAGCACATGCTCATGTTAAAGAAATAAATGTTTCCTTGAGGCAATGTAGGTAGAGATTCTTCTGTGCTAAATGGAAAAAAAATCTCTGTACTTCTTTTGTTACTGTGCTCACTTCCCTGTAATTTTATATATGGAATTTAATGTTCTTAGACCTTGTGCTCTTGCCATAAGAGGTCTAATTGTGAATTAATGGGCATGCCTGTAAGCATTTTGCAGAGGAGTATGCATTGAAATTCACAAATGTGCATTCTCATTACTTTCAGTATTTTATGTTTGTAGGAAACTGGGTCTTACACCCCCACCAAAACCAACCTGTATGTTCTAATATTCTATTCCATATTCAATACTGCTTAAGAGTGACGCCAGAGAAGAACTAGTTCTCAAAAGCTGTAAAGGCAATATTTCTAACTTTAGAAGTGGATGTTAGTAAAAATGGGAACTTTTACATGTAGACAAAGACTGTAGAGCCAGAACAACAAACTTAAGCTTATTTGTCCTCCTGACAGCTGCAGTCAATTCATGAGAAGCACAGTGTGCCTACTGCAGTCATGGAGAGCAGTGGTGTTTCTAGGACCAAGCCAGTTTCCCCCGCCCTTGTCACACAGTCCGTCACTTTCTGCAGTGGAGCAGAGAACCTGCTTGAAATTCCAAGCAGAAGGGAAATATCAGACCAAAACTTGCTCTTTTTCTTAATTCTTTTTTTTGTCCTTGAAAGGTAGTTTATGGATAGGAGATGAGCACTAAAGCGAAGGCTATATTACAGCTACAGCTATTAGATCACTTTTCCCAGATATTAGTAATCCTGGTATATCCTGAAAGGGAACTCAGAAGTTCGTGATATCTGAGGCACCTCATAAACAAATTTAGCAGTCCTTGCTGCATAAGTAGGCAAATTGAAATGCTTGTCAATGTTTGTTAATAGATTTGTTTCAGTAGGAGAAGATGAACCTGAAAGTCATCCATCAGTCCTTTTGATTTTCAGTCCTTTTGATTTCAATCCTTGAACTATGAATGAAAAGTGACAGGAGCTTCCATACACGTGTTTGCAGGGACACATTACAGATGCTCCATTATTAATTTCCCTCCTTTTACTGTGTTTCCTCTTGTTTAAAGTTCTGTGGGAGGGTGAAGAGGGAGGAGGAGTGATTGGCTAAGGGGACAAGGATAAACCACATCTTAGGTCAGTACGAATCTTTATTAAGGGAAATTGTTACATAGTTGCTGTAACTAGAGCTTTCATCCCAGCCCTATGGACTAACTTTCTGTGTTATTCCAGCCTTTCCTCCCCTTCAAATTGTATTCTTTCTCCCAAGATCCATACACATCTTTACATTTCCATACTAGAGACTCATATGTTTCATTTCAGCTCCTTTTTTTCCCTAAGAAATTAAATTTTTGTCACAAATGTGATGTCCAATTTTCATTTGAAATATGTTGCTCTTTCCCCTAGACTTTTTTTGGTCATTGGACAATTTCTACTGTATTGTGCTGCCAGTTTCAATCTTTCTTACATCATGGTTTATTCTTCTTAAAACGTGGTCCACAGAGCTGTGGCTGGGTTTTTGTCATCAGTTTATCATCACTACAGGCTGCAAAGAGAATGTGCTTTGATTACAGAATTGCTTGTTCCTTGGCACGTGACTTCTCTAAGAATGGTTTCTTGACATCATTTCACTTTAGAAATACATACTTACTTGTTGTGCACCCCATTCTCTTGTGTTATAAAGAGGAATTTTTGTACAACAGATGATTTACTAAGGGCTTCACTGTACCTTTTCTCTTGCATTTTCACAGAATTTTCTGTTATAGACAACTGATGAGCTGAAATAGACTTTATGCTTTTAGCTGTGGTGTCTTAGACTTGGCAAGAGGAATAAAAGAATTAATATTTATGGTACTAAAAAAACAATTCTGAGCAGTGCATTCAGAAATTTAATTTGGCCCAGTACATTTACTAGGGAATGGCCTGGGGCTAAAGAATTATGAGGTGAAAATTTAATTTCGAGACATTGATAAGGGTATGTTTAATCTCTGTCTAACTGCAAAGCTTTCTTACCTAAAGATTGTTTTGATTTTATTAGGCAGATCATGACAACAGCTGAGGTCAGCAGACGTAGCAACTGAATGTCTACAGCCAGATAATGTGATCGAATTCCTTCCCCAAGGAGCAGTGGAAATACAGTCTGCAGGCCAATCATCTTGATTGGTGCAGGCATTCCTCCAAGCACAAGAGAAATTTTGGCATACTAGGGGCAAAGTAGGGAGAATATTAGAAGATAAATAGCCTTTGGATGAGCTCAGACAATTTTTTTTGGTATTGGTCTTGAAATCAAATGTTCCTCTGGACATATAAAATTAATTTCATCCTCAAATAGCACTGAACCCAGGTAAGTAGCTGAAATGCATCTTGCAAGCTCTTTCTTTTACTTTAGTCCTATTCTCTCTCTTTTTAAACATATTTTATCTTTGGATGAAATATCATAATATACATTCAATAGGCCATCTAAGTGGAGAGTTTTCTCCCTTATGCATAGGAGTGGCTTAAGGTGAAAAAAATCTGTCCACGGCTCAAACCCACACTAATTGCTTTCATTAGAAGGCAAGTTTACCGAAACTCTAGGGCTACCCAAAGCAAATCCCTAGAGAGCTAGGTATTACCTCTGTATTAGAGGTGCACAGGAGCACTTGTCCAGAGTTTATCAGAGCTGGCTCTGGAAGAAAGGCAGAGGAGCCACCCGCGGGAGCGTGCGAGAGAACATTTTAACTGCTGCCATTCCTGTGCTGGATGGGCGTGGCAGCCCTGTCTGGAAACTGGGTAGCTCAGCTGGCTTTCTGAGGCAGTGCTTGTCACAGGCGGTGTGTCAGCATATGTCCGGTCACTGCTGTAGGTACACAGTCTCTACACGAGAGCTGGCTTCAACCTGCCCAGCCTGAATACAGGTGGATTAGAAGGTTCTCTGCCCACACTTGACTTAGTAGTAGTCACTAGTGGAGCTATTGCTAAAAAACTACTCATAACAAGTGGAAGACAGAGAAGTCTGAAAGGAGTGAAATAATGGAAATAAGAGTAAATATAAGTAGCTTGTAAAACAGGAGAAGTAACCATAGCTTTCCAGTTTTTTCATTTCCATTTTCTTTTGCTAGAGATAACTTTTAATGTTTTTGTAAACCAATTTGAACACACACTTTAAATGGCTGGGCTTTTACTGCCTGGTGCCTTCCATGAGACAAACAGCTTGGTTCTTTATGAAGTTACTTGGTGAAAGTGATATCTCCTATCAGGACCCCTGATCAACTTTGAGAAGAGAAATTTTCTTGAGTCTGCTTATTCATTCTCTTTCTTTCCACTTTGTAGCTAAATATTTTGACATAGAGACAGCACATCTCTACTGTTTTACTATATCACTTCTTAGTCTTAGACTAGATTTCCATATGTCACAGAACAATCCAGCAATTACTCATTGTTATTTATATGTTAAGGTGTTGCATTACTTGCTACCACTCACATACTGGAAATAGAAACATCTTCGAGCACAGTTAAGTCTGTGTTGTTAAGGGCAACCCACATTTTCATTCGGGACTTTGATAATCCGAAGATTTCAGAAGTAATTTTCTTGATTGCCTAGATTCTTTATAACAGTATTTTCCTCATACTCATACTTACACCTCTGTCATCATGGCCTTTTCTTTGAAGAAATTAAAAATTATGAAATTGTAAAGACCACTAGAGTAGACCTCCTCATTTAAAGCTAAGTGGATATCTTTCTAAGTGGTTTGATTTTTCTACCGTACACACCATGGTAGACATTTTACAAGTGTGAGCTGAATTTATGAAGCAGCAGCAGCAGCCTGTAGTAGATATTACTCTCTGCTTCCAGTGGAATAGTGAGAGTCCACAAACTCAGAAAACCAGTGGATTCATTCTCACTTTTTGCTCCTTTGGTATCATCTATTCCTTCTCTCTGTTCTGCTTTTTGCTAGCAGACAGGAAATCCTTGCATAGTGAGCGGAAGCGCTTCCTGAAGTTTTTCCTCCTTCATTTGTCTCCAGCTGAGAGGAAGTGCTGCTGTCAGGTAGATTATCTACTCACCAGCTACTGTGGAACAGGAAATACAGATATTTGTTTGATAGGCACATGAAACAACAGGGAAGATTTACGAAACAGTAGATTAGCATACGAGTACCAGGTAAGGATACTATTTTGCTTTACAAGTAATATTCTTCTTACTGCTTCTGCCTTATTTCTGTCTTGAGGTAATCTATACAGAAATCCTGGAAAAATAAGTATTTCAGATTCTGAGGCTACAAATAATAAAACTGTGACTTGATAGCCATCATTGCTATCAATTACTTCCTGGCCATCACACAATGCTAAACATGTGACAGATAAACCAAGGGAATGCTGAAATCTTGTTGTACAGTGTATTGACATGGAAGACTGTGAGCGGTACTTAAGGAGAAGACTTCTCTTTACTGTGTTGTGGTTGTTAGATTCAAAGTAATGATGATTCAGAACAATTGTCTTAGCTTCCTGGGCTCATTAGATCTCTTTAGGATTGGTATTGAAGAGAAAGCTATTTTGACAGTGTTTCTTGACAAATTATCCCTCTTTATTTTGAGGCGCATTCCTCAGTTTAAAGCTCTGCTTCCTGTTTTACCCAGAAAGTGGTATTTAAAAGGCCTGTGCTTAGGGACATGATTTAGTGGTAGACTTGGCATTGTTAGGTGTATAGTTGGACTCAGTGATATTGTGTCCTTTCCAACCTAAATGATTCTGTAATTTTATGATTCTAGGCTTTCATTTGTCTACCTCCATTTTCTTTGTAAATTGGTCAGGCTTCATAACATTAAATAACATTAAATATGTATGTATTCCTTTCCTGATAATCAACTACTAACCTGAGTTTCCTGCCATCTGAATAAACTGTCAGGTGTTACACTGAGTTGCCTAGCAATTAATTGAGACCAGTAACAGTCCCATGGTGTTCTGTTTTTAAATATTAGAAAAGCCATGTCACTGGCAACTGAAACTTCCATTGTTTTTTAACTCAATCATGCAGTTGGGTTTTGTTGAATTTTCTTTTGAAAATTCTGGTCTGTGCAATCTACTAAAAAGCGATGAGAAAACTGATTCAACGTGGGACTTGAATACCTGCCTGACAGTAAGCATTCAGTAATTCTACTGATTACAATTAAAAGATTCATGTGTTTAAAGCTAAACACATTTTAAGTGCTCTTTTGAGTGGTACACATATTTTAAACTGATGTCACTCAACTACCAAGAATATAGGTCTAGAGATCCTTATAATTAGACTTATTAAAACAAATTACATAAGTCTATGATTACCTAGGCCATGTAGTTTCCCAGACTGTGTTTCTAGTTTTCTTCCCTTCAGTACAATAAAATCAGCATTAGATTTCCCCAAATTTCTCGTGACAGCCTTACAGTGTTTTTGCTTTTTTATATCCACTTTCTGACTTTACAGTGTTCAGGTGCTGCCTACTTGTCTTTCTATAAAAAGCCATAAGGAATTTAATGAATTTATTTAAATGTGCTTGTTATCTAGACTCAGAAAGGCCTCCTGCTTGTTGCCAAAACTAGGTAATCATTTAGGCTTTACCCTCCAAGTTGTCATGCAGGGCACCCTACAGCCGCAGAAACAAGCACGGACTTCAGTTAGAATAATTCATGTATGCCATATGCTACCTTTACTTGGAACTGCGGTTTTTGGCATGGGGTGCTCTGTTTTTGCTCTTTAATGTCAGCTTCTCCCTCCCCACGTACCCTTGAATCCCAGGATGTCTGAAGGCATTCCTCTCTGTGTGATACTTAAAGAGGAAAATGTGGAAGAAAGAGGACATATGGCTGATTCATGGAAAATTGTAATGTTTTAAAAGTGTATATAATTATTCCAGGTGTGTCATAGCTATGTGCACTTCTTGAACTGAATACAATTTTCAGCTGAATACAATTCTCAGTCTTTCATATTTTTTGATTTAGCATACCACTCAAACTATAACAATCAGTGTCTGTAGAAATGTTACTTATGAACGTCTATTATTTTTAGTACCTAATCAAGCAATTGTCTAGTTTCAGACCACTGCTTATGACAGCAGCTATCCTCATTTGCATTCAGTTATCACAGAATAACCTCACAGAAGCCTATATCTAGTTATAAAAACATGTTACACTTCTCAGCTACCTGCATAATCCATTTGCTGCCATTTGCTTCCTCCAGAGTGTGTTGGGCGTGGCTGGAAACTGCAGAGATGAGTTCCAGAAACATCTGTTTATTTTCACTGTCTCCATTTACTTAAAATGGGCTGGTGTTTTCTCTGATAAAACCCAGATTTCTGGAGGCCTCTGCTGTGGTGAAATGTGTGCAAGTGGAGAAGCAGGTTGAGATTTCCCAGCCCATGAGAATCACTTTAACAAAGGGTCTCCTGGGTGTTTTCTTCTGCTTGGAAGGTTGCAAATGTTACAAGCCTGATGGGTGTTCTGATGAAATTTGATGACTACTTCTCAGTAAATGAAATCAGGTATTGACCTTGATCATTGAATGTGATTATTAGTGTCAAGTTCGTACACTTTTAAAGTACATTCACCAAAAAAACCTGAAATTTTGCTAATTTTTTTCTTAAACCTTCGTCACTGGAAAGGGAATCAGAGGGTAAATCATCTAGAGAGGGAAGCAATCTTTTTTTTCATTACTTAAAACACAAAAAGTTACCATTATGTGCAATTACGAAAACTAAACTGTATGTAGCCTGTGTAAAAGAGATTAAATAAATGTCTGTATGTTGCTGTACCAAGAAAAGCCCACACAAACAATTAGATGTCAATCCGCCTTTCCACAAAGAGTGCCTGATAAACAATCTCCTATTTTCCTCTTTTCTCCCACGTTGCCTTGGCTTAAGGTGGAAAGCATGCACAGAGTAGACAATTTTGTTTTGCACTGGATGGTGACTTTCAGATAATTTACACACTGCAGTGTTAATTAATATATTTAACAAACAATACTAACCAACAAAAGCTTACGATGAAACAGTGATAGAAACCATGCTTTGGAAATTAAGAAAGCAGCTCTATCAGGAAATTAGTCATAGTCAGAGTCTGGAACGAAAAAATTAAACATCAAAAGGGTTTTAAAATTCAGGTGCTTTCGTTGTAACTTAAAACCCCTCCTACAAATTCACAGTAAGGCATATATCATAAAGTAAATAATTAATTTGGTTGGAAATAAAACTCTTACTGAATTATTTTAAATCACCTGAAGAAAATCAGCCTTGAAATAATTTGAAAGTCACTGGAAAGCTCTTCTGGCCTCTCTAAACTCACCCGAATCTCACGTGTAGAAGACACAAGTATTAAACTCTCCAGGCTTAGAAGAAAGGTTTCTTTACAGAGTGTACAAAGCCAGCAATAATTTGTGCAGTTTGATTCAAAATACAGTAATTTTCACAGTTCGATTGATTTTATGCATAGCCAAAGATCGTGATCAAAGTGGAATTTCCTTCCTGTCTTTACTTGGCAACGACTTGACTTGTTGCTCCTTGCTTGCTTTTTTCTCACTGTTTTACAATGTCTACTACAGTTACATCTCTTGACTCCTTTTGTTTATGTTTGTCTTCCTTATGTTTGTCTTCAGTGTGCATTTAATTTTTGGGTTTCTGTTTAATTTTAAATTCCTTTTCATTTTTTTTGGAAAAGCTGGGATTCTTGGGGACATGTATTCCCTTGGACTGCTTCAACTTTGAACGACTTTCAGCTTCATTACGGAAATTGTCCTGTAGAAATGCACCATAACCTTCCATTCTTTTTTATTTCTTCTTAAATTTTTCTTTCTTCTTCTCATGCTCCTTTTCATCATCAGATACTGTATCTGGAGGCTCATACAAGTGGTCATGAGGTGGTGAAAGCTCAGTGGTGCTGTTCAGTCCAGGGAATTTTGTAGGACTGATTTCTTCAGAGTTGGGAGTACGGAGCAAGACTCCCACTGTGTTCTACCTGACAGTGTTCACTAGGGCAGCTAGTGGAAGCGGGATGCACTAGGTCATTCTGGTTCCGTGATATCAAAGTGAAATCTGCTACCTGTCAGTGACACCGCTGGGGTCCTGCTGTCAATGGCACAGCAGCTCCCCTCGGCCTCACACGTGGGGCTTGGCCTCACACCTCTTTCCACCTCCGCCGCCAGGCTATGAGGCTGGTGAAGGGCCTTGAGGGGAAGCCGTGTGAGGAGCGGCTGAGGTCACTTTGTCTGTTCAGCCTGGAGAAGAGGAGACTGAGAAGAAACCTCATTGCAGCTACCACTTCCTTGTGAGGGGAAGAGGAGGGGCAGGCACTGATCTCCTCTCTGTGATGACCAGAGACAGGACCCGAGGGAATGGCCTGAAGCTGAGTCATGAGAGGTTTAGGCTGGATATCAGGAAAAGGTTCTTCACCCAGAGGGGGGTTGGGCACTGGAACAGGCTCCCCAGGGAAGTGGCTCCCCAGGGAAGTGGTCACAGCACCAAGCCCAAAAGATTTCAAGAAGCATTTGGACAATGCTCTTGGGCACGTAGTGTGACTCTTGGGGATGGTACTGTGCAAGGCCAGGAGCTGGGCTTGATAATCCTTGTGGGTCCCTTCCAGCTCAGTTTATTCTGTGATTCTGTGATAATTTCTGCCAATCTCACTTCTTTATTTTCTCTTTGCTTGCTAGACACCTATTCATACTGTTTGTAATAACCCCATTGAATGTGTGGATCATACTTTCCAAATATTTTGTAATAGCTTGAAGCCACCATCAGCTAAAGAGCAATTTACAGTAATTTGGTGTAGCATTAGGGAGGAAACCTTCTTTGTGTGCAATCCATAGAGACAGGTTCTCGACAGGTCTGTCTTCTTTCATTTAAAGCAGAATACATCCTGCAGAGAAAATTCTGAACACATTAATCATTGCTTCTGACAAAATTTTTTCAACTACATTAAACATTAAAAATTAACATTGTCTCATCAGCCTCCTATGGTCACTGCTTTTTTAGAAAGAACAGATTATGGTTTTATAAAATCATCTATAAATCTGAAATTCTGTTTACACAAATTATTTGGTTGAGTTGGACACTCAGGACTCTGAACTCTCAAAAAAGATGCAGGTTCACTTCTTATACGCAGCCCTCCTTGCCCTCCCATTGAAATATGTGTGGGCCTCTGCACAAAATAATCACTGACCTTTTACATTCTGAAAACTGTAGTCTTCTTTTTTTCCTCTTTTTCCCTGTACAGTCGTTATTTTGCAAGGCTGGGTAATAAGTCAAACAACCTTTATTTTTGAATCTTGCATTAACCAACTTTTAGGGCAATATCATCACGAATGACAAACAAGCAAGACCTATTTTACTTTGAAAAAAAAGCTATAAATGTTCATTTATATTTTATACTTCAACATAAAGGTTAATAAAGATTGATTTCTAGGGAAAAGAAATAGAAAAAAAATGTAGAAAGTGGCAAAAATTTTCAAATTACCTATAAGAATTTAAAACATAAAGTAGACCAAGATTTTATCTCACAATTTCTGTCTGAAACAGAAAAAAAATAGTATTCTGAGGCATTTTATATGCTTCTTGGAGAACAGAAGATACATGTTGTGAAATCCTTTTCCCTTGAAAATTTCCTTGAAAAACTGTGTACTTCCCATATTTCATAACTCATTTTATATCAATCATGAACATTCCTGCATACCTGGGAAACAAGACACATATTTTTCATTTTGATCTATGAATGGATTCTATTTCCATTTGAGGAAAGCCAGTAAAGAACAATTACCTGGTTACCATTGCAAAGAACATTCCTTTATACTTCAGCAGTCTGACTGCTCTAAATAAATCTTCTCTATGCAAAGCAGCTTTGAAGAAATAGGTGGACATTTGGTTTTAGTTATACAGCTATTTCAATAGCAGTAGAAAATGACTGCAATTTACTGATCCAAAGTGAAGATAAGATTTCTGAGGTTCACTTTAAAAAAGACACAGCAGGAGTTATACCATAGTCACAGATGTTAGCAGTAAATATTTAATAAGGAAAAAACATATTCTGCTCTCTGCCTTGTATTAAATGACCTTGCTCTAACAAGGGTACCAAACTAACTCTGAATAAACACTAGTAGAGAAAATTTCCAAAGAATTAAGGAAGATATTAGTAGATTGATACAATTTTTTTCTCTTACAGTCCTGTCATAACTTTGCAAAAGCAGCAGGCTAGATGACCAGGCTGTGGCAACGTGACTGTGCCCAGAGGCTGAAATCTGTCCCCTGCAAACCTCAAAATGATATGCAGGCCTAGGGCATCCCCAGACAACACCCTGACTGATAGACAACTCAGCTAGAAGTTAAATATATTATCTGGTATGTCTACCTTTGACACTTTCTTGAGAATTCAATAAAATATGTAGAAATAATTTAAATCTATGGTTATATCACAGTGCTTCACAAATATGAGATCTGGAGCAAAACTTTCACTGGGAGTTACAGGCATAATGTAGGCTGCTACCAAGTTATTTCACCAGTCTGAAGCCTTAGGTGATCAGTTCCAAATCTTGTGGAGGCTGAAAGGTAACAACGCATATGTCACAACACAGACATGACCTTTCTAGTAGAATGTGACTTCAATGACATCAATAAGAATAGATCTAGACTGAACTATAGTTTAAATATTATGACATAAACATTGCTGTACTTATTTCTACCTGTTTTTCAGGCCACCTCCACCCTGTAAAACACGGTCAATTCTTTGGATATAAAAATAAGACAAAGTACTGCTAAAACAATCCCTTATAAAAAAAATGAACCGGAAGTCTGGCAATTAGACATTACTAATATTTAGGTTGTTAAATTCCAGATTTTTCAGTTCAAGCTCATTTCTATTTTTAATGCAGTCTAGTGACTTGATGCTCGTTGTTGTTCCTTTCTTGTATAAGTATTACATCTGCTAATGCTAATAAATATTGCATTCAATTACAACAATACATGCATCTTAGTGGACTAATTTACTCTCTGTTGGGGTATTTCCAAACTGATGATTCTTACTAACATTAATGAAATTGCTCCATGGCATCCAGTGTTGGGGGAGGCCTTGACAAAAATGAGAGCCTGAAGTAGTGTACCCCTTCATCATATAAGTATGTGGTTAAATTTAAGAATGCAGCTCAAAGACCTAACTAAATTAATTATGGCATCGCAAAATACGACAGTTGTATGAGCCTCTTAACTTCTCTACTACACAGTCACCACACAAAACTCAGCTTTGCTGGTTTTCTTAGTTCATCATGTTTTTCCATAATAAATTGTACGAAATTAATCTGACTCTAGTTGCTAAAAACAATTTTTAGCAATTTTGAAATGCACAGAATAGTCATCTGTATGGAGATGATATATAACAAGTATATATGTAGGCATTAAGGCATCAGATTTCTCAGAGAATTGTATTTAAGTTAGCAGTAGTGTGTTTTGCTATACCTCATTGTGTTGTTAGGTTGCTTGGTTTTTTTACAGTTCGCAGTCTTCTGTCATCCAAATATGGCCCATAAACTCCATAAATGTCACCAAAGAACTGCACTCAGATAGGCAGGAACTGTGGTCTGAGCAAGGTAGGTGTTCTGTGGGTCACTTCCTTTAATAATACTTTGCTTATGCACCTCCACCTGAAACAGAAGTCATAACTCTACACATACAAGTGTGGGAATAGCAGTCCCTTGCTTTTACTGAATTTCTGGATACCTTCAGTTGCTGAAAAAGAAGAGTTTATAAAGGTAATTCTATCTGTTGTATGAAATTCCTATGGAAATACCTTTGAGAGTCATGACAAAGAGAATATATATAACACTAATGACTTAATAGTCATATTCATATTTTTTCAAAAATAAACAAGGACAGCCTTTAATTTCTAAATACCTTTCATAACTCAAGAGAAAAGTTTTGACCAAGCATCCTTGTTCTCTTTGTACTTCTGTGAGAAACATTATCTGACAGACCCAAGAAACAATCATGCCCTGACATTTGAAAAGAGTCTCTGAGCTTCAAGCTCTGCCTCTGAAATCCTTAGTTTTCTTTAACCAATATATCATCTGTATGACTTATCACTATAAACAGTTTAGAGCTGATACATATTCTTCTAGATGTCATTGTTTAATTGCAGGATATATAAGCATTTATAGTTTTCCTACAATATTAACATCTTTCTTTTGGAAAGAGACCATGGAAGTCTCACAGTCTTTCTGTGTGTAGAATTAGGGCTTTGCATTTACTGCCTTATGTGCACTGTCTATTTTTGCTGATGAATTGAAATTACCATAAATATTACCATAAGTATTACCATTTATAAAAAATAGAAAAATCAAGACTCCAGAGATAAAAGTTACCTACAAAATCAGAGAATACCTTTTACACCTGTACCTAGCTCTGCGCAGTTCATTATCCAGAATTCTTGGATTTTTTTGATTTTGAAGATCTACCATTTTTCTTGGGACCGCATTCCACACGCAAGGTGATAAATTGTCATGAGCTATCCTTCTATGTCGCGTACCCATATACCCTTTGTCATTTGAGCTAATATTTTGGAATTATATTTCTCTATACTTTTCTAATTTCATGTCCATTTTTGCAAGATGAAAAATTCTCAGATAAGCAGATAGAGGAAAACTGGAAGCTTTGCCCAAGAAAATAGTGAAAAAAACCTTATCTTTAAAATTCTTTGGTGCACAGATTCTTTTTGCATCTATGGTTATCAGTGGCAAGTGTGGTGGAATCTAATCCACAGCTCAGTTCCTATGTAATATTGCAGGTCAAATTAAAACTTACCTAATAAAAGTAGCAGTGTGTAAGAACAACTTTCGAAGTGGATAGGTATGTTACATAATGTAGGAATTTTCCACTAAAATGATTTTTACATTTCACTGAGGAAGTTTGTCATTAGTGAGCAGCGCCCAACCTACAGTATGCATAGCAGAATTATAGCAGAGGCTGTGTATGTCTTGGTGTTATTATCCTGACTGTTCAGCTGCAGTGCACAGAAGCCTACTCAGTGATATTTGACTAGTGAAGCAAAAAGTGAGCATGGAGAATTACCAAAGTTCTAAATTCTTAATTACAAAACCTAGAGAATTTTATTTTAAAGCAAACCTTTTCCCTGTTCTGTGGTAATTTCCATAATTTGCTAGTAAATATAAATTCACTATTTTCATATGTTATCTTTTATAAAATCTTGATAGTTATAATTCATAAGTGGTTGTCCTATATATAACTTACTTGAATACCTCTGTATTTTTAGAGTTAACAGTTATACTTTGACTCAGCAGTGATTCAGCTGAATGATTCCTTTGGAACAATAATGAACATACATATTAAGCATATTTAATGTGCTATTTTTTATGATACACTTATATTAAAAAAACCCCAAACCACAACTATATGCTGGGGATAAATGTGCTGCACTGTACAATTTCTGGATAAAATGAAACATTATTACTATTTGATCTCTGAGAAAAATGATAGACAATTATTCTTTTGTAATTCTTTTCACTAGTCACATCCAGAAAAGTATGTAGTAGCATCTAACTATTCATACCACAATGCTAGATTTACTGCAAAATTTCTACAGTAGCTGCAGTGTCAACATGGTTGTGATGGCTTTTCCTGATCCTAAAATCACGAGCCAGACACAGTTAGGTGATAAAATGCAGTTATCTTTATAAAGGATCCTTTATGGTATACAACACGCCAAAATACACGCCAAAAAAACCGCGCCAAAGATGCACACCGTAACAGAAAGCAGGCACAACTTTATATGTTTAGCAAGTTAGCATAACGGACAAGAATCCCCAGTTAGAGACACAGGTGATGAGGTAATTCCCCTTTGGTTTGACTCTTCTCTAAAACTCTCCCTTTAGATACTGACTAAACTTTGTTTATGAAAAAGTGTCTCGAGAAGTTGTTTTAACCTTGGTTCCCAGAGGAAGTAAGATTAGTATCGGAACCATTAGGAATGTGTTTTGCCTTTCTATCTAACAGAGTATGTGAAATGCTAGCTACGAATCTATGTGGTTATACAATAATAGGCTACAGAGCTACAAATATATTTAAAAAATATATAAAAGCAAAGAGGCAAAAATCAGTTTGGCATTAGTTGGGCAGAATCAAATGGTGAATTATAAGATAAAACATATGGACAATCAGTCCCTCCACGTATCTTCTCAGGAAGTTAGAGAGTAACAATTAAAATGACACCTGAGCTCTTACAAAAAAACTATGAAACACCAATGGAAATGCACCAGAGGCATCCAGGACCAAGAGAAAACAAAGTGAGTTCAAGCACGATCTCCTAATCCTATAAAGAGGTTCCATTCCCTGTCAAATCTGTCTTTTCCAGTCATGATGTGCTTGAGACCAAAATGGATAAGGAACCAGATGCCCCTTCCACAATACTCACCTAAGAAAGAGGCTAACTGGTGAAAGAATCTGAACGCTCAGATCCTGTTAGACAAAAAACTTTGTTCTACCGTGACAAGTGTCTAATGTTCACCCGTGCCACCTGACAAGCTGGACTATTAGATAGACATACAACATAGTTTGCTAAGTTTGTAGCTGCTAAAGACAAAGGGAACTCCTTTCTTTTAAGAGAAATTAAGTGATACTTATCTTTGCCAAATTTGGCACTTTGTTTAGTGTGGTTTTGGTACCCTGCTCAATACAAAGCACAGATGTGAC
The DNA here is from genome assembly GCA_013397755.1 of Cnemophilus loriae. Lineage (NCBI taxonomy): Eukaryota > Metazoa > Chordata > Aves > Passeriformes > Corvidae > Cnemophilus > Cnemophilus loriae. The sequence goes on along the minus strand of VZTF01001851.1, from coordinate 339,293 downwards.
ATCTCCTTTTCAGCTCAGGTCTGGCTTGCTGCAGCTTCTCGTGTTCTGCCCTGTCTTGTCAGCACAGCCTCCATCAGGAGGCTGGGAATCCCACTGATGCAAGCAGTGGGCTTTGGTATCCCCTACGAAGGAAGGCTTAGCTGAAGTGCCTAAGGAGAGAAATATGGATTTGTTTTGTAACAGAAAGGATTTATGAGGGTCCCTCAGGTGAGAAAAACAGAAAGAGAGAAAGAAATGGAAAAAGATGAAAGTCAGATGTCTTATAGTTACTACAAGTAGAATAATTCACTGTCCTTGAGGTGAAAAATAGTGATGTGAGATTTAGGGTGTCCAAAATCCAAGTGAAATATCAGTGAACAAGTGAAACACCGTGAACCTTGTCTCTGTCAAAGAAACTGTCCACATATGAAAGCTCTGTCTTTTTAACTTCCTTGAACCGAGTTTTTGATAGCAAAATGAACAGTGGTTTTATGAAGAACAGTAGGATATGTCCCCATGACACAAGTATAACCTTTTGAATAGGTTTTATTCATGAAGTACATTGAAGCCTTTCTCATTTGGGAACAATTAGAGCAAAACCAGTGCAAAATGTCCAGCAGACAATGGCTGTCTAATAGAAACCATGCAGTAACACCTTCCAGGATGGTGTAGCACAGACTGCAAGCTCCTTCTCACTTCTCAGTTAGACAAGGACAGTGCTCCCTGCTCATGCTGCAGCATTTCACTGGCAGAGTGGAGCACTGTGCCTCTCTGCTACCAGCTATGACTTGGCAGGATACAGACATACATTCAAGCACTTCCTCTCATCAAGTGCCTAGCCAAGTTGAAATAGCAGTTTTTAATAATATAAGAAAAAGACTTCAAAAAGAAAGACTTTGTCAATATCTGAGTCATCCTTTATTTCTTCTCCTCTCTCAATGACAAATGAAGGACAGCAGGGCTTTTTCTGCACTAAATATTTTTAATCTCCAGGTGATTTTAAAAGAAAGTTTTATTATGAAGATTTTTAGACAATCTTTCTTTAGAGCTGAATTTGTTATCAGCACAATATTGTTTTTTAAATTTCCTGAGCTTACAGTAATAGGATTAATCTCAAGACCTCTTTTTTAAATTACAATAAATTAATGGTTAAAGTGTTCTAAAAATTAGCTTAGAAAATAATTCTGAGTACAAAATGTGCAGCTTGATTTGAGTTTCTGCATATACAACACAGTTTTGGAATTTATTTGTGGAATCTGTCCAGTGGCTGTTTTTCAGTTAATTCAAATCAGTCCTCATCAGCTTCTACATGAACACTTATACACTTTGAATACCTATAGTATCACCAGAAATGTATCACCTGTTGTACTTTGATCAACTGTTTGCCAAGAAATTACTCCAATCTACCTTACTTTACCTTCACTTACCTATTTATTTATCTATCCCCATATATGTATCTCCCTCTCACTGCGGTCTTAATGCCAAGTATATTTGTGGGTAGAAGGGATGACAGTCAAGCACCTATGTATTCAAGTAATCACTTGCAACCAGAAGAGGCGGAAAGGGCCAGGATACAGCTGCTCATGAGTGAAAACAATGCTGAGTAAGCTCTAACTAATCACAGAGACTAGACTTTGCTTTGTTTCTTATCCCACATCTACGAGGAAAAATCAGGGGAAAATGCAAGGATTAGTCTGTGACAGCAATTTTCAGCAATGCATGAATATCTAGAGTCCTATCAAAGCAAAAACACACTTCTGTTTGAGTGAATGGCTAAAAATTATAATTAATGCCCTTTTTTTTACCACTGTAAGTATAAAGCATGTTTTTACATCTAGAGATACAGAATTGTTCAGTACAGCTGTATCACACTAAAGTCTTCTGGATGAGGAAATGACCTCATACACTTCTGTTATGTTACATTTAGGCCTCTACTATGATACTGTGGAGAAGAAAAAAAAAGGGATATTTTTCCTTTCTTATGGAAATGATGCAGATTTGAGATTCAGAACCTTATCTGCCTTATGTCTATTTAAAATAATTCTTAACTTCTAGTAGTTGTGGTTAATGTATGTGCTCAATTCTAGAAGCACCTGGTTAAATATGATTAACCTCCACAGCTCTTAGGTTTTCAGTGTCTGAGAGAGATACTGCTCAAACATTCTGGAAACTTTTGTTCTTTTTTCTCAGGTGGGTAAAAGAACTTTATTCTGAGTCTACAATACCTTTATAAAACTGCTCTCTTGATATATTGAATTATTGTTTGCATCCTAAGCAGCAAAATCTGACAGATGGAAACTTGATTTACAGTCATAACTTCTGAAAACAAAGTAGTTAAGAAAAAGATGCCTTTTATTCCCCAGTTATTTCAAATTTAAAACAACAAAAATACCTAATTTCTTAATCAGTTGTCTGAGTAGGATGTTATGATTTGTTTCGTAAATAAATGTGTGAATGAGGATTTTTGAAAAATACATTCCTTTGACCTAATACAGAATAAAACAATGACTTTTTGCTCTTTCCTAGTTATTTACCCTACTTGGGTAGATAGGATAATCAAAATATTATGTGCTGTAAGGATAGGAGAGGCTTAGTGTTTGTCTGCATAAAAAATTCTTTAAAGAGGATGTTTGATAATTGAGGTTTTTCAAGACCCCCAAGCTTCCCCTTGAACCTGCTATAAGACCACAACTATACTTTGTAATCTAAATACATGTTGGAGGGCTGTGAGTTTCTCACCTGAATGCAAAGAATACTGGATCACGAGTAAAGTCTCCATAGACAGTCATCTGAATATTTTGAGGGATTGTGATTGCTGGCATGGACCCTGTGGTCCAAGTGCCATGTATTGCTGTGCAGTGCCAGCCTGTGCCCCTCAGTCTGCTCAGATAAGTCATCATAGGAGACAGAGCTCAGCTGGCAGGCAGTGGAGCTCATGCTTTCCTTCAAGTAACAAGTAGCTATGGCTGTGTACTAGAAATTGTCCTTAACTGCTGTAGAAACAAGATTTTGGGGTCTTCTTTACAAAACAGTTGTAGACGTGGCATAGTCTTGAAGAGGAAATGAAGAAGCTATGCTGTGAACTTCTGTTAAGTACAAAGATAAGCTTTAACAGCAGATTGCTAAAAGGCTCTGATCACAGAGATTTTCAGCATGGAAGTGGCATCATTATTTTCCCAGTAAAAATGACCTCAGAAACAAAACGCTGAAAGATTCCTTATGGCATTTATTCTGCTGTGGAAAATGTACGTGGAATATTTTAGTTCCAGTCTTGCAAGACAAGTTTTGTTTGGTATCCAGGAAGGTCTTTTTGAGGCTGGTAGGAGCTCACACATTGACTTCTAGGATAACAATCTCTTTCTCAGTTTATCCTTTAAAAATGTTGAGGGCATTACTCTCAGCTTTAACTAGGGCTTAATTGGTCATACACTATTTATTCTCTTTCCAGCATACAAAGATAAAGCTTCAAATTCGCTTATTTCCTTCAGGATGTTACATTTTAAAAAAGAAAAGATTGGTCCTCTGTCTATTTTGTCATGTAACTGAGAATGCAAAATATAATGACTGTTTCCTTTTTCTCTAATGACTTCCTCCTGAATTAAGGATTTCTTTGAAATCCCTGGTGACATCAAATCAGCAACAGGACACTGGTTATGTAGCAATAGGCTTCCTATGCCTATTCCATCTTTTTCCAATTTGTTGTTATAGCCCGTTGAGCACACCAAAGACTAGGTCCTTGAAAAAACAGATCAAAAGATAATAGTAACTTCAGGAGAAAGATTTTAGAAGTCATTTAGTTTTTTACCCTGGTAGTACAAATTTTTTCCCATAGTGTTTATGTAGTGCTCTGTGCAACCTAATTTTAAATCCCAAGCACAGGCTAACACACTCCTCTTTTACTGCTGTGTGACTGGGGATATGCACACTCCTGTGATCTAATGTTTCGTTATATAAAGAAAAATAATATATAAGGGAAACTCCTCATATTTGAAGGGAAACTTCTGTATATCAGTGATACAGAAGGAGCTGCAAGGTGTTAGCCATGTATGAGTGTTTCATACATGGGACCGCCTGCAATGTGAGAAGCAGGATGAAAACTGAAATGCTGAAGAAGGTGCTGACAGCAGGTAAATTTATGAGAAGGGGAAGTCTGCATGAATGAGAGAGGATATGGAGAAGGAGAGAGCAGAGGAGCAGGTGACTCAGGCCTGAGCATGTGACTTAACCTATGGGAAAAGATAGATGAGGTTTGTGTGTTTCCTCCTTTCTGCCTCCCTGTCTGAGCACCGAGTCCTGAACTCTTCGCTGTAGCAGCTGCCAAACAAATGACGGTGCAGAACAGAAACCTGGGTGCTTCTCAGTTTTGTTACAATTGTACGTTTTAAAAAAGAGTGGAAGTAAAGGGGTAGAGAAATGTGCTTTTTTCAGCAGTGTGGCTGGTTCTGAAGCCTGCACCCTGTCTCAATATCTGCATTATCAGACATAGATATTTCAGGATCAGCAGTTCTTTCTTGTTTCGCTGTTAGATCAACTTTGTCCAAAGTTCTTGTTAAACCTGTCCTTTTATTTTTCTTTCTTGTCTGCTCCAGCTTGCCTCTATTTACCTATAAGGGAATATACTAGAAATAAATGCTCTGTTTTTCATACAGCCATAGTAAATCTGCTTAGTTGGAATTTGTGACTTCCTTTTCCTCTGTATGGAAATGGAAACCCTGCTGGTCCTTTTATAACAACCCATGGCCTTGCACGTGCATTCATTTGCAATTTACCATTGCTGACACAATAAATCTTTTAGCTGCTTAACTGCTCAGGTTCTCCTGACTTTTCAGCATCTTTTTCCTGCACCTTATCAAGAAAAGTGTTCTTATTACGAGTAGCAAGGAACATAATTTCATGCCTGTAGTCTTTTTAATTTACAGAATTTCTTCTTCTTCTTCCATTATTTCTTGGGCTTCAGACTACTAAGTCTTCCAGAACTATCCAGAAATAGCATTACTATTTTGAAATTAATATTTTCTGCCTTCCCAGTTTTTACAGATATGTGATTTGACTAAATGCATTAAAAAATTGAGACAAACATCTGAACATTTTTTTCATTGATCTGTCTCTAGAACTTCCAGTAGTCTTTACATGAGAATGAATGCCCTATTGTTTCTAAAAAGTAAACAAAATGTCTTTATATCCCATTCTCTGTATTCTTTTTCTCTGTGTGGTGAAGACTTCTTAGCTCAGTAATTCTGTGCCTTTCCCTTTCTTAGATGTTTATATGTTCTCAGAGTTTAATCCTCTTTTTATGCAGCCAAAAGTAAGTATCCTGAAGATCTTCATGGATATTCATGACCATTTTCTATTGTTTATGGATTTTAGGAAAACCGTAAAGAAATCTTCTACAGCAATACCAACAATTCGAATTTTTTGTTTCATCAGGAATCTGTTTCTTTACAATACTGTCCTACACATCGGTCAAGACATGGAGTCTTTATGAAGCCAGATCTGTAGTTCCAGGTAGGAACAAAACAGCACAAGGTTTTTATAGTAAAGCTGTGAGATATGATTTTGAGCAAAATCAGTATACGAGCTGCTGTGTTAGTAGAGAAGGTAAGAGTTATAGAATTTTATGATAGGACCTTGTAATGGTTTGTGGGCTGATGTCATAAGCAAAGGAAATACTGGCTCACTAGGTCATCAAGGTAAAGCTTCTAAGCATCTCACTAAGAAAGAGTTCAAGTCTTTACACATGATAAAAAAGGGCTGTAAGAATTGTGGAAAAATCCTGCTAGATTCTATGTGAGCACTTTAAATAGCGAGACAACTTCTTTCTGAAATTTGCGAAATTCATGACAAAAAGTGGAGACATGGATAGGGTGGAAAGGATTATACAAGAATAGAAGTATGGCCTTAAAGTGATCAGTTAAACCAGATGACACATCAAGGCATGGAAAAACATTTTTCATCACATATGCCATATGAAACAGCAAATTTAAAGTGAGGTAAAATTTAAGTTAGACTGTTACTCAGCTAGACAGTGTCAGGGATAGGAGGTGTATGGGGCAGAAGGGAAGCTGAGCAAAGAGGAAAGTGACTTGGAATCAGCTGCAGCTTGAGGAACTGTCATCTCCAACTTATGGCCAATACAAGTCTTCTCAGGGAAGTGTCCAATTCAATGGGATGGCCAAAGCTCTTCAGGAACACACAGAACAGTTTTCAAGACCTTAACTCATGGATGCAGAGCCAACTTACACAAGTGAAGATCTGAATGAGTTAAGACCTGTAAGGTTAGAAAAGTAGGTGTTAAGAAGGTATGAGTATACCTTTTAAATAGGCAGCATGGTCTGTGGGACCATCTAACTCCTTCTGTACTTCCTTTGCATCTTTAAAGACGTAAATGGAAAAATGAATATATTTTCATTTTATGTGCTGGCTGATTTCTGATGTGTTCATTTTATTGTTATGTGCAAAGGTCAAGATGACATTTCTTGGATATTCCTACAATTCCTGTATGACCGCAGAACCATGAGGATCAACACTGCAATTTCAGCACTTAAGTGCCAGGTCCTAAATTTCAGTGCTGTTGTTTCCTAACCTGTGCCTTATGGTGAGCTTTAAAGGAAATTCAACTCCTATGTGGATAAAAATAATAGTGTGGTACAAGATAAATAAAAGAAAAAGAAAGAATGTCTTTTGGTCTGGAAAGTTCTGCATTACCCACCTAGCCTCCTGCCTTCATGAACAGAGAGACAGGAAACGTAATTTTCTTTATTTTATGTTCATTGAAATATCAAAATGCAACAGTATCATAGCCATTTCTTCCAAAATAATGCACAATAATTTTAATAACTTACTGAATAAACAAAAATAAAAGTTGGCTGATAGAACTGTTCCATAATTGAGTTGTTTACTACGATTAAAAAAACCAGAAATAGGTGTCATAGAGGTGCAATCAATTCTGTACAGAATACTTTGGAAAAGCTGGTTAGTATCACTTTTTTGCAGTGCTTGCCTTGCTTTTCAAGCACTGACTAGTCTTGAGAGTACTGACTATTCTATGAGACAAGATCAGTGGTACTGGTGACTTGGTTGCCATGGCAAGAAGAGTAATCCTGTAAGAGATGATAATGAAACATTGGAAAATAGCAAAAAAATGTTTAAGCATTGTGAGAAAATTGCTAGAAGCACTAAAGGAACACTTATAAGTGAAAAGACCTACTTAGAGCTGAATTACGCTGTGGGATTTGAATGGTGCTCATTTTCAGGCTACAGCACTGGAAAAACAGAGACATTTCAGGTACTTGAGTTAGTATTTGCCTTCATGATACCTGAATTTACAGTATGCTGAGTGTCATAACATCCAAAGGCAAACTGTCATCAGAGAGGTTAAAAACTGTCGTAAATATTCAGTATGCTGTAGAAAAAAATCCAGAAATTCAGTGTTCACTATGAAAAAAATTAACTGGAAACCATATAATTATTCTTGTCTCTAGGTGACTGTCAGTGTCCAATTAGAGAGGAAAAAGTTTTCATGCAAAAATATTTTTTACCTCCTTAACTAGAAAAAAATAACTTTACGTAGTCTACTACTACTGTTGTAAGTAGTGTGAAACGTTAATTTACTGAGAACTTCTAATAAAAAGAGACAATCTCCCCTGAGACTTCTGAAATGTAAATTAAAAAGAGCAACAGAAGAACAAAATCTAAAAGATGAAAATAGCTGAAATAAAATGGGAACCACTGCTTAACTCTGGGGTAAAAGAGGAGATTGTTAGCTCCCTGATGATATCCTAGACTTTTCACTCTTTTAAGAGCCAGGAGCAAGAGCTGAGGGGGTTAAGAAGGTTGGCAGGACTATGCCTGCATCAGCCCACCACATCCCAACAAACAGAATGGTGTAGGGCTGGGCAGAGTAATCACGGATGGACAAGGGATCTGTGGCCACCACAGCTGTGCCACTGAGGAGGATGGTCCAGGCACAGCCAGGAAGCCAAGTCAGCAGGTCAAAGATGGCCAGGGTCTGCCTGAGCTGTCATGCAGCTCTCAAACCAGGGAGGTAGAGGTGATCAGCAAGTCATTGCACAGCTCACTCTTTCTCTCTGGGAAAACACAGTGTTTTCCCAGCAGTTCCATTTAAGGTCACACCATGGCAGAGATGACCTTGAATGCAGGCATCTAAACACTTGTGGCAGAGAGAGACAGCATTTGAGACATTGACTTTAACAGTGCCAGGCCATGAAGCTGTGGTTAGTTTCCCCTCAGTATAAATAACAGTCTTGCGTTAACTAATTTTAAAGCAGAAGGCTCAAGAAAACAGAACTGGTACATTTACAAAAACAAAAACCAGTGAAGAGATATTTAATGAAGATGGTAGAGTTGTTCATGTCCCAATACCTTTGCATGTGCTATACATGGAACAGAATTTACTTGTAAGTGTAAGGTTCATTGTCTTATAAACATGTCTTCTATTTCCGACTGCTGCTTCCACAATCATAAAACAGGATGGGCACAGTACCAACTCAAGTCACTCATGGACGAAAATCTGAATTTGGCATGGCATCGATCCACAATTCTGTAGAACTTGTCAAATGATGTAGTAAAGAAAATAGAACAGGCAAAATCTTGTCTTTTGTTTATTAGCCAGGATAAAACTAGCCCAAAGCCTGTTTATGCAAAGCTGGCCTTTTTGTGAGAATGTGATTTACCCAAAATGGTTTATACCATGGCAGGACTGTGCACTTCATGGCTGCAACTTCTTCTGGTCCGGCACTGGGAGTTCAAGAGCTAAAGGCACTGTGCTCCTAGCATTGCAGTGTAAATGCCTTTGTTATCCATGGATTCAATGCCACCAGAATCTCATCTAGATCGGCTCACTCAAACCTAATATTTACACATTAATTTTATCCCACCTTGAAAGAGAAAATGTATTGACTCTTGTGCAAATGGGAAGTGTACTTAGAAAAGAGATGGAATTTTGTTTTAAAGTGGACTGTCTCTAGTTCACTAGCGTGATTTTTTTTTTTTAAAGAATGCATTGCTGTCATTCTTTATTTATATTGTAAAATGTTCTCTGAACTATGTAAGATTGCAAAACTCTTTGGAAACCTTAATCTAAAAGGATGATGCAGGAAGATTTCCTGCTGCGACCCATGAACCTAACATAACATATTTGGGTCTTTACAACCATGACTGAATTTGTGTGAAAAATACCTTATATTTGAGCTACACTTACACATTTTATGTAGGCTGCAAGCAATGTAGCATGCAATACTAAAGACACCTTTCAAAGTGGAGTGGAAAGCTGTGCTCATAATCTAAGTACTCTTCAAGCACAGCAGAAGCCCAGGCCCAGAAAAGACCTGTTAATTTTCATACACCTGAAGGTAGTGAGCAGGAAATATCCTGCAGTGCTAAGTTCATCTATGTTGGCATTTATACTTCTCTGGTGGTGCTTCCCCCCACCCCAGCCCTTTCCAGGCTTCAGTGTGATCTGAGAAATGCTTGTTAGGCCTTGGCCTTGAAAACAGCGCCTGGGCTCAGCTCTTCACAAGCTTATCAGAAACACTGTCTGCTCCCAGGAATTGTTAACAAGCTCCTGTTTTCTTTATGACCAGCCTTGGAAAACATTCCTCTGGCTTGAATGGCATAACATTCCCGTTCTCACAATTTCAAAGAAATTGCTGATCCAAACTGGCTGGGATGAAACATTGTTATGACTAAAGCCTGCTCTCTTGTGACCCTATAAACACCTGTCCGAAATGGAGCACCTCTGAGCTCTCTAGGACCGCAGCGGGCCTGCAACCAGCAACCTTTCTGTGAGTGGGATGCCTTTTAGAGCTAGCAAACCCTCAGCTTTGCTATACCTGGAGGATCGCCAAAACATGACGTGTCCTGGGCCTATAACCTCACACCTCGGGGCCTGATCCTTCGCCCATTGGGAGCTGCAAAAGCATCCAAAGTGAGAATTTCGCTGACCTCTGAGGGGAATTTTTCGCAGGTACCTTGCTTTCACCACCTGTTTCTGTCTGTGCACATGCCCCTGTGCATATGTTACAGCAAATCTGGGAGAAATACTGCTTTCTTAGATGTTCAAATACCTTGGAAATCAAAGTAAGTTAGGCCTGTAAGTAAGGTTAAGTTATAGTTATAAACTTACTTAAATGCTGCTGAGTGTTGTTCTTTTTCTAAATTGTCAAACATAAGTTATAAGCTAAGCTAAGTGTTGCTAAGTGCCCTTCTGTTAAGTTGCTAAGTTTGACGTTCAAGTCATAGTTATAACTTTGGTTAAATACTGTTAAGCGTTATTCCTCTGTTAGATTATTAAGGTTAAGCTATAAATTAAGTTATAAGCTCAGCTGGGTATAAGTTAAGTATTTTTCCTACGTTAAATTGCTAGGTTTAAGATATAAGTTAAGTTAAAGTACTGCTAAGTTTGAGTGTTGCTAAGCTTTTAGGCCGTGTTCCCTTTTATCCTTGCCCGCACTGTCTTTTGGCACACACACACACACCACTCCCTCCAAACACACACACACACCCGCTTAGATAGTTCTCAGTTCATTTCTGTTTTGATTGCCTGGATATTGTTTGGTTTTGTTGTTACTTGCTTTCTGTTGTGCCTTAGCTGTCCTGTGAGTAGTAGAGTGAATCTTGCCAATGAACTTGTAGCGCTTTGTTGCTTAAATATAAAATCTGACTTTTGCTCATACCCTTACCAATGATTTTTTAAGCTATCTCAAACACTCTCATTTGTAACAACTTCTAAGCCTGACTCTGGATGAATGCAGTCTAGTATAGGAAAAGACAAATGTTTGGATGTCAAATCACCTCAGATTTAACATCTTAACATCTGGGAGGTCTATTAGAAATTCTAAACAATTTTTCAGCACAGACTAGAAACTGAACTGGGTAAAGATCAGCACTAATGTCTGGAAAGGGTGAACCTGTACCAGACACTGCACACCAGGAAGCTGTTTATGTAGAGTTGTATGATAAGGACCTAAGCCTTGGGCTTCTTTTCTGTTAAACTGATGAAACTCAGCATGGGGCTTTCTTTTACCTATATCCTAGGGAATTTTCTTCTTAAAAGGCAATAGTAGTTTCTGATAGAAATAACAATAGTACATTATAATGACAAAGCAGAAGAGTAGTGATTATGCCAAAAAACAAGCAGAAACTATATATATGTAGGGGTGGAAAAAAGTGCATCTGAACAGTATCCACTTTTTTGGTTTTGGTTTTTGTTTGGTTGTTTTTTTGTTTGATTTTGTTTTTGTTTTCCTTTGCTGTTTTTTCTGGCTTGCTTTTGGTATTTTTTTTTTCTGCTGGGGAAGAAGATTGGTTGTGGCGGATTTCAAAGTTAAAGCATATATCTTCAAGGAAAAAGATATATGTCTACCTTATTCACATGTCGAAATCTTTTCCCTACAAGCTTACAGGTGCCTGACTCCTTTTGGCTTGTATTTCCACATGTATTCTATGTCTGACCAGAAAAGTAGACTCTCAGTGGTTCTGAGCCTCTGCAAAATCCAGGAAATCTGTAGAAAGTTCTGGAAAAATGCCCCACTGTTGCCCCAGTAGTTTGCTCTCTGCAACCATATTCTACATGCAGCACTTGAAGAAAAAAAGCAAAAACAAAACCAAACAAAAATACACAAACAACAACAACAACAAAACAACAGTGAAAAAATTCCTGGCTCTTATTAGTCTCCTTCTTTAAAAGCATAGGTTGAGGGAGGGAAAAGTCTTTCTTAAATGCTTGTTTCCTTCAGACTTTTCATGCTATATTCAACTTTGCTTTATTTGCATGTCGAATAAACTTTATCAGTAGTTTTAATTCTAGATGTTATTTATCTTGCCTTACTATGAAAGTTTTGGGGCTAATTAAAGTGAGGAAAGGCAATGCTTTAATGTAATAAAGGGATAACATTTGATTTAGTTCTGCAGCCACTCAATTAACTTTAGATTGCAACAAAGATTCTCAGAATGAGTTTGAGAAGACTACATAACAAATGTGCTCAGCAATATTAAAAAACATGCTAATTTTCTGGTTGCTGTGTTGGCCTTCTGGGGGATTTTTTGGATGGATCTGGTCTTGTGTTTCTGAATTTCTATGAGGCTGTAATGTGCAGTCTTGCAAAATCCTCAGGATGACTTGGAAACACATTCAAGAAGCTAATTTTTTAGCTACAAAGGTTTGGGCCAGAAGCAATGCCAAAGTCACTTGCTCGGTAATCACTGCGATGATTTAAAAACACCTGCAGAGTAACTCTTGTTTATATAAAAAAATTAATAACTAGTAGCCAATTGTGGTCAATACAGCACATGGAAGAGTTGATGGCAGTGGTAGGAAAGGCAATTTTGGTATTCATTTTCGCAGCAGTGTGGTGCTTTCTAGGGCAATTTGCTGAGAATGCAGGTCAGTTGGGGCAGAGTGCGGTACAAGAGTAGATGAGATTATTTTGTTAAAGGAAAATGGATATGATGGTGTGGGAAGGAATACAGAAACTATCAAACTAAGGACAGCTTTTAATAACACTGAGCGACTTCTGGATAAGGTGCAGTAGTGACAGACCTCAGACTCCAGTGCTGCTGGCAGCTGGATTCCTGTCTATATACATCAGATTTTGAAACACAACCTTGCCCAAAACATGTGAAATATTTGATATATATGATGAAACCGGATTGTAATGTGTACTATTAAACTAGTATAACCCTAACAACTGTTTTCTTCTGGAATGCAAGTGTGAGTGGTGTATGGACAACTCACTGTTTATACATAAAGAGCTGCATTGTTTGCAAATTTAGTGTTGCATGGTAAAAATTTCTATTCCTGACGGAAATTAAAGTAAAAGAGAAGCTTTAATTTGAAAGATGAGATCGCTCAGAGTAGCTGCATTTATATGCCAGCAACTTGCAGAAATTTGTGTATTATAAAATACAGCGCCACATTTTTAATAAGCAAAAAACTAAATGCTTGCTGTGGAAAGTTTTTTGCTACATAGTTCACATGCTAAAATGATATGTGGCAACTTGCTTTAGAAACTCTCACCAATTGGCTATGTAATATTATATATTTGTAAAGATATTGTGGAGATTTTTTAAAGATATAATTCCCAGTATCTAAATACAGCTGTTCAGTGAAAGAAGAGGAATGAGGGTTTTCCATTCCTCCTATTCAGCAAAAAACTATTTCTTCATATCACAAAAAAAGGGCAAAGAATCTGTGCCCCAGATAACATTTGATTTTTCTCTTGTGCTATATGAAAGTGAACAGCAAAGCAGCAAATGCCTGATCCAAATCAACAGCACTTGGAAAGTACTCCAGACTAGCCTAACCCTCCTGCCTAGACAAATCTCAGAAGCTGAAGAAATGAAAGTCCCCAAATGGGCACTTAATTCACTGGAATGATTGAAAGCATTTCTCAGCGAGTGTTTTCAAAGATTTCTGACATGTTCTGAAAACAGAACTGAAATTACAATAATTTGATGCCTAGGGGCCGCAGTGCAGCAGAGCTGAACAAATGTATGATAAGGAGTACCCCTTCCCTGAAGCCAATATAATTTGTGAATTATACATCCTCCTATGTCCTCATTTCTGTTTTTGAGTACCCCTGGGATCCCACGCAGACTGCATGGGATGATTGGCATGCAGTTTTACAGGGTGAGTGAGAAGAAATATACGCTCTTCATGGATTTCCCCACCTGCCACCCCCACTTAAACATGAACAAATTCTGAAGGAATCCATCAGGCTTTCCTGCTTTCTGCCCCTGGCACACTGGCTTAGCCTTGCAAAAGAAAATAGGCAGGGAGAGCAGGAGAGCAGCTGCTCAGGACGTTCTGGGGTGGGCATCCCTGAAAGAAAGCAGAAAATCAACTGCAGAAGGGGTAGCCTAGTGCATCCTCCACATAAGTTTGTGATGCTAATACTTGATACATCTCTGGTTCAAAAGTTGTTTTGTTTTTAAGACAATCTTTGTCAGGGACCAGCTGCTGACAGAGAGGCAGGCAGGGGGAAATGTGTATCTGCATGATGGCTCAAGCAATGACCAAGGAGCAAGACCCTAAGCTTTAATGTATCTCCTGAGTCGAGGGGTGAGGAGTGCTCCAAGAGTCATCAAACAGCTCTTTCTCACAACGAAGTTATTAACACAGGAATTTCACCCAAGGCTTCATGGCTGCACTGTGGCAGAGTCAACCATGAACACAGGCAACTAAACCCTGAGAAGCAGCATGGAAATTGCAGCATGCCCTCCTCACAGGGCCCTGTCATCCTACAGCATTTTAAAAAACTTTATCTCAGTTAATTTTTAAATTTAAATAGCTCCAGGCTCATGGAACTCTTAAGATGATATTTCATGGGTTCTCTTTTATAATCATCTTTCCACCAACGGGACTTTAGGTTATGGACCAGCAAATCATACTGCAAATAGCAGTGTATCAGGCAGGCTATTAAAGTTGATTTCTTTCAAATGCTCAGTTAGAAGTAAGCAGAATAAACACATGTTATGAAATTACATTCTCAACAGAACATTACATCTCAACAGAACATTACAACTGCAGAAAGTATTAGAAATGGAAAACTCTTAACCTTGTCTTGGCTGACTGCCTTGATCTCAGTATAACATGCCACCAGTGGAGATCTGTGATTCACTGTCCCCATTCCTGTTGAATCTGTTCTCCAGTTCCAAAAATGAATGTGGCAGCCATGCAGTCTTCCTCTGAAACCTTCCCTTTCATTTCTCCTTCTAGCAAGCAAACAACAGAAAGGTATGCAAGGGAGCAGCTGCAGTAATGGGGGTGGAGGCTTATGGGGGTATGTGAAAGAGGCAATGCTTTCCCTTAGTCGTAATGCTGTGCTATCATATTAACTCAGGTTGCTACCATGTGAGCTTGAGACACCCACATTGGCAGAAAAGTGCAATATTGTGAGAACTGAGTGTGAAATGCTGCGAATTGTTCAGATGAGATATCTTGTAAATGGAGAAAACACCTCTTAAGTTATGCTAAAATGATCTTGACAGTTCCCAAGGGTGAACTCCCATCTTTCAGTTTCCTCTCTCCTCCCCTCCCTTTTTGACCTCACGTAGTACCAAAACGACCAAGAAAGCAGAAAAATTAGGTTTTAGAAGCATACTACACTGACTGCTCTGAGTTTCTAGGGATGAACTCAGATTTGACTTGAACTGGTCAAGAAAATAAATCCCTCTTTTCCTTTGTAAATGTGCTACAATTATTATTTGATTGTGATTTTTTTTTAGCTTTAGGTTCTGTGGTGAAACAAGTCTGGGTTCTGACAGATCTAAGTGACACGTTCCCATAAATCCACTCAGGAGCAGATGCAGCTCTCACGTTGGTGAGCCAGCCTTTGTCCTGTTGTGTCTTGTGACAAATGACAGGTGTGAGACTGCCACCATGGCTGCAGACAGCAGGACAACCTCTTCTCTGAGGAGTTCTGCAGGTCCTATTGGGTGCCCACCTTCTGGCTGGAGGGACAAAAAAGATGGGGAGCTTATGAGAGATGCAGGGAGAGACCTAAGTACACTCAAAGTGTTTCTGTGCTCCCCACTCCAATCGTGAGCTGCAGTTTTAAGTTACAAGCTGGAAAAGAGTAGAGGAAGGATTAATGCTAGAGTCACAGAGGCTGTGCAGACCTACAGCAGTTTGTTCATATTCCTTTTAAGTGCTATCCTCTTGAACACACCAAATTTGGGTTAGGCTCAAAACTGCCAATTTGCCCTATCCAAACACAGCTAAACCCACTTTTACAAATATTGCAAAATTTGTGCGGCCCTTTTATGCTCACATGATATTTTCTTGCTGTGCAAAAATTTGTTGTTTGGGCTCTAAGATGGCTTTATATTCTCTGGATGTTTTTTTTTAAATAGGTTATGCAGCTCCACTTGCTCTATATGTGCCAGTAGTTACAGAAGAGAGAAGCTGCGCCAGATGAGCTAGCTACTGCTCAGAGTGCAACAGCTTCTCTTGTGTGGCTCTTCCCGAGATCTGGGTGTATTGTGTCTCTGCAGATGTCTTATTAAGGAGTTCTGACCTCCTTTCCTCATTCCTCCAGTTTAGATTTTGAACGCTTTTTTATAAAAGTGAATTTCTTGCCAGTACTCCAGAGCCAATATTATGGTCTATGAGTAAAAAATTTCCTATTTGTGTTAATCACACATCTGAAAACTTCTGAAAAGTAATGTGTGCTGTGATTCTGTGTGAATCTTTTGTGGCAGCAACCAGAAAAAAAAAAGCTCAGAATTTGGCAATACTTTTGCAATGTTTATAGTTGCCTGTTTTCAACTCCCTGGGGAAAAGCAACATTTAGGGAACTTCTTGACTCTGGCCTCTGTAGGAGAGGGAATGGAATACATTAACTTGCATTGTAGGCAATCCTAGATTTTTAAAAATAGATCAAGTGTTGTCTCCCCGATAGTTACTGAGTTGTCTGCTTCAGTCCCTTACCAGTGAGAGGGATGCTATCAGTGCTTGAAAGTCTGGTGGGTTACCAAGAAATCAAGAGATAAATGTGCTCTCTGACCCAGAAAGTTTTAAAAATTCCTCTGACCCTTGTATCAAGATAATTCGTTCTTGAGCCTGGAAAAAGCTCTCTGCGAGGAGCTGGCAGTTTAAAAACACTGAAGCTGAACTCCTCAGACACAGCTGCTCATTACAGGCTATTTTGTTTCACAGTCTTCCCTCCAATACAGTTCAATTTTCATGGTGATTTCAACAAGCCCTTACAAACAGCTGCTGCATTTTAACAGAAGACTCCTGCTTTGTTACGCTGCTGAGCTTTTTCTCAGAGTGATTGACAGAATGGCTAATTAAAAAAAAAAACCACAAAAAACCCCCCCCACAATACGGTGTTTCATCATTTCATTTTCAGAATATGATTTTGGGACTAGTCTAAGATAATTGAACTTCCTCTTATGACACTGGGATTAACAGTATTTATAGCAACCTAATTTAAGTTTTCTCTTCCCCAAATGGATATGCTGTTAATATTAAGTTTAAGAAAGTACTTGGATCTCCCATCAGGCTCAGTTTTCTGGTCTAGAAGACTGTTGTAAGTGGTTTTCAGGCAGCTGCTGGAAGACAACCTTATGCTCTCAATAATAAGTTTGCTCATGCTCAACTGCTCATGGAATTTCAGTCTATTGGCAGAAATTAATGTGTGCTGCAGGACTATGGATTTTTGAAGTTAAAAGTTATTTTTAGGTGCTTCCCATGGCTGTGCTCTGAGTAGCAGGGAAAGTTTTTGCACCTTATGATTATGAACATCCCCTCACTACTCATGTCCACCTTCGCCCTCCCCAAACTTCATTAAAAACGAGTTAGGCTTCCTTGGTATAAGTGTTTTCAGATTCCATGTTCATATTCTCAAGTCTTTCATTGCACCCAACACAAAACTTGTCTGCAGGTAAAAGAAAATATAAAACAATACTTGGTCAACAGGATTTCCTGTCACATACTGAAGACAGTTCAGAAGATGGTCACAGTATTATCATCTGCATTTTGTTAATGAGCCTCTTTATCTCCATTATCTTTTCAACAACCCTTTACCTTCCAGCTGTAACCATAGTTTCAGAAAAATAAGTCGTGTTGACATTTGATGACCTCAATCATAAAACAGGAGATTTTTATGGACTCTTCACAAACCTATAAAAGACCTTTTAGATGGTAAAACAAAGTAATTCCAGATTGGTCAGTATTTTGTGTGCAAAAAGACAGAATTTTATTTAAAAAATTATATCTTTTCAACTCAGTTTTCTGACTGAAAGCATCAGTCATGCTCTTTTATTCAATTCTCTTGGGTGCTTCCAGATTCACAAAGGAGAGTGAAATGGCTGCTATCAATGGTTTAATGGTAGCCAGCAAAATCTTGATACTCTAGAAAACTTCCACTAACTGTCCAGCCAGATGGTCCTTAATTCTACTTCTGTGGCTTTTGAGGGAAAGGATGCTGAGAACTGTAGCCAAAACAAAACTTACAGGTTTTGTCTAAGCTTCATGACATGGCCAGAGGTAAAGGATCAAGATATATTACTCACTCCTGAGGTCTGTTATTCAGTTGGTTTCTTTGTTGTTGATTTGAAGACTACAGCTTACATCAGTACAAGGTGGTTCACCCATGTGGAAGCCGTGTTCATTAGGTAACCCCAGCACCAGAATCTGTGTCACTCAACAGAGGTACCCACTGAAATCCCACACCTGTGGAGAACTGCTGCGTCTTCCTGTGAAGATGCAGATCATGCCAGAAACACTGCTATCATCCAAGACAACAAAATCCAGTTACATACTTCATTTGTCCCTCCCACACACCCAGTTGTTGTTGGCCGCATGTCAGTAAGTGGCACACAGTATTCCTGCAGACTGCTGAACATTGTCTTTATGACAGCAATAAGTCTAAACCAAAGCCCTTAGTTGCATCAGCCTCTGATCAGGTCTGTAAAGAAGCAAGATAGAATTGCATAGGGCTGGGACTATATTTCTGCTTTGTGCTGAGAAAGAATAGACTCAGTGTGTGTTTCCTACTCTAGATGCCTGCTGTAAAGCTGTGGAAGGCTTAACCCTTTCCAAGGATCCTCCACTATTTAGTGGTACTGGGGAAAAAAAAAAGTCTAGTTTATGCCAGAAGACAGTTCCCAAAGGAACTCACTGCCAGTGCAGCCAGAAATGAGTTTTTATTCCAGTGTAATCATGGCCAGAAATATCACTGCTCAAAAAAGTTAAGACTAATGTAGTCATTTGTTTAGCAAGATAGAATAGCATTCAGTAATAAGTATATCTTTTAAAATATGTGATCTTTGCACCTGCGTAAGAAATATAATATTTCTGACTCACACTTTTTGAGGCGCAATTTCAGAATTGTAGCGCTAAAATGAACCTCCTTTGGTTTTGCTCTCCTTCTTTTCCCTGCCTCGTCCTTCACCAAGGTCTCATGTCTGAAAGCACTCAGTTACCTTTTTCTTCATTATCTCATATAAGAAGCACAGAGAAAAAGGAAGACCTCCTTAAAGATTTTGGTCCATATCTCTTCTGAAGCAAAGAGTTTAGGAATTAAAAACACACTGCTTTTCATTCTAAATGGGGTTCCCTTAAATTTAAAAGAAGTTTCTGGTTGAATTCACAGAACTTTGAAAGAAATATGTCTGGGATACCATATTCTATACTGGTGTCAGATGCTAAAGAGCACAAGCTGAGTCTTTAGAGATATGCGATACTGGCTGAAGCTGCCTGTGACACCAATATACCAGGGGATAGGAGGCCACAAGAGAAACAAGCACAGTTGTTCCATGTTTTGTTTGCCATCACTGGAGCTTCACATTAATTCTTGGTTGTAGTCAGCCTTGCATCTTACTCTCCAGCTGCCAACGTAATGCTTCATATGAGAACTAGAGGGCTGCTCTCTACAAGGGAGACTGCAGTTAATATTTATTTTGCAGTATGATAATTGAATTTGCTTTGCAATAGGATACTTAACATTCTTGCTTAGTATGTACTTAAAATGAACTACATATTTTCCTTTTAGCATTAACTTATTTCAAAAAACCTCAATTCTGCAACACAAGCGGATTCAATTGTACCATCTTGGATTTCAATAACGTTTGAGAGAAACTCCATTTCACTGTCAGAGAATACAATAATTAAGGCAGAACTACTTATTTTCATGTCTAATTTCACCTTATCATTAAGGTCTGATTTTTTCCATTTGTCTTCTGTTACTGTTCACTCAGATGTTTAACTCCAAGATTCTTTGAAGTGACTGGAAGGATAGCTGATCTTTCCTCTTCCTGCAACTAATTTTGATAGCAGACAAAAGAAAGCTTCCATTTCAAGAGATCTGGCAAGAGGATGTCTGCCTTCCTTATGAGTTGTAGTACTAAGCAACCCTGCCTCTTGCAGTGCTGGATGTCCTGGATTTGCTTTGGAGAAAAAAAATAACAACAAACCACCATCCACCCTATCCCTTCCTATTTTCTTTAGTAAATCTCTATGAAATGAGATGCATACAGTGCCTCAAGTAAAATATAACATATTTAAGAGAATGGGGACTCAGTATCTGTGAAAACACTAGCAGATGATGCAAATACAGTTCAATTTTAGTTTTTTGGAGGGTGCAGTCAACTATGTTGATGTTGAAGCTGATCAAATTGGACAATGGTATTTTTGTTTATACCACAGGCAGCAGTTTCACTTATTCACAGAACACATATAATAATTACTTTAAACAGACAGTATGTTCAGAAGTCAGGAGCCTGTGCTGTTGTTTAGGGAAGCAAAGTACTTTACAAATATTATAATATGTGAAGTATCAGGAAATCTGATAGAAGCTAATGCATTCTCCAAGCTCTAAAATTAAACTGGCTATTTATGTACCGGCATATGGATTTAGGAGCTATATCTGGAGTCTTTTAAGGCCAACATAAAGAAGTCAATATTTCTCCACAAACTTACACCCAGAAATGTGTGACCATGTAACTGTGTACAAAGACTAATACTAAGTCCTGCTAACAGCATTAAAACTTTGAAATTTATTTACTGTGTTTAGGAAAATCAGGGTGTACTAGATATTCACCAAGAATTTGGTTTATGTATTGGCATCTCTCTGCAATTATTTTTCAAACAGCATCATCCAGTCAATTTTTTTTTCAATCCATGGCAAATAAAATCTGGACAGATGTTCAGATTTAATGGACTGGGCTCTTTAATAAAAGCTGTTGTGGAAAGAAAGTCCTAAAGAGGAAACTTGATAACTGATGCTCCAAAGTAATATTTACAAGACTTTTATTTCTGGTGAAGAAATAATACTAACTGGTTTTTGGGAGAAGAATTTTGACCTGTTTTAGTTCTTGCATGTATGAATGTAATGTACATCCTGTGGATTGGAGCAACACATGATTAGTGACTACAGAACTGTGGACTTACTCTGCAAAATAGTAAGTCAGGGCATGACTGCCAAGATGTGCACAAAAAGTTGAGAACTAGTAGTAATACCTGTAGATTTTTTTTTTTCAGTTATGTATGTGCAATAAAATATCTGAATACATAGTTATTGAAGACATGTTAGTTGAATAGAAGTGTCTAGGAGGGAACTACTATGGTGTGGGCTTTGTTCTCCTATGAAAGCACAAATCTGGGATATGTGGTAGAGTGGAGATGAGGGGGGAAGAAATGAAAATCTTTGACTTTGCTGTTGTCAGGCAATAGCACAATTTATATCACTTTCATCACCTAGCCTTCATGTCTTCAGTGATTCTGTGATCTCTAGGCAGGGTGGGTTGACGTGTCCTACCATAGCAGTGAACATACACTGAAAAACAGAATGGATAGTTAATATCACATTATATGGAGAAGAAATCAAAGCATCAGTGGTAAATGTGAGCTTAGAGCAGAAAGTAGGCTTCTTTATGTGTACACGACCAAATGTTGGCTTGCTTTAGTATTTATGTGGCTAGGTAACTCTGGCCTGAGAAGCTGCGTTATAAGGTAGCCAGGGTCTGATGTATTCCAGATACAGTGGACTCCAGCTCCCAAGGAACCGGCAGTACTTTCTAAGTAGTCCTGTAGTTAATGCACGAAGCATATGTCAGAAATCTATAGGCAAAAATTTCCTTTTTTTACTCCTACACCTGCACTCACCAGCTGCCTCTGAAAGGTGGGCATGCCCATCTTTGCCATAGGTCAGCCAGGATATTTAGTTAGCAAATTCCTGTGTATGGAAGGAGCCCTGTGGAGACATCCATCTGATTCTTTGCAGTTGTAGGGGAACCAGATTTTGTAACTCAGGCAGGGATTCACAGTTATTTGTGTGCTACCAGTAACTGCAATAGCAAACTAGCTAGTTAATTTTGGTAGAGATTGGTAGCAATCTCTACCAAAACACTTAAGTATTTAAAGTGTTGGACCTGGGCTCCCAAAGCAGGGAGGCATGCAGGGTTATAAAATTAATCAGTCCCTTCTTTCTTCTTAAAAGTGTAGCCTAATTTCAGGAAAAAACCTAACATTGTAGAAGAAAAGTAAAAATAAACTTTTAAACAAAACTTCTAGGATCTCAGCAGCTGGAGAAAGAGAGGATCTATTACTATACTACTTGTGAAAGACCTTTTGCAATAGTGTAAATGTTGTACTAATAAAATAAATACACCGACATATTGACCTTTTTTAATAAAAAAACCTCAACCCACCCCCTCAAAAAAAACTCCAAAAAACCAAACAAGAAAGAAAAGCAGGAACTGTCGTGACAAAAGCTTTGGTTATGTGAGAGTTGTGCACTTCCTTGTTTATCCTGTGTGACCCTGACTGCCAAGGTTAGGTGTCAAGGATTTGCAGGCAATGTATCTGAAAAGTTATGTCTTTTTGAAATATGATATGCAGATTCCATGTGCTTAGCTGAGAGCTGCCAAGAGATTGCTGGTAGAAATACTGGTAGAGCAGCAGGTGGCCTATGAGCTTAGGGGTCCAGTCTAGATTGAAACCTCGAAATTCCATGATAGTTTCATGTGGCAAACTTGGTGGATGAGTTTCCCCCATGCTTTTAAACTTGCATAGACTGAAATGCATTTGAGAGAGAGTAGGAATTTTCTCACTGTGTTCAGTGGCACCCTAAACACAAGACAACCACAATCTTTTCTAACCAGAGTAAACTTATTTTTCCTTATTGTCATTACACATCATCCACAATACTAGTAATAAGAAAACAGAGAAGAGTGTATTGCATCTGACGTTCACACCTATTGATTTCAAGAGCCTGTTGCTTTATTATGCTGCTTTTTGTTTAGTTCTCTGGTAGATGCCACATAGTTTGAAGCAGAGTGAGCAAGGTAACTGCTAAGATAAACATATTTGTGTAAACAAATGTGATATTGTACACCTCAAACAAAATCCAGAGAAGTACTCTTCTGTTACTGAAGCGAAGGAAAAGAACTAATAATGTATAAATATCTTACATTAAGTAAAGAAAAAATACGTTAAGGGAAAAAAAGTAAGTTGTACTTAACTATCAGAAAGCAAAAGCACAAAACTTGATAGGGCAACTGGTGAAACTGCCCATCTTCAATGCTGGCTCCTTATGGGATTAGTCTCCAAAGTGGAGAATCATTCCAATATTCATGGAAAAAAGTTTTTTGTTGTTGTTCATTCTTTCTGTTATAAAAGAACTTTTAAAGTAATTATCTTTTTGCTTCCTCTTTTAAAAATGCTGTAGGCTTTTTGTTTTAACACTTCCTTCTTTCCCACAAAACCAGATTGGGAAGAGGAAGAGCCCAGGACTAACTTCACATGAGGTACTTAACAATGGCATTCGTTCTCAAACTGTTTCTGGCACTTGCATCATTGACCTGCTCTCTGTCTGGTCTGCTTTCAAATCCCACCAGAAACAGCTTCGTGGGTTTTTTTGTAATGTTACACTTACACAGTGTTGCCTGATTGCAGAAGTTCAGACAGTCTCTGACTCACAGAGGAGGAAGCTAAGCACCAAGCTGCCCAGAGTTCTTCCCAGACAATAAGACAAGAAAGGGGCTGTAGGAAAGTATGTAGTTGCTGCTTTCTACAGGGATCTGAGCCCAGTTTTCCTGCTTTCTGAGGGAGAGCATCTTGCCACTGAAAGAATGAAGCTGATGAATGGGTAGCTATTACAGCATGCACCTGGAAAGGAGCAGGAGAAGAAATTTGCTTGCTGGTGCTTGCTGTAAGTATCTTTATATTTCAAACCTCTGAGGACACAGAGAAAATTAGGCAGCTAAACCTTGCAGAAATGAAAAGTATCTTTTTCCTACAAATGTCATTGCTACCCTGCTTTGGAGTTAATTCAAATGTTCCTCCCCCCTCACCTGCCTAAGAAAAAAAAGGAAATGTCTATTTACAGGTGTGGGTGATGTACATCCATCCCTGATGAGTTAGAAATCAAATCTCAGTGAAAAGAGTGGTATTTCCTATAAATTACTTTGGATAAATAACTTCATTGTTCTCAGAGACTTCCATTCCACATGAGAGTTATCTAGCAGAAACGCCAGGGCTAACAACACAAACAATTTATTGCTATCAAGATTTTATGACAGTCGTCTTGGAAGTTATTTGGAATAATAATACACATGCAGCTTCAGGGAAGCTTCTGGCTCTGTTTAAGTGAATTAAATAGAGTTGTGGGAAAATGTTTCTTTATTCACAAAATCAAATCACCACACTCTTTGCTGGGCTCATTTGCGCAGCTGCTTTTTGCCTAGCCTTGTTGCTCAGCCTTTTGCACTGGTCATGCAGTCAGCCTAACTGAGCCAGAACTGTTCAAATAACTGTGGATCTTGAGAAGTGTGAGGTGTGGTATTCTGTAGCTCCTTGCAGGGCAAATAGCACGAGTCACAGGAGGCAGAACTTCATATCCTGAATCGTGCATTCAAATGCCACCAGAAAGTCTCTGGCTGTTTCATACACACGTAAGAAATATTTTCTCTACCAACGATTTTTTTTTTAGTGTAGTCCTTTTTGAATATTGTATACTACAGCTGCAGATCTTTGAGCAGCCACCTGATGGGGAAGTAGAGGTTCACATGAGTGAAATGTGGGCAACAAAGAGATGCCCTTGTGCTGCTACCAGACACCAGACTCTGTACCACTATCTGCAGATATGGCCTATTTCCTCTCCATGGCAGATGTGGACATAGCCTTCAAGGAACAACTCAGATGTATCCATAGACCACTAATAGAGAGGCTGAGGATGAAACCCTCTCTGTCCTATTTTTGCCTCTCTGAAATTCATTGCAAAAATTATTTGAAAAGCCTACCTGCTTTTTGACCATCTTTCTTCTGTTTCTCTTCAAATGAAAAGAGTATCTGCAATTCTGGAAATGCACACATTCATGCTGCTGTATTACAGCAATTGCTTCAAATTGAAAATAAGTACAGCTGAATTACTAAACGCATTTTATAGGCTGGAGAAAACAGGGTAGAAAGGCAGGAAATAGAACCCTGAATATATAAGTTCTGGAAAAGCAATCTATTTCTTATGTTCAATTTTTGTGTTCATTTTTATGCACCTGATAACCAAAAAAAAAAATGACCTAAATTCCTACCACTGTGCTTTCAATAACTGAACAGCTTCCTCTGCATGTACATTGCAACTAAAAAGTCTGAAAGGACAGAAACTCTTCCAGTTGTTCTTCCATTATTTTCCAAAGTAGCTTGGGAAATCATGGGAAAGCTTCTTCTCTGTACACCTGACTAGCGGTGATGTCTGGAGCTCAGTGGAAGGTGTTACTGTACGGCTGACCAGGTGAATTCAATAGGCATAGATGTTTTCTGTCATGTCTGTGGAACTGGCTGGGCAGCGGTGCCAGCTGAGAGCCTCAAGTCAGTGCAAAGGTACTGAGCCCTGCAGCAACAAGTGCTTTCAAACATGTTGAAACCACTGGAACTGTGATGTATTTGATCCACCATTACTAGCCACACCTACTGAAAGCTCTGTTTCAAAGAAAGCCAGTGAAACTAGGTGATTTGCTAGCACATTTCAGCCTTCGGACTGTTTTCTGGATTTGCGTGGTTAGGAGTCAATCTACAAGTCTTTTGTCTCACCATCATGCAGAACAAGTGAGACTCTGAACTTCAGCCAACACAGACTGGGCTAATTGGCATCTCTTCTTGAGCTATTTTTTCCTTTTTTTTTTTTTTTTTTCCTTTGGTTGGTTTAACATTTAAACCCCCCGAAACNTGGTAGATTTAACATTTAACCACCCAGAATCCAAGTTCCTAAATCTCACTGCCAAGCCAGAACCTGATTATTCCCCTTATTCTCCTTGAATTCTGATAGCTGGTGCTGGTGGAGTGTTGTTGGTTTCTATCTTGAAAGCAGGTCATTGTCTGAAAGAGTCCTGCTGAGTGGCACAGCATTGTCCTTGCCCACAGTGGAGAAGCAGACCTGGTCCTTTCTTCACAGTGATAGCACAGCCTGTCACAATGAGTGACATCTTATCACATTTCAGATGTGATAAGAAAAGAATTTTTCACTCTATAAGACCATTTAAGAAACAGAAGAATGCAGTGATACAGTGGTGTGAGAGGAAGAACTGAG
>VZTF01001851.1:239569-313224 GCA_013397755.1 Cnemophilus loriae | reverse complement strand
GAGGGTCCATGGCCACCTTCAGGTTGGGTCTTGCCATCTGCTCTCTCCAGTAACAGGCACCGGACCAGTGGCCTCCCAAGTGCCCCAGGGCCACCTTGTTTCACATCAGTCCTGGCAGCTTCCATGGATGCTGACAGAGGCAACCACAGTTCCCAGTGCTCAGCAGCTGCTGGAGCAATACACACAGCGCAAAGGGTTGAGGGTGTGCTGGAACAATGGAGGGAGTGGCATGCACCCTTGAGAGGCCTCATACCCAAAGAGCACTCATTTGTGCTAAGTGGTGTTTGCAATGAAAAAAAAAAAAAAAAGGGGAGCTCTGATTGTTACTATTGTACTACCAAGGGTGCCATACTATTTGAAGCTGCAGGTTAAGTTAAAGAATGGTTCCAAGATAGATTTCTTGTTCTCTTACATGCATATTAGGCCCATGTGATTATCAGCGGACAGTTCTAACTCCTCCATCAGGAAAACTGATCTGCCACATTTCATTTTGCGGAGATTTGTGGTACCGAGCACAAATACAGTGATATTTCGTAAGTTCCACACTGTCCCTGAGATATATTTTTTGTTTGATTTTTGCTTGAAACCACTTGAAACCTCATGTCTTGCAATTTATATAAGCCTATGGAGGCTAGGAGCCTGTCTTTTGAGAGAATAATCTAGCACAATCTCTTTCAGGTCTTCTCCACATTTCTATCAGAGTTTGGAGTTCTTTGTTAAAAAAAAATCTTGCTTTATTTCTGAGTGATGACCAGACTTTATATTACTCACATTTTGAGAACTTCTCCGTATAAGGTGATAAGCTGGTATTAAACACATACAGCATGTCCCTATAATTAATTGTCAGGAAATATAATTTCACTGTCTCTTACATTTCATTGATCTCCATGAATTTCATATCTGGAGTGAGGCTTCACCTAAACCTTTTCTAAAGGTTACCTCTGAAGCCTGTAGCTGGTCAACTTGACTACACGAACGTTTTAACTCTGTTATTATTCCTGGTGCTATACGATGGTTGGTCATTTATCTGGACTGGAGATGCTTTTTTGTTCAGAGATCTACTTTGCTGTAATCCACACAGGAGAATATGCATCTCCTCTTTAGACTCAAGGTACTTTGAAATTCAGGTTAGAAAGGGAACAGTAGGTCAGAATAGGCATAATTTTAAAGCAGAACCTTTTAATCTAACTAAAAGCTTGTAGCTCGCTTCATGTATAATTCAAAACAGTATAGATTCTCCTAAATATTTGAAGATACTAATGGGTTTAAGTGAATCTGAATGAAAGGGAAGTCAGCACAAGGCTTCAGTTCTCCATCTGATTTTGTTACTTCCATGCTAGTTTGCAACAGGTTCAAGATTGTGCCTTATGTTTTTTCTTTCACTGACACTGTGTTGCATATCCTTCAATGTGTAGAAAAGCTCTGCAATCCTCTGCAGGGGAATCTTCTTCCTATAAAGGCCTGAAAATTATTTATCTAATACATCTTCAGCTATATCACTGTAACAAAGTCTAATATATAGCAGTATGGTGATGCTAATTCTGGTAACTGCCTCCATTTTAGCATGTCTACATACCCTACTCCAGACCATGCTGCACCTGCTCCATCCATGTGCTGTACTGTCCAGCTGCAAGCCATTCTTGGCAGGGAATCAAGTGTCTGCATTGGGCCTGATGCTGTGCTAAGCCATAAGTCTTAAGGAGAGTCGCATAAATTAACTCCTCTCCTATATATTATGATCATCTCGCACACTAGGCTGCTCTTGAGAGGTGGGACTTCTTGCTCAGTGCTGTGCTAATTCTCTCTATAGTGACAGAAACCTGTTCCTGCTGGAGTGAATAAAACCCTGTGGTTTCTGGAGCAAAGCTGATCTGCAGTGAGGTACTCAGGACAGAGCCAAACCTATGCACACCTGACTACAAAGCATCTTCTAAGCATCTCATTTATTCTCTCAGTCATGGAGACTGAGAGATAAGATCTTAAAAATACCCCTTATCTTAAGATAAGATCTTAAAGATACCCCTTAAAAGGCTTAGAATAAAAAAGCTAATACACATTATAGCTTAGTTTTCTCTGAATTTGTGCTAACAGAAATAGGACCACATTCATAAGCCCTAATTGATAGATATAGGTTAATTTTATTATGCACACATAAAGTTCTGTGTACATTAATTTCCACACACATAAATGGTTGGCTTTGAGTGTGTGTAAGCTCCACCTCAGGACTGTTCCGATATGGCAGTGCTGTTCCCAGGCTAGGGCTGGCTCGTACCTGGGTAGCCAGGAGTGCTGGCTAAAATTTGTGTCCGTTTCTACCTGAGCATTTAGACATACTGATGCAGAGGTGGAATTCTGAAAATGACACATGAGTGTTAGCTCCTTCCTGCCTTTCCCTCTTTATTTCGTTGCTTGTCACCCCTTAATAATTTTTTTGAGTGTGGACTAAAACGGCAAAATGACTTCAAGGACTTTGATTTAAAACAAGAATGGATATGAACAAAAAGTTTGGCAGATGGAAAGAACACACTTACTAACCAGAAAACCTTCCATGGATAAAACTCAGTAATAATTTTTCATAACTTTTAGTTAGGGGAAAAGAGTTTTCAAACAATTTTAATTTTTAGTATTGATAAAGGTTACAGATTTTATTCTGAATTTTAGACACATTTAACACCTTTTATTCTTTTATGCTTAGATAAGATTTTAGGGTATGGCATATCAATTTGAATGTTTACATATGATCTGACATGGAAAGAGTCTTACAGTTTGTAAAACAATGCTTATTATTTATCTTTGCTTTAATGATGACAGTGATTCCAACTCAGTCTGGGGAGCCATAGTTTTGAAATAGCTCACAAGGTATGGACCTCTAGAAGGCATTTAGAACTCCTACGCTGGATGCCAAACTTTTAGATAGTAAATCTCTTTCCATATTAGATACATCCTTATGAAGCAGCAGGAGGTAAAGAA
This sequence comes from Cnemophilus loriae, assembly GCA_013397755.1. NCBI lineage: Eukaryota > Metazoa > Chordata > Aves > Passeriformes > Corvidae > Cnemophilus > Cnemophilus loriae. The sequence goes on along the minus strand of VZTF01001851.1, from coordinate 310,254 downwards.
AAGCTAAGTTGCACAAGTCTGTCTGAAAAGATCTGCAGGCTTAAAACACATAATGATTTACAGAATCAAGAATTGCAGAGCATTTGCAAGCATAAAACATATGAATGTATTACTCTGATTCTGCAAAAAACTTAAATGTAAGTAAAAATCTATTTAAAGCAATGCATTTAATTTTAAGCATAGTGAACAGGCCCATTTGTGATCTTACATTTCAGTCCTTCCGAGCAAGGTATGTTTGCTCGGTGTCTTTAAAAAAGCAGACTAGCAACAAGACTCCCAAGAAACTGATAAACGGAATCAGTGTCTGAAATGTGAAAAGGAGGAGTTTAATAGCAACTGAAAGCTGAATTTTCCTACTGGTGAAACTAAGGCAAGAGGTGCATGAAGCTTTACAATTGTAATATGGTAAATATGCCATATGCTTTGAGAAAAATTCCTTGTCATTTGTAAACAATCTTTCAAAGAAAATTCTACATTTAAATATACAGTTTCTAAGATCTGTCATAATGATATGTTTTCTTTTGGTGATCATATATGTTGACAATGATAGAGCTAAAGTTCTGGAAATAAAAAGTCAGTAATGGAATTTGTGGTACTACAAAAGTCAGACAAGGGAAGACTAAAAGGAATCTAGTGCTAGGAGTAAGAAAATCAAACCAAGAGTGCTTTGTGCTCTCCTGAATAGAAGTTTATATCTGTCCTTTCATGTAGTATATCCCCATGCAGCACCTTAGTGCTGAAATCAGTTATTACAAGAAAAAAAATCATATGTGCTGAAAATGCAGATAAAATATCTGTAGTGAGCTTGAAGATAAATTAAGACATAGAACTGGAGTATTATATGGTGATGTTATTTGTTTGTTGCTTTAAAAAGAAAGAAAGGAATCCAAGATAATTTGGCAGCTTGTTACAGAATGCTACTGATGGAAATAATCCTGATGCATCTCACCATTGCATAAAGCTGTGGAAATAATATTACGTTCAGGCTCCTGAGTCCTAGTGAGTAAAAGAAATGGAGAGGTCAAAGATGACAGCTGCTCTTCACAACAGAAATAGCCAGCTCAATACTTATAGCTGGATCTTAATTCAAATTGATAGATTGACAAGAATTTTCAAAGTGGAGCTACAGTTCTTAAAAAACCCAGTTTTGCAAAAAATGGGTGTTATACATCTATTAAAAAGATATAAACAATGAAAGAGCTAGTTCAAGCTGACAGGAGAAAAAGGAATGTATTCAAGCTACAGAAAGTGTATTTCACATTCAATGTCAAGAAAAGTATTCTAAACTAAATGCAAAAAAAGGAGAAAAAAAGAATTCTAAAACTTGACTATTAAATTCCAATATTATTAATCACTACTGGCCTTATGACCACTCACAATCTCATCTAGTTAAGGACTGCACTAGAAAATAATTAGCACTATATAATATCTGTCTTTTCCTTTGGAAATGAACTCCATAAAAACAAAAGCAGAACTGCAAATACTATGCATACTGCTTGTTATTTCCAGTCACAAAATACCACAGTCTGTAAATAAGGCACGCCAAAGGCATGCAACTCTCCTGCTCTAGGGGGAAAAATACTGCAAAGTCATCATCTTTCTCAACGACATAAAAAGTTGGAGAAATTCTTGACCTTTTAATAAGCATGCAATACCTCTGGATGTCACTTATACATTCATCATTTATACATTCGTAACACCAGAAAAGGAAGATCCTTTAATTTAAATAGGCCTAAAGTGTCTGCTGTTTTTCAGATTATGTATTTGGTTTGGGGAATTCTGGTTGCTGGAAAGAACAGCTCTTCTGTCTTGCCCAGAAGGGCTCTGCCTTGACTTCCTGCATTATTCTTTCCTGCCTGTCCTTGCTGACCAGAAGTCACAGTGTTTCATGGAGCAATGTGCATTTCCTTCGACGTGCAAGTTTGTTACCTCTAGGCAGACGTAGTATTACTTGGAAACAGTCAGCCATGTCTACTTGTTTAGCTACAGATCTCACCCTTGTCTGTAAACTGGGGGAGAGGCAGACTGGACTGGTGTATTTCGTAAATAGCAAGTACTAAAAAATGTCTCATAAAGTCAAATAATTTCCCATTTATAACTAGGAATTGTGAATGCAAGTTGCATGTACTGATCATTTAAACTTACCTAGTTTTGCTACTCTGGAGCATAAACCAGGAGAAATGTCAGTCAAAACCTTTTCACCAGCGCCTACTGGTGACTATGCTTTGTGACTTGTTTGTGGCTTTTTTTTGTTTGTTTGTTTGATTGTTTGCTTTTTTTTTGTTTTTTATTTTTTTAATAAAGTAGGAGACCTTATTTTTATGCATGAAAATAAAGTACTATAGATACCCTACTGTTGTAACTCCAGTCTACAGCTGGCTTTTTACAGGAGATTTTGGAAATATTGCTAGAAGTGTTTTGCTAAGCCTGACTGCATAGCAGGAGCCATGGGGATTACCCAAACATTATGTATACAGAACACTGTGCTGCCATCACACAACCGTGTATACTGTAAGTCTGTGCGCCAGTCATTCACTCCAGAAACACAAAGAAAGGAGTGGAGAAAGTAGCAACCTAACACTTTCAAAACCCAAACAGCATTATTAGGAGACTTCTGGGTGATGCTTTTGATCTGGACAAACTTACCCGGCATAGTTATGAGACTCTGAATAAGTAAACAGGACTTTGCCTGTGCTTTTTGCATGCCAGTAGCTTTACAAATAGTCAGTTTAAAAGATCATTGCCATGGGCATTGCATAAATAATTTTATATACATAAATACATATGTATATATATATTATCTATGTGTGTGTGTGTGTACCAATGCATGTTAAATAAAAGCCCTAAGAATATTTTAAAAACCCATAGCTTACTCTGAGACTTATTTTCTAGGATAAACTATATTTTAATTAATCACTTCAGAAATCGAAGCTGTCAGTGACCTTTTAAAATGACTATACATATACAGCACACTGTTAGATTAATATCGATTTTTTCCCCCTCCACTGCAAGCAAAGTTTAGACAGTTAGCTTTCATACTGAAAAAATAATTATTAAGCTTCAATTTAGTTTCTTAAAAGTTCATAATTATGTCTTTTGATTGTGATCTTTTTTTGGTTGTTAGGTCCAAGTAATCATGTAATTATGTGCAGAAATTAACCTTTTTATTATATTAGATTATGTATTGTAGTAGTAAAGCTTGTTTGAAGTGCATGAATAAAAAGTGAAATTACAGGAAGAACAATCTAATATAGCAATAATAGGTGCATTCACTGTGCATCTGAAAGGAGGGGGGAAAAAAAGAAGAGTTTTCACTCATTTTGGCCTAAAATGTATTCAGGTTTCCAGGATTCTGACATCAGAACCCAGATAACGCTGGCTAGAACCATAGGGCTTTACAATAAAAGCTAAAATATTGACCATATGATGGCAAAAAAGTCTTTATTTTGCGGTTAACTTATTCTCTTCTAGCTACTCTCTGATGAAGTTGGTGGTGCTGTGGAGGATGATCTCCTTCTTCTTGACAAAGATCGTGATCGTTCAGCACTGTAGGCAACATGCTTATCGTAATTTTGTATCTGAGCCTCAAGGAATTCCCTCTGTTGCTGGCTGATTGTCTGGCTAATCAGTCCAGGAAGAGCTTGAATGCTACCAATTAAAGTTTCCAGTTTAGTTTCCAGAGTAACAATTCTCTTCTCAAAATCTTCACTTCTTTCATTTAAGTCAGAAATCATGTCATACATGATGTTTTGAGTCTGAAAGTAGAAGGATGTAAGTAAAGGTTTAGAGAGACCTCATAAGTATTGTAACAAGTAGCACAACTCTACAAGGGTTTGCAAAAGAGGATATGAGCATTGTAACAATATCTAGTCTTGTGAAATAATTTTCCCTGTAGATTAAATTACAGTAGACTAAACTTTCTACTAGATTTCTTGAGCAGAAATGTAATGCCTTTCAGTAGCACTTTAGACGTCAAAGTCGAAATCAATTAAAGACCAGACCTTTTTTGGAAATTCAGGTGCTTGGGAGTGCACCAGGCTAAGCTTTTCGAACAGTCAGTGTAAACCACTGAAGTGGACTGAAGGCTCCACTGATGTGCTCCATCCTTAACTGTTCTTGATTCTGGTTTTAAACCCTTTCATTCTTTTAAGTACAGCACAAATGTCCACTGACTTTCTCCTTAAACTGAGCGGGTTTTCTTGAATTGGCAGTAAGAGGAGTTAAGTGGATTGTTTTTGAAAAGTAGTCTAAGGAGCAAAAACTCAATTGTATGCTTTCCTACTTTTGCACTCTCCAATCTATCTGGCCTCTACAAAACACTGGTTGGATACAGCAAATACATAGAGTGTACTTTATAATGACACAATGGTCAGTAAAAATGTAATCTGAAATGTGTTATTTCATAGAGGCTTGGAATTGGTTAAAAATAATGGCTGAATGTCTGCCTCTTATAGACTGAGACTTCAGATTATTTAAACTAGAGTCAAAACTGGATGTAATTCAGTAGAAAAACTGGTTGAAATTCACGAACCATCCAAAGGAAACAAAAATTAATTGAATGACTGCCTGAAGTGTAAACCACTTCAGTATCAGGTGAGTGTTATAACCCATTTCTCTGCCTCCTGCTTCAGGATGCTAATATAACCCTTGAAAGCGAAGTAGTCTACACAAAATAGTATCTTAAAGTCCTTATTAGCTGCCAGAAGCATTAGACTGAATTGTATTTTCACCTGAAGTTGTCAGGTGGTTCTGTAAAGCAAGAGGGGAATGAACACTGAGGAGTTTAATCTTTGCTTTGATACACTTGAAACTGAGGAGGATTTTGAGGTAAATGAAGAGGTGTACAAGAAACCCTTAGGAAGAGCCCATTAATGCTTCTAATGTAGCCTCAAATTAAGCTCACAGTAACTGTTAAATATTAAGATCTAATGAGAAATCCAAAATGCTATCAGGTCAGATCTCTAGCTTTCTAGTTATTAAATATTTCATATTTATGAAAAATTTGAGCAACAATAAACAAGCAATTTGCAACTGAATAGCCTCTTTTAACTTAACTCATATGGTTTAAAAAAGATTTAAAAAGCCTTATGATATATTGGCAAAGTAGGCAGCTATTATTCATTATAAAAACTTAAATAAATGCAGATCTAAATTTACTTGTCCAAAGTTACTGCTGCATAAGACAACAGGAACAGAAAATCAGAATCTCTAATTCCAGTCTAGAGGCTATTTCCTATGGTCCGTCATGGCACAGTCACTATCACCACATGGCAAATCTTCTTACTACACAGCACTACACCACTACGGCCCACTCACAGTTCAGCATTTACCATGACCACTGCAGTCACTTCAGGAGCTCTCAGGATCAGCCTCTCAATTGTGAAGTCTTTTTCAAACGTACAAAAAAATAAATAAATATGGCACATTCAAATTTTTGTCAGGATGTTTCTTTCAGTAGGTGCTACCACAAAACACACACATATTTGCATTTGCTACAAATAACAACCTTGTTAAAAATATTTGCACATACAATGCATAACATCTTCACTTAAAAACTCATAATTTTGAAAGGATGAATGTTGAAACAAAAGTAATTGCCTACTAACCTTTGCCAGGTCCACCAAAGTGTTGGCTTGATCATTCAGTTTCCTTTGTTCCATTTTTACACTTCTTAATCTAAAAAGTGGAATTTTAAGTCAGATTTTCTTTTTGTCTGACATCATACTAGGATTTCTAAAGAGCATGCATAAAACTTACAAGACCAAATAACTGCATGGACAATGCCTTGACTACTTTGTGTAGAGTCAGAATCAGTCATGTGCCTGCTACAATGAGAAGCATGCTTCTTCAACACCGCAAAAAAGGAAAGAGCAAGGAAATGTGATGTCCTTGAGAATACCATTTGCCATGGTCAAAGTTGAATTCAAAAACGAAGATAACAATTTATCCAGACTACATGGAAGAAAGCCAAAACATTCCTCAAAGCCTCAGTATCGTGACAAGTAGATATAGGAAGAAACATAGAACAACAGGTTTTTGTGATTATTGTTGTAGTAATCAAGAATCTTCCCATGCCTACATGACTAGATACAGGTATTAGCCCTGTTCTGTCGGAAATGGATTGGGTTAGCAGGTGTTGGAACCTGATGAACATACAGTGATAAGTGAGTTTCTCCTTACTTTAAACAGAACTTCCATCTGACCAGCAGCTAAATAACCAACATGCTTGCCAATACATTTAGTTTTCTTAGATAATTTGTGAATCTAAATATTATTACATTTTAAATTTACATCAGACATTCTTTTTCAAAGCACTATTTAAACTACAGCATTGAAAAACTATGAAAGAAGCAGCAAGGGTACATTTTTTTCTTTGATGCGTACCTATCTGCATTATTATTATTTATGCACATTCTTTGAAAGATATATACATGACCTTTCTCTTACATTTCCTGACACGAAGCCCATGTTTTCCAGATTAACCACTAGAGGAGTGGTTTGTAGATTTGATTTTCACAAATAGGCAATTTCTTCCTTAAGTAGGAGTCATTTGTTCAACACCTCATAATAGACCCATACTTGGACTTTCAATGACTTTTCTGGCTGTTCTAGAGCAGGAAATGGAGTTTGGCAAAAACAACATATCAATTTATAAACAATGCATGATAAGATACCACTTCAGTCTACGAGTATGTCAAGGGCCAACCAAAATAACAAGTTGGTTAGCTGTCAAATGGAAGTAAGTTTGGCAGCATTTTGTGTCAGGTGAGCTGCTAAGGCATTCTCTGCCCATTTCTCAGTGATGGTGTTACTTAGAAAGCCAGTTTAAAGAAAGCCTTCTTGAAGGTATTCCAAAATCAGAAAGTTTCTTTCATATCTTTAGTTTACAAGCATTTCCTTTCATATCTAGGCTAACCACCATGAGAAAGTAAGTTGTGGAGAGTGAAATATCATTAAAAAATCTTTAAAATATAAATGGAAATAACTCTGTTAAGGTAGAAATGAACTGATCACGTAAAACTGGCATTCCAGGAGCTTGTTACTGGAATGTCATATGCTCTTCTTTCCCTGGAAGCTTCTTTCAGAGCACAACATAAATGTAGACTGTAGGAATGGTGTTTTCAGAGGCTACAAGGTGGAGTTTTCCTAAAGCAAAAAATATGAAGGAGTCTCCAATGTACAGAATTATATCATTACAGTGTCAGAACAGAATAATTATTCAAAGGTAATGATTTCACCGGAGAATGACAACCCCAGTGTTTTGATGACCATTCTCTCAAATAATTTGCAGAATATGTGTTTTCTGCTTTTCTTAAGATTCATTGACTCATCTGTTTGACAGTCAGTATTTTAATTTTAAAATTCCAGGAAGTTCATTATTATTGTAGTAGTACAAGTACCAGCTGACACCAACATGATAATTCTTCACGGTAACCAACCCAACACCTACCACAGGCTGTAAGAATGTATAGGTATGGCAAGTCTTTAGCTGCAGCAGCCATATTTCAAGAAAACCAACAGACTTTCATAGTTTAATTCATTAAGATAAAATTTTGATTTTATGAACTTCACTTATCACAGAAAAAGATCATGATTCTGGATCGCGTTCCCATGGCAGCAATCAGACCACTGAAGTTCACAAATAAAAACTCTATTTTTTGCATGCAGACAGTGGTAAATTCTGCAAGTTTAGAAAGGAACAGCTTATACAACTTACTTCCGAGCTCTATTTTCATTTTGTTGAAAAAAAGACAAAACAAAAGAAAACAAAGTGTAAAATATACTAAAACAACCAAATGAGCACAGTGGGCTTGATTCAGCCGGTGGAAAGTCCTAGGGAGTTGCTACTTCTTTCGATCAGTAGCTGCCTGAGGAGGAGTCTAACTTGCATTCATGATAAAGGAATCTGCAATATCTTCAAGCCTTCCCATTAACTATCATCTGTAGATTTTCTTATTCATACAACACATAACATGCCTTTTTATGATTTCACCCTCATCTTATCTAGTGTGCATGAGAAGCAGCACTCCCAGACCAGCTGAAGGCATTTTAGAGCTGTGACCATGACTGTTGTCATGATCTAGTCTGGTTTCTTTTATGAAATTGGCCCTGAAAAGCCACTTCTTTTATTTTTGTCTTCAGTGAAATGGTTGGAAGGTGAAGGAGGGGGACCAAACAAAACTTAAGAATCTGGAAAGATGGAAAACCCTAAGTCACTTGAGAAAAACTCAAAGATGCAAAGGGATGAAAAATTAATTTGCATCCATCTACTCAGCTACAGAAAGAAAGCAAACTGCTAGTGCAATGTTTTCATCCATGGTGCATTCTTCAGCATATTGAAAAAATTATCTTGTGTTTGTTTTCCTAAATACAAAAGTTTTGAGGCTGCACTGCAAAGTGGTAAAGTCTAGAGAGAAATGATTAACATAGCTGTGCAATATAGCTGTCACAGCTAGGAAAAAATTACTGATGCCACCTTCTTCACCCCACTTGATTAATTCCTTTTTAAGGGAGGTGCAGAACACACTTTACATCCTGCAAAGTTCTTCTGAGCTGGAGTGATATATAAAGCTGGAGATCGAGCCTGCTGTGCTTTTTAGATTATTTTCTGAACATATATGCTCATACACACACAGATGCACAAACACATACACACAAAATAAATGGCAAATTTAAAATGTTAAGGCATAACCTTTGCAATCAAGGATTCAAGTCCAGCAAGGATGTATACGACATGCCATCCTCTCCCCAGAACCCCTGCCACCCCCCTCCACCTCCCAGTCCTTTAGCTGAGCAGGATGGTCAAACTGCTATATAAAAATATACTTTTTATATTCACATAAAAATGCCTCAACTTCTGTTGTCTTTTTATTCCTCAAATTACTTCCACAATGACACAGTCACATTTAATCCTGCTAAGGATTTAGCTAAAGTTTGCTAAATGTAATACAGTAATCAAGGCTTACAGAATACCTCATAGCTTAAGCTTAGCTACCTACTGCTTTACAACATAGCTATGAAAGAGAGAAAGAATGATTCTTAGTCTAAATTTACTAACAGGAAATGAGTTAACCTGGTCTTTCCCTCCTGTCTTTCCTGCAAGATGCTACATAGATGTTCTTTTCATCATGGATGCTTCCCTCACATCTCTTCACTGGTTGTCTCAGACACAGACCTACACTCAAAGGTTATCAAACCATCAGTTTGAAATGAAACTTACTTAATTTATCTACTTCTTCCCTGTACCTCATGGGAACTATCTTCATAGGCTGTACAAATGGCTGCCTCAGGCTGGATAGGGATAACAAATAGAACAGACAAACAGTTCCTGACCATTCCTCCAAAGAATTCTGGTTCCTGAGGACAAAACCCTGGGGTTTTTTCCTCTCATGTAATTCAAGGAATAGTAACCATTGTGCAATTCTGCTCATTTTGATGTGCTTTATGACAAATACACACTGCAAATTCTAACTAAATACTTATAGTTTGGCAGTACCATGGTACAGCTTAATCCTACTGCCGGTTTTAGGTCTCAGGCTTGTTTTCAGACCCTCAAGTAGAGGGGCAGAACTCATTTGAATAGTGCCAGAGGTGCTCAAAGGTCTCAACTATTGGCATACACTCCCATTTTCTAGAACAGATGTCAGGGGTCATAGCTGACATATTGACATTTGATCTTATGCACTGAGAATATACAATGGAGAGAGGCAGCTAAATGCTGGTGGGCCATGCAATGATACTTGATGAATATTCTTTTCATTAAATATACATACATACTCTCTTCTATCACATCATTCTGATTTAAAAATATTAAAACATCTACTACAAAGAAAATGTTTTTAAAATTTTTCTTCTGTCTACTGTAGCTCACATCTTTCTACCTGGAAACAAATGCATAAAAACAAAGGATAGTCTCAGTGGCAAAGAACAAAAAAAGTCTTAGATAATTCAAGAAGCATGGGAAACTTCTAAAAAACATTAACCAGTTTATATGGACATAACTGCCAGTGTACCTTTTTATTTTATTGTAAACAGATAATACAGTAAAACCTTATCATTGCCTTATTCTGAAAGAAAATCAACCTCAAGAACAACCTTCTATGAAGGGAAGAGAATGGTGGGGCGAGAGAAGGGAGGGGGCACGATGGGACTAAGAGCGGCTGAGGGAGAAGGAAGCTAACACAGAAAACACTTTGAGAGGAAAAACAAAGCGAAATAGTACTTACTGATGAATAGCTTGCAAGAATTTGCGTTGATGTTTCCTTACTTTTGCATGGTCTATTTTTTTAACCAGCTTTGTGTTTTTATAAATTAACCATGTTTCCCTGAGTACATTGGCCGCTGCATTTTTCACCTGTTTAATAAAAGAAAAACACCAGGCTGACAAAAGTGGTATTATGTTATGTTTTCACTTTTCTGGTATTAACTCTTCCTAAAGCTTTTAAAATGCTGTCTTAACTGTGGGAAGTGGGTACCTCAAGAAGCTGCAGCACTGAGGGGAGAAAGCAACAACTGGATTAAAGAGGCTGCTGAGCAATTTCCTTTTTATATAGATGTGATGTTAGGATCAAATCTTTTTGCATCCAGAAATAATTTTCCCTCTTCAAAGAACTGTAACTCTTTGGTGTTTATGGCAATATAAATGATAGTGAGGAAATACTAATGCATTATCTGTATGTTATTTAAATGTATTTATTAGGATTACAACATTTCTCCCTTTCTTGTTCTGTGGTTAGCACCTCTTAATTCTCTTAGCAATTTAATAGTCTTTTAAATTTCCAGAGCTGTTTGACCACTTTTTCCCTTTCCTTTTTTTCTCTTTTTTTGGGTGGTGTTTAGTATTTATACCTGTTTCTTTTTTAACATTCTTCAAGAAAATGAAAAAATATGTTGTCAATTAATGTGGGCAGAGTTCTATTTAAAAAATGCTTTGACTTCTTCTTTTAAATTAGGCTTTCCATAAAATATTAAAGGTAAGAGTACCTACAGTTCTCTTTTTAGGCCCTCCAAAATTTTCACGGATGCTTAAAAACTTACAAATAATTTGAATGCAATGTTGATTAATGGCTGAATGACTAGGTTACTTGCAAAGAAAAACTGTCCTAATTATTCATCTTTATTTTCTCTCCCTCCAGCTTTACATCATGCCAGTAACAGCAGTGTCAGAGCTAAACCAATGGCTAAAACATTGCAGGAATGTCATGCAATACCTTGGCCCAGCAACAGGTCCCCCCCACCCTGCACCTGTAAGTATTGAAGAATCTTGTCTTGTCTTCAGTGAAAGCACAACCATGGTTTAGAGACCTCCTCACAATCCGTAAGTAGCCCTTGCATTTCCACAAGGTTTCGATGCATTTCCCTTGCATTTTCATGGCTATCTTCAGACTGTGAGGAAAGCTCCCCATCATCTGTGTGATTTGTGACCTGATGTGCATCTCAGATTTGTTTGCCAGGTTCACTTTTCACGTGCTTTGAGTTTCATGAGCTTGAAGCTATGAAAGCACCATCTGGATAAAGTATTAGACTAACACTGAGATTTATATGAAGGATAGATGAATAAAATAAACATCAAAAAGCTCAAATAAATAAATACCAGACTCAAAATCTGGCCAATCTCTGAGAGACATTTTGGGCTCAGCTGTCAGATAACACTAGAAAAGTAACTGTGTTAGGAAGAGACAAATTGTTTTCTGTGGTCTAGTATCAACAAGACCTTATTAACTGACTGCAATAGGAATGTAAATCAACAAGCTCTGACACCTTGTGTCAGACACCCTTTATACCTACATAAGAACTGTCTTCTTACTCAGTCTTTCCCTGCTGTGACTGCTTAGAGGAGATCCAGGCTGTTAGTGGTGATCAGCATAGAAATGAGAGAGCCAGCATAGCCAGAGCAGTGTTCTGACAAACACAGCACGAAGGCACAGGACAGGGCTCTCTGCAGCAGAGGACCCGTGGCAATGCAGCGCTGCAGCGCTGCATGGAGCTGTGCCAGGGCAGCCACCCTCCTCCTCACCTGGAGCAGAACTACTGTCTCCATCTCAGGCATTGACATCCCTCTGCACCTACCAGTAAGGAGAAACTCTGCTGAGTTTCTGGATATAAGGACCTTTATCTCCACACTGGCTCTTCTCAATGATGAAGACTAAACAAGTTGAGTGGACTGTACAGCTACTACACATTTTCTTGTTCCCTCAACACTGACCTGTTTTATTCAGCAAAGGATTTCTATTGCCTTGGTTGCTGCATTTTCTTTCATTTAAAATATTTCTATAAATACCAATGACTTCTATTTTGTAAAAAATAGTCTCTTCTAAAAATAATATATACAAATATCTTTCAGGGCACTTCAGTACTGTGTGCTGCTAAATAAACCATGTGTTGTATACAAGTAGCAATTGGAAAGACTACCTCACTCACAACCCCTGAATATGTCTTTTTCTTAAGAACATCTCTCATAGCTTGAAATTCTTGTTTTTATCTGACATTTCACCTATTTTAGCCTCAAAAAATTATATTTTCATATGCCACGCAAAAGCTTTTGGTTTAATACAATAGTCTAGTTTCACAGCACTTAAGTGGCGTGAAACTAGACTATTAACTAATTAACTATTAACTAATTAGACTATTAACTAATTAACACCAATTACCTTCCAGTTACAAGGACCCTCTATACAATATTCAAATCCTCAAAATTTGCTGACAACTTGCAGTTGCCCTTAATTTAGAGAAAAACTCAAGGCATTCAATATCTAATCTTTCAAAATAACACCCATGATAAAGTTCAGCAGGGGTACCAAGCAGGGAGACTACTTAAAAACAAATGCAGAAATAAATTAATACACAGTATTCCTTTTCAGTTGTGAATATAAAGTGTGACTTACTCTTTTAGTTAGCTGGGTGTCCATCATGAAATTATGCACATGTTTTTCAGCTTTGGTAAGTTCTAACTTCCTTGCCACCACAGCTACCACCAGTGCAGTGCACCCAGCACCCTGAAAACAATAAAACAAACCCCCAAGATGTTACTACTGCATTTTGCAGAGTTTTTAGAGGAAGTTTCTCCTTTTCTGTAGAAGTATGGCAGGCATCAGGTGATTCATCCCAGGTAAATACAGTGAACATGCTACAGCTACTTCATTTCAGAGTAATATGAAAATCAGTATTTACAGGCTGGTAAACTGTCAAGGCACCAAAATAATTAGCGAGCAGCATCATTTAAAAGTTCTGTTTTTTTTTTTTTTCCTGCAAAGGTCGAAAATTTGAACATATCCCATTTCTAATGCATAGACAAAGGGGGTGATAAAAACAACTTCTTAAACCCAGAATGTTAGTAACAGAGTACCCTGTTCTTAAAAATTTTCACAAGGTTATAGCAACTGCTAAAGAGGAAATAAGATTAGATTAGTATTTAGCACACACACACAAAAAAGAAAAGTTTCTTAGGATTTTCTGTAAGAGCCTAAAAATAACAGCAAAATTAGTATTTACTCACTTTAGTATATTTTCCTGTTGTTCTGAGTTTTCAGAGACCTTTTCCTATATTATTTCTGGTTCTCTTATTATCATATAAAATAGAACATATACACAGGACCACGTTTTCAAAACTTGGGCAGAGAAAATACCAATTTTCTAATTTGTGCTGTGTATATGTATGCACATGCACGTATATACATGGAAATGCACATCCACAACAGGCTAATGCCAGAAGGTGCCTGACTCTTTGAAATGACAGTGCCTTTACCAGCATCACGAATTTAAATGCTTTTTAATGGGGCGGGTGAAATGGAAAGGAGGCTAAAATGAGCCAAGTAATAAGAAGCAGTGTCAATTATACACATCTGGAGGTATCACATATTTACATTATTTATAAATTCTGCTGCCTTAATATTTTGTTTTAATAAACATATTTTTACAGGTTCTTTTTAAAAAAAGTATAAATATCTCATTAAATATATGAGGCTGTGTTTAACTTGCAGATTCATTCCAATCTAGCTGTTATTGCACTTGTGTCAGTTACTCTCCAATATAAAGCAATCTTTCATTGCTTCCCATTGAAGCTTAACACATTTTCATTCACAGAGCTTTCTTCTACTCATTCTGTATTTCTCCTATAAATTTATTCTCTATCCCCCACATCTATGACTGCCTTACCCTCTCCAGAAAATCCAGAAGAAATCTCAGAATTTAGCTTTCAAAATACAAAATCCATTAAAAAACACATAGAGACTGCAAAATAAATTAACTCATTGGAAACCCTTTTTCACACAGCGTCTTTAAAAATCTGGATCTTGTCTCTCTGTGTACTTACTGAGGCACATAATGAATTTTGTGAAAGCCTTCAATTAATTATTTCTCCATTTCCCTGGTAGATTGTTCCAAGAAATCCATCTGATTCCTCTCAAGCACCTCATTTTCTGCAATTAGTTCTCATCTTCCATCCACAACAGCTCTCAGCATTCCTTCAAAGGAGTCCCTCATAATTTTGCTGCATTTCCTGCTTCTTTCCTGTCCTCAATACTAAGCCTTTGCTGTTCTCTATCTCTCTGTTGTTCAGTCTTGCGATGATGGAAGTTCATGGGAAATTACTGGAAGTTTTGCTCTCTCCATGAGTCAGAATGGTGCTAAAAGTTCTTTTGCTTCTCCAGACCCCATTAACAGTTAAAAAGGAGGAAGACAGCCCACACAGCTTAAGGCTAATCACTTCAGAAGCTCACTGAGCATTCTGCAAAGAGGACTAGGCAGGAGATGCTCTAACACGTCCTACCTCCCCAGAAAACAGAGAGCGCTCTTTAGGTCTTCTTCTTTTCAAGGGAAAGGCTAATACGCAGAAGACTTCTCTGTAGGCAAATAAATTAATAAATTACCACATACAGTAGCAAGGCAATGAAGATAAAAGCGGACATCTTTTCATTCAGTATGTCAGGAAAACCAGGGCCAGATGTTGATTTAATGACATATCTGGAGTTCTGCCTGCTCACAGCAAGAAAGCTAGAATGGAAATGAGCTTACTAATACAGAACTCACTGGCACGAAACACCTGTTTAAGCCAGTTTACTGAGGGAGAGAAATATTAGACAGTTCTTTCCCCGTCCTCCTCAAATAGGCTAGAGGAATGGTGGCAGGCAGAAGAGTTTAGTTTGAGGCAAAATCATTCCAGCCTTTGTGATTAAGTCTCATGCTTTTTCAGAGTGGCACAGCAGTTGTAAGGGCCAAATGCTGCCAAAACCAGCAGTTTTACATCTCTCCTGAAATATACTGCCCGCAGCATCACAACACTGTCACTGGCAAGCTGTGACAACCACCTCTACGGTGTATATGCCCTGCTATCTTACTCATCTCCCGAACAGCTTATTGTGATGGCAAGGTATTCTAGATTCAGTTTAAACCGCTTGGTTTTGTGGTATATGACGGCATCTCAGGACATGAACATAAGCTCTTTCAGTATTTCTCCAGAAGCAGGAAGTACTATACTACCTGCATGTTTACATTTCACAGTACTGTGAAAGAAAAAAAACCCACTCATAGCAGCTTACAATAATGACTAAAATTCCACTTCAACTACATGATGCTAATGAATATTTTATGTTATAGTGACCTGCAGTATTACAGTATTACATGGCTCCCCTAAAGAGCTCAATATCCTTAAAAATACTAATAAATGAGAATAATTCAAAATTGCAGAAATTAAATAGAGGCAATACAGTTACTTTAAAAAATGGTAGCATTGTGTGCACAATACTTGCCATAGTTTCTGAATATGCTGATTCATAGGAAAATCAGTAAGTCAGCTTATATGCCCAATTTTTTTCTTATATCAATACTGTGTAATGCATCAGCTACTTATTTATTAAAATTACTCTATCTAAGTAAAAGCACTAATAATTATTTCAACTGCAGGAGAGATTTTCTAGAGAATAAAATTCTACAAAGTCTTACATTTGATTACTGCATTTTATAACTTTCAACATCATTATTTTTATCCAGTTTTGAAGTAAATAATAAAATAAATCATTGCTTCAAGCTCTTGTTCAGGAGAATTATATGTAAGATGAAGAAAATGAAAAAGGCAGGAATGTATATATTTTCAAGTATCAAAGCACTAATCAATTCTATTTGGAATTCACACTCCTTAGTCCGCTGCCTGACCATCTCCTGCATTACAGAATTATTGCAGTGCGTTTTGGCTTGGTAAGCAGCCTGATTTTAAGGGCACTTAGGACAGAAATTATAACAACACATGCCGTGTAAGCAAATTGATCAAACCAAAGCTAAGGTTTGACCACATCGTTCATTTGCTCCACTTAATGGAAACAGGTAATAACAGAATTAACCATCCATTAATTTGACGGTGTTCAAGTACTCTGTGATCAAGCATTTGCCAGCAACCACCAGTTTTAAAAAGTGATGTACCTGAATTTTTCTATTTTCCAGAAAGCATGTACAAGCAGAATGAAATTATCTACTGAAGCATGAGAAGCCATTAAAGATCACAGATTTAAGAACAGGCTTCCACTAAAACAGCAGGATCAGGACTTCACTGATGAGCCGAGAAATGCCTATTTCCTGTTTGCAAGGATTGGAAGATGAAGCACATGAATTTCATCCTGAATGTACAGTATTTCTTGCTTGATATGAAGAGTAGCATATTAGTGTACAGTAAAAGCAAGAAGTCTGAAAATAAACATATCCTCAGTCTTCCAGCTGAGCAAATCAACAAACTCTGGACTTCACAGTGGCATCAGATCTCTGATGGTGACGTAGAATTTGCATTTATGAGCAGTATAATCTTTAGCATAAGGTTCACAGGACAGAACTCGCCTTGACTGTCAATCTATTTAGCTGTTTTCCCTTATGAAAACACTCTGATGTGACTGCAAACAACTTAAGGACACTCTTTGTATCTTTAATCCTAAATATGCTGTTCCTGTTAAGGACAAAGAATGACAGCTAAAGTTCAAATGCTCATGCAGGCACGGAACAGTCTGTGAAAGCCATTCTGCTCTCTAGCCCTCTTTGATGCCTAGAATCCAAAGGAAATGTAAGTAGAAGTGTACGTTGGCATTTTACTCATATATAGTTAGGCAGTTGCTAAACATTAGTAGGATAATAATTTTCTCAGTTACATAAGCCTAAATGATGACTGATACTCCTTAAAGAAATGAATGGAAGGATGGATTAAATTGAGGAGGGAAAAAATAATGTCATAAGGCATTGATGTCAAGCCCGTGCTATTTGAAAAGGGAATGAGAAGAAAGATGAAATTAATTGTATTTTAAGTTATACTTTAGATTTAGCAACTGAAAAAAAATGCTTAAATATGACCCTCAGAAAAAAGCGTGACTATTACTTGGTGTTATCTTTCACTTTACTTTTAGGCATCATAACTTGCAACTTTCCCTATCTTTTGTACTGAGTGCCAAGTCTCTCCTCTTGGCACTTAGTTCTGAATTATTGGAAGCCTCCTTCCAACTGCTTTAACAAAGTAAACTGCGTCTTAGACACAGCAGAGATTGCTGCAATGGTTGTTTTCTTTGCCTGTCATTCTTACGATGTTACTCTGCTCTCTGTTGATGTAGTCTCTTCTCTATGTATCGTATATAGAACATTTGCCCTCAGTTGCAGTATTTTATGACTCCTCATGGACTTCAGATCTAACAAGCTCTTTCAGACAAGATCCTTTGCATCACCTATTTACTTAGCAAAAGCTCCCCAGAAACACATATAAATCTAATATATAGTTTTCTTTTAAAATCTTCTCATTCTTTTTTCAGGATTTTACTTACTACAAAGCCTAGCAAAACCAGTGAAGGTACGTCAGATTCTGGTATGCCAAGATCACTTGTTCTGATCCTACATAATTCCTCCTTGTTTCCCATTCTGTTTACTCTATGGGAATGGTAAGCTGTTCAGTAATTTGGACTATGTATTTCTATTATCTTTATACACTACTGGTATCAATAGGATCAGGTGTAAAGAGTCCTGAAGTGCTACAGGAATATAAACAAGAACTAATAATGGTGGTAGGTCTGAATTATCCAGTTACAGTGTGCACATCATACTAGACTCGACTTTGCCTTTTTCTTCCGTGTCAAAGCTATTAATCAATATACTTACTGCATACCAGCTGAGATGCCTTTTGCAGTCCAATCACAATCCTCTTCACTTACGCAAAGCATCCTGAGCTTTCTGCTGATATCAGCAGAATCACCATACCAAAGCTGACTAACTAAAAGTTACTACAGAGAATTTTACAGTGCCGTAAACCACAGCTGACACAGCCATGGCAGCTGTAGGGAAAAAGCTGTTTTTTCCCAAAGCACGCAGTGAAAATGTGGCTATGGAATCTGGATCAAGACCATGCCTTTACTACCACTCACAAGTGGCAAGACTGAAGGTTCACATCGCTGCAATACAGTGATTGCAAAACTGCAGGGTTCAGACTTCAAGTGAAGTCTACCACGTACATCTAACATTCTCATCAAGGCCCAGTTTTACTGATAGCCAGAGAAGTGCTTCCAACTCTTCAATCAAGGGTTCATCTAAGGCAAATAAAGCTTAGCACTGGCTGCATTTTTGGTTAGTATTGAAAGCAGCATTTGGTCCGTAGAGAAACCCTGCAGTCCTTTAAGTCAATGCCTCTGGCATTGTCGCTTGGTTCTTTTTTGATAAGGTTTCAAAATACCTTTACAAGACAACAGTAAATTGAGTCACTGCTGCAACCACCTGAAGGTTATATACATGCCTGGAGGGTGCTGTTGGTGAGAAGGGAAGCAACACTGTGTATCAGTGTCTCAGCTGAAAGTCACCTGGCATCTTTGGTTTACTGGACTGGAAGTGAAGTGCAATCTTTAGCGGTGTAGGCGTCACAAAAATGTCCTGCTATACTTGCCTGTAGCTGAAAGAAGGCAGTTGCCACATTTCTTGCTCACTTCCCTTGGGATCCACTGAGGGAGAGAGAAGGTGCGCTTTGCAGACATATGGTTCTGGTGGGAAATTTAGCTCTGCACCAGAAAAGGCACAACATTCCTCCTGCTGCTCTGCACAAAATGAAAATCCTGTAAGAATTTAAACAGGTATTTTGTTCATTTGGCTCTCTCAAAGGTGGACATACATGACCACCAAGGAAGGGGAAAAAAAAAATTTAAAAAATGTTGCTTGAAGTAAAAAAATAAACCTCTCCAAAACAAGACAGACAGAGGCTAGGGAAATGGTGCTGTATAGAGTTGAGTTTGCATTTGTCACTGTTTGCTGGGAGAGACGTGTAACCTTGCAAGACTAAAACAAAATAAGATGAGTGATAGGACAACAACTATGCCATCTCAGCTAAAAGGGCAATCTGCATTATTTATGTTTAAATATTTTCATGTCTTCAATATTTGCCTGGCTACTATTGTCTTCAGTGGAGTTTGTCTGCACTACATCTAGAACTTTATTGCAATGTTTAAACTACTGACCTACATACGAGTAGATGAGCAGATTTGTTTACTTCTAATTAATCCATAAGGTTTTTTAGCACTGTTGCAAAAATAAAAATTATGAAGACCATTAAATGTTATGTATAAATGTGAAATTGATTAAATACTGTCACACATAAGAATGGGTAAGGGTGAAGTAAAGTTCTTGAGTAACGAAAGCTGGGTACTAGGAAAGACATCTGGGAAAGAACAGGACATAATGATTTATAACATGAAGACAATATCTCTTCTACAGGGGAACCTATAAATGATTGTAGTGTTAACTCAGAGAACCCTACAATTGAATATGCCCTGGTGACTGGGCTTCTGGTAAACCTTCAGTGATCATAACAGCTAAAACACCCCAGGACAGTTTATCCCAATACGCATAAAAAACTTTTTGCTGAGCAAGGGTTGAAGTCCGATTTCATTTAATGAGCAGGCTTAGCAGCCTATAAGACTGATGGGAAATATCACTTCAATAATTCGGGATGAAAGCTACCAGTGATGTTCTTGTTCTTCACCTGTGTTGTAAATACAAAAGTTTCATGAGAGTATGTGTAAAAGTATATGAAAACTGCTGTATTAAATCAGAGATTATTGCAGATGAAATTACACGTTCTCAGAACAAAGAAGTTTTGCTGCAACAGACACCAGCTCCAGTCGTACCTAGGTAAATAACGACAGCATAAGGCAACTGCTGCTCATTCTAGCCAGGAACTAATTGCCTTTGAATTTGCTGAAATGCATCCATAATTAGACCTAAGTGGGAAACAGTTCCTGTGTCCTCTGACACTTCAAAAACTTCATTGCTCTACTGGTACAAACTAAAGACATTCTGAAGAAGCTTTTTTCCCTTGTTTTTTCTAATTTTGAGAGACCATGAAACCTTTCAAGAGATGTTGTTTACTCAACTACAGTAGAGCCTCTGCCATTTTCTCACCTTTCAGATTACTGCTCTCTCAACCATTACTACAGGGACCATGTTTTGAAGCTTCTTAACTTGATTTTGACAATTTATGTTTCTTTACTTCAGTTAGAAATTTCATTCCAACAAGCCATAGATATAAAATAATCCCAAACTATGGTTGTTCCCTACAAAAGTTTCCATTTTTGCAATTTGTTGTGCTGGAACAACAATAGTAGAGGAGCTGACGAATTTCTCAGCAGCCCAATTTCTAATAGCTTTATCCCTAAGAATTCAGGCACCATTATCTATCTTCTCCATATAAAATTTCTGCTCAATACATTGTCTACTTAGGTCGTACTATGCTAGAAGGAACAAACACAAACTGTTCTAAATCCTGATGCCACTTATATTTACTACTGAATTATCAGAACCAACTGAATTGAATTCTAGCATATATCTGAGACATGGACCCAAGATGCTTTCAATTCACACGAAAAGCTTTTCATATTTTCTGTACTCTCAAAGAAGCAAAAACTGAGCAGTGTTCTAGATTTTCGAAATATCCTCTTATCCACAGAACTATTCACCACAGTGCTCTAACTAGAATTGATCATGCCTTTTCAGCTTTTAGAGTGTAATTCAAAATACATTTCCGTGTTTTATAAACCATTATGTTTTTCCAACGCACTACACAATTAAACAATGTGAACAAAAGTTTTCATAAAATCACACAATGTTTTAGACATTATTATGCACAATAATTTATTACCTTTTTGTACATGATCCATAAAGTTTTACAAAATAATTTTCATATTTGCTCAAATCTGATGTCTACCTTATTTTTCTCTTTTTCAGGACTCATCCCAGAAGACATGCTGACAACGTTAACTATGTAGTTAGAATCTATTTGTTTTTCACCTTTTTTTCTTACAATCTAGCAACTATTAAATTTCAAAGATAATACCTTTCAGATTTCGCTACCAACAAAAAATAAGACAGTCAGAAACTGCTACTCTAAGTGCCATGTTCCTCTTTTAGATAGTTCTCTGTATTTGTTGGTAAGACCAGGCTGTCTACAATTACCATTTGCACAAATATCACAATTTAGCCTTAGATGAAGAGTCCTCTATTCTTACAGCAGGAACACCTCATCCTCATCACTTTTTTCATGATTCATAGGAAAGAAACTGTGATGGTTTAGAAATAAATGCAGACTTCCAAAGGATATTAAAACTTTCAGCATGAGAGGATTTAAAATGAGATCTTATTAATTTTTGATTCACCATTTGGAACTAATAAAAATTATTGTCCCTAAAGCCAGACTGTACACAATGACTGCATTGCAACTACTCTAGTAAGAATACTTCATCTACATGAGTGGTCTTCAAATACTGTAGCTAAAAGATGCCACTTAAAATTTTTGCAAGGAAAAACTCTACTCTTGTCCACAGCTATTGCATAAATTTAAGAAACCTTCCTTGTTTATTTGGTTCTTTCTTAGGCCTAACAATCTCTTTGAAGTTCATTTCAACAACAAAAGCAATTAAAGTGTAATCTACACATTAGCAAAGCAGACAATTTGAAATAACATCTATTTCATTTAAAGCAAACTTCATGAAGCTATACCCAACCAACTGCATCCTGTGACAAGACAATTGCAATCCATCCATTTTATTTGCGGCAACATAGGTTTGACCTACATGTCTGCTTCTAACTGTTAGTGGGCGGCTTTGCAGGAAGATTCTGCATCATAAACTTTGCATCATACAATAAGTGCACGACCTCACCACATAATGCTGGATCTAAAAGGAAAAATGTCCTTCTTAAAACTTGTAACATGTCCTTGTTCTTGGAGTCAGAAGAATTGACTGGCATTGTTTTATCTTTGTAACTGCAAAAGCTTACAAAGGTCTGTAAAAGTTATCTATCTCACAGCCCATAATTATGCCCCTTTCCATATCTTCTCACACTCCTCCTCACCAATTTCTACTGACCCTCTTTGAATTTTTGCTAACTTCATTATTCTCCTTATAAAGCAAGGAAAATTTTGCAAACCACTCCAAGGCCCTAGCTGCAAAAAGCCATGAAGAAGGTGGAAGTGCTGCCTGCACAAAGCTGCAAAAAGCCATTAAGAAGTGGAAGTGCTGCCTACACAAGCAGTTCCGCTTAGAAACCGTACCAGGAGTGTTCGACCTGTAGCTGAGATCACCTCGCCGATGAGCATCTGAGAGATCTACTTGGATGGGCACTGACAACCAGGCATGGCATCTTCAGTAGGCATAAAACACATGCAAATACAGTACTCTGATGAGCTCCACAGCATGGTGAAGATGCCATAGGTGTCCCCATTTCCCCTCTGTCCTGTTCCGAGAACAGTGACAGCAGCCGTATTTGTATGCATCCATCACACTCTCGCAGACCTACCCAATATATACAGAGGGCAGAGGACACATTTGCTATCGATTTATAGTCTACCTGGCCCACAGTCTACTACTGCTGCCTAGTGAAGTCTTATTGGAAAAACATAGATTGGTAATTGAGTTGAGGCATCCAGTTCAGTTTCACTTGCTTGTCTGTAAAATATTTCTGCATTGACCCATCTTTGTAACGCGCTGTGTCAGTATTTTCAGGAAAGTTTCAAATATTTAAGTGCTTTGCAAGATCAAAATGTAAATTGTTCCTATTTTTTCACTGGTTGCCTTTTTTGCTCACAGGGCTTTTTTGGGGGGACGGGGGGTTTCTCAATTTCTCTAATACATTAATCAAACTTCTTTGCTGCCTTACTCTCAACAATTCTCAAGGCATTTTTCCTTTTGGTATAATCTAAATATTTGTAAAGATTTTCCTATTTTCCAGCAGTGTGCATTTGTAGAATTTAAAAGATGTCACTTGATGCCAGTGACTCAAGACAGCAGTAGTTACAATTTCATTTGCCAACACAACTTGGTGCCTGCAGCAGACTGCACAAAGTGCACTTCCAAGGCTGGCGTACAAGGCAGAGTTCAGCCTGAGCACTCCCATTTTCATTGCAGAGAACACAGTGCCTGAGGTAGAAGCGGAAGGATAAACACGGCACCAGGGCTCTTCCTTCACAGGGATCAAGACACCAAAGGATGCTTCTATGGGTCACCAGTTCCACAAAGCCAATATTAACTCTTCAGTGGTCTGTGTAACTACTCTTGTATTCACAAGTATTTCTATTTATTCCCCCTGCCATCCTTTTCAATAGGGGCCTTACCCTAAAGCAAACATTCAGTGGTATCTGGTATTGATCACATTAATCCAACAATGTATTTTCTGTTTCAGATGCTAGGGAATTACCCTTTATCTCTTAAAATCAAATATATGCTTTTATTTTACTACATCCATTCAACAATTACCCTTGTGTATCTTTTAATTAGACCATAAATTGCTCCCATTGAAATAAAAAACACTAGGTCTGTTCTTTTAGGATCTTATATTTTCCACAACAAACATTAATTAGTTACTGTACAAGTTTCAGAAGAGTAATTGGTTTTACAGAATTATATCCAAGACCTGTAAGCTTTTCGGTATTGCAAGTTAGACTAGAAGAGAGTTCATTATTATATTTACTGTGCCATACTTCATATTGCTCAGATCCTTTAGGAGAAGAGGAAGGGGAAGGGGAAGGGGAAAGGGAAGGGGAAGGGGAAGGGAAAAAGCAAACCACAAAAAACCCAGAGTAATTTCAGCATCTGACTTTTTCCCATAGCTCCATATTTTTCTTCTCAAAGATTACGTTAATGTAATTAGTGGTGAGGCTTTCACTGTTATTTTACCTATCATAACACAGCAGCTACTTGGCCTGTTTTTTTGTTAAGAATGTTTTCTGTCTCTGGAGATTTTTCTCACCAGTTCATTACCATGACATCCTGATTGGAGCCTTTGTTCTTCCAAAGCGGCTGCAGAATTCATAATCACTAAAAAAACCCAATCAGAAACAGGAAGGTATCATCCATACATTTTACAAGTCTATCAGCTGTGAAAAAGAGATGCCAATGTGCGAAAACTGTATGTATAAATCCACACTTGAGTTTTTCACGGCAGCAATGGAAGCAACTTTATATTAGGGTTCTGTTCTCATTCTACAATCCCTGCGCTGCAAGCTGGCAACAAACACTGCTTCTCCATCTCTTTTTCTAGTGAATATATGACCACATTTCACTTTCTCTAGCATCAATATCCAACACAGAAAGAGCAAAGGCAAATACCCCAGAAGATGGCAGATTTGAGCTCAGCCAAGAGCCTTTAAAAAAGCCTTCTGAGTAATTCCTCTGCTTTTAGCCTGTACCTTTCAACTCCACTTCAAACTCTGTGTTTAAGGAGATATGCATTTACCACCTTTTGCAAAATTTACTGGAAATCTTTATCAATCTTTATCAATAAAGGTCAATACACTGAAACCTATCAGGTTTTTTTAAAAAATTTTTTTTGAAGCATTTGTAAAGAAATCCTTAAACATTACCAAAAAATGTCCATTTTACTCTCTGGACATAAAATCTACACTTACTATAAACAAACATTCTATCAACATATCCGCTCAAAAGGGGTTACCATTTCATACCACATGCTTTCAGACATAATCCCAACATAGCTGTTTTAACAGAGGTAGATATTGGAACTGCATTACTTATAATCAATGGCAAAAATTCAGAAGCAAGTATGTATCCTATTGTTATATACAGTACATATATGACAATCACTCAGCCTTTCACATTCACAGGGACATTTACACAGAAGTTGATGCAAATAAGAGTGGCAGGGTCCAGAACTTGTTTACATCTAATTTACTGTAGATATGTGTAAATTTCCCTGCTGTTACAATACATTGCCTTACGCCCTGCCCAGCTTTCACCAAATGTACAGAAAAATTAAAACCAGACATGAAATATATTTAATAAATATTATTGAATATGCATGACCTAACAATTACAGCATGGTATCAATGGTAGCAAAAGCTCTTACTGTGCAAATTGCACAACATAACTCCACTTAAGGCAAAGGAATGCTATGAACAATTAGACTTGTAAGAAACAGACCAGAAAACTACACTCAAACTAAGGACTTTAAAGAGTTTAGCCACCATCATGTCTTTTTGTGAATAATTTAATTTTAAGGAACAAGAATCAGAACTGAAGATCCATTATTAGTTCTGGTCCAATTACACGTGCCCAAAGATGATCAAGATGATATGATACTTTAACATTTAATGAAAGACTTTACTGAGATTTCTGAAGCTATGAATTATGTCAGGGTGGAATTTGTTTCTCTGTATTTCATTACACTGCTACTAAATTTTTGCCTAAAGAAGAAGACTCCATTTTATTACCAGGAATGAAAGACTGTGGGAATTGTCTGATTAAGTATACACTCTACAAGCCAGCAGATAAATATTTCTTTATGACTACCAAAAGTTTTGGGATTAATTGCAATTTAATTAACAGCAAATGTAATCTCATATCCAATTAACAAGTTCACTCACCATGATTCCAGTAAGTAAACAGACCCCTTTTCCACAGTATGTATTTGGTACCATATCCCCATATCCAATGGATAGAAAAGTTATTGAAATCAACCACATTGCTCCAAGGAAGTTGCTAGTAACATCCTGTTGGTCATGGTATCTGAAAAGAAGAAGGAAACAATTTCTTTATCATGAAAACATTTGTTAAAATACTGTGCTCTCAGAAAAAATTGCATTAACTGGTCATACAACCAATTTTGTATACAATCTCATTTTAAAAGCAGCTGTAAGGAATTAAATACAACTCAAATTCAATTACATCAGCAGTAAAGAATCAGAAGGCATAAAAATAGCATCAGTAGTAGAGATGGTTTATAATTCAGTATTTGGTTATTATCAGTAAAATAGCAGAAATCTCTTTGTTTTTAATAGAATCTCTTCCCCAGAGGTACAAGTCCTGGTAATACTCTGCAGTAGCATAAGACACCAGTCTACTACAGTTGCCATGGTCTGAGGCAAATATGAGAGTCAGAAAAGGTTGTGTGCACAACCAGACAGCAGAGTACATCTTCATCTCCTTGGACTAAATGCAAGTCAATGATCAGAAATCCAATCCTGAGCTAACATATAAATGCTGACTTAGACAATCTATGGTCTTCCCTCTCCTTCTACAAGTTCAAGGTAAATAAAAAAGTACGCCATTGTATTTCTCACCATCAGAAGATGTTTACCTTAAATACAGCAAAAACTCCCTTTAGTGTTAAGTCTGCTATTATGTGAAATTTCATGATGTGCCATTTGTTGACTTAGTTTCAATATTATAGGGGAATATGTTCATTTTTCCCTTCAAAAAAACCCCAAATTCAGATTAATAATCTTGTCTTCACATGACATACATACCTAATAGAAGGTGAAGATACATTTTAGGTTTAAAGACCTGTTGTCACTACTCATTCTGTGGTTGGGAAAAAAAAGCCTCATAGCCTAAAGTAGGTGGAATTTTGCTCCCTGGACAGAGCAGCTCTGCCACAGAGATTATCTGCAGCAGCCACTGCAGACTCAAGGTTGCAATCACCCCTGCAGCTGCTGTGAAGCCTCAGGTTAACTAAATGCTGTTAGATTCCCCCGGGGTAATATTTCAGCCAGTTCCTAAATCCATGTCTCACAGTGGGTTACAGAGGGCCATTTATGAATTAGTTCACAAATCTGTAAACAACCTGCTTCCCACAACTGAAATAACTGCTTCTGTTTCCTTCCTTTCTGGACTGCAGTCTCCGTGACGGACCGAGAATGCAGAGCAAGCACACAGTCACTCTCAGGAAATTCCCTATTCTCTCACTTGTAGGATATTCACCATAAATGTCTGCAAAATACTATCTTCAAAGTCCCAGCTATGCTCTGATGACTACAACAGCATAAAAACTTTTTGACCGGCAGAGACCACAGCAATCACTCCAGTCAAGTCTGTTCCACACTTCATCTGTATTTTCCTCTCTCCTGGTGTCAGTGTCGTCCCTCACATACTTTATACATGCCTTTGAAGTTTTTCTGTTTCTCCTAGAACAAAACCTAGAACAATGTAGTAAAAGCCCACATTTGGAGGTCCTAAGGACATAAACAATGATAACCACGACAGCAAAAAGAGTTAAAAAAACCCAAACAGACACTTGATTTAACTCATGACCACAGATCTTTGCATAGCAAAACACACTCTGACATTGGTTTTTTTTCTAGACTGCACTAAATGTTATGGATTTCAGTCTCCACTTAACAAACATAGCAAGTAACAGCTGTGAAATATATGGATGCAGAGAGAGAAATGCAGTTGTCCCATCCAGGTGGCAAGAAGAAAGCCTGCGTACCTCTCATGCTAACCCCCACAGAGTACCAAGTAAGAGATATGAGCCATAGGGTCTGGATGAGCTTCACAGAAGGGCACTAAAACCACAATACAGTCTAAGGTTAGCAACTCAGGTAAATACTAATAAATGCTCATATAAATATTTATAATACATTTCTTTCATGCTTTTCTTTGGATTTCGAACTTGGTCATTTCCATGCCTCATATAACTGAAAACAGAACATTCAAAGACAACTCACTAAGTTCCAGAAATAAATAACCCATAAGGAATGCCAAAACTTCTTTCTTAAGCCTTGAACAATGTGGGGAAGAGATAATGCCAGTCTTATCCACTTATCCTCCTTTACCCATGCCAGAAAACATACAAGCCAACCTACACATAGGTTCTTTAAAAAAGGTGACATTAATTTTGAAAAGCACATCAGAAGTTTTTCAAGTTTCATTGGAGACACAGAGACAATCAAGGTTTCCTAGATGAACTATTCATTAAAGCCATCTGCACCAACATTAGTTAGCACAATTCAAGGACCTGTTTCCATCTTGTTAGCTCAGGCCTGATGGATTTCCTACTCTGACTATTTCACCTAGTTATGATTTTAAGGTTATAGTTCAGCAATCAAATGATGCACGCTTAATCTAAAAATCATCACCAGTATTTACACTATGACTAAGAAACAAAGGCTATTTCGTGTCACATGCAAAATACGTAATTCGCCTAATTTAATCTTTAAAAAAAACCTAAAAACTTTTTCTCTTGCAACTGTGCATGCGAAGTTGAAGGGCTGACTTCTCAAGTTAAAAATCTGTAAGTAAAATTGAGACAATATAAAAGGGTATCACACTCATGATAATCCTATCATTTCTTTGCCATATTTTTAGGAAAGTGGTTTAATCTTGTCTCGTATTTTTTGCAACCTCACTTAAGATTTTTGAATCTCTGTGGTTAGCAGTTCTGGTACATGTCTACATGCTTTGCATTTTCATAAGATTACAGTTGTGTCAGCATAGATTTCCAAGTACTTTACTAAGTCATGAGGCACCACAATCACTTGGGATTCAAGCCTGAACCGGCAAAGCCAGGGGCGTCTTCTGCTACCGTGTCCACAATCAGGTAGAAAATTATTATATCTGTATCAAAGCAGGAAAAGCAGTATCTTAAGAAAGTAATATTGCAGAATCTTATTTGTACGGTCATGGAAATGGCTGAAAATTAACACTAGAGGCATTTAAATTGCTTTGTTTTGAGGATGGGGAAAGAAATCAAACCACTGCCTTTAGCCTTGCTTTCAAAGTTACCCCAGCATTAAAGACTGAACTTCTCCATTTATGCAGGGAATAGCAAAACAGACACAGCAGAAGTCAAACTTTCTCATATTTTTCTATAAGTGCAGCTCTAATGTGTGGAACTAGAAGTCACCAGAAGACCTGATAAAAGCCATTCCTACCACTGTATTTTTCACTTCACAATTGAGATTATCCCCAGTAGAGCCAACTGCAGTGGACATTACAGAGAGAAGAAAAGCCAACCACACCAGCACTGGAGCAGAGCTCTCCCACTGTCAGTCATCATAAGCCACTACAAACATTTCCTCATTCCAGCTGTGAAAGCCAGCTTGAATGTAACACATTCCAACACTCAACTGTAGTTTTCCTAAACGATCCATTCACTCTATATCTGAGACTTCTGAAATCCAACAGGAAAACACTCTACCATGAACAGCTAGGAAACCTGCAAGCTCAGAAAGTAAAGAAAAAGAAACAAAGATTTCCTTTCACTGACAAGTTTCACACAAAGCAGAACCTTGCCATTACCAACCAAATTCCAAAACAGAAGATTTGTTGTCATTAATTTTTACTTATATAAAGGTTTTTATTTTTATAAAGACCTTTCTTTTATTTTTAAAATTAGTCACTACAAATATATTTATGTAAATATTTAAAGCCCACTATTCTTGGTCAATAAAAACTGGCATGAGAAAGATAATGAGTCACTTGAAGATAAGAACTAGTATTTAACTGTATTAAAACTGCATCTATATACAGTTTGATTTTCTTGATTACATGCAGCCTCACATGGCTGCAGAATAAACGGTCATCTAGAAAAGCTAGGTAATCCTGCAGGGTACAAAAATCATTGGATGAAGTCACACAGGCATAAGAACTATTTATCACACTCCTTTTCTAATAAGGAACATGTCAGCAGACAGGCAGTGCTGCAGCTGGAACACACTATTCAGCAGGCAATCATCATCCTGTGAAACACCCCTATCCAGTTCTCACCAATCAGCATATATAAGTCTTGACACCACTCTAATTTAAACCAAAAATAGCTGAATATTTGTGAAAAAAATAGCATGGCTTGATTCCTTCTCAAGCCAAACTGAGTGGGAGTTTTACAACTCATCTCAGAAAAATATAAATATATTCCTCAGGCGACAATACTGCAGTGGCTTTGTTTGTCAAAGAAATATTTCAAATTATTTATCAAACAGCAGTCCTTTTCTTCTGCTTCAACTATTGGTATCATGATTTTCAGTACTGCTTCCCTTCCCTGTTTGTATGTGATGAAGTTTCATTTAAATGGTAGAACATCTGCTTTTTAGCTGCATATAATTATCACATATTCACATCTGGACATCTAAGACACATTCATCTTAAAAAGAGATTAATAAGAAGTAATCAAGTACAACATTAGGCTTGACCACTGGTGCATTAATTCACATTTAGCAGTTTCAATTCAGTTTCTCTTGTCTCAATGAACAGCCTCTGATAACTTTGCTATCTTTGGTTTTGCCTTCTTGAACAAGTCAAGGAAAGAATTAAAAATGATTGAAAAGATGACCACTTCCGCAGAGAAGAAAATGGTCTGCTTTTACCATAATCATGAAGAAACCCCTGGCAATGGCAATTCTGGCTGAGTTTTTTCTTGTCAAACCTTAAAATCTTTTAGACTATTAACTGCTGGAAAGAGGCTCATCCCTCTTAAATCAGAAACTTGTCAAGGCTCTGTTGAGCAACTGATTGATCTAACCAGCTATTAGAGCTCCCCCACAGTATCAGACCATTCTTTTACTAACTGCCTTTTTAGTCTCAGTTAGATACTTAGAACTGGCAGCTTTTTTATCTGTGATGATAACAGAGATGTCTTTGTATCACTTCTCCCTTCCTCCTGTTTAAAAGTCAGGAAAAAAGAAATCCATAGTGGCACATAGAAGGAACAGAGGGTCTGACTCCAAATATGATGAAGTCGATGGAAGAAATTTTGCCTGCCTTGATGGACTTAGGATCAGAAAGGCAGCTTGGAAAAATGTGTGCCACTCCCTATATTTTTCTAACACATCTGTTGATTTCCCCCAAATATTTATGAAGAGCAGCAAAAATGTTCTTGTCACAATGACTGCTTAATGAAAGTACAAAACACCTCAACAAATGCCTGCATTTCAAACAGACTGGCACACAACATTAGCAGTTGTGAACCCAATCAAAAGTAATGGGTAAGAGTCAGCTGACTGGATTGCTTCTACCACGGCCAAAAATGTTCATGATTATTCTGCTAAGAGTATTTTCAGGCTATTTACAGAAAGCTAATAAAACCAAGAAATGTAAAGTATTCTATGTAATTAGCGTAAGTTATTATGTGAGCTAAGATGGATGAAAAATATAATATAAAAGAAAACAAGAGGACAGAAGAGAGAGAAATCAACACAAAATCAGAAAGGTGGGATAGTATGTTTTAAGAAATTTTATCATTATTTTTCAATACAAATTATAGTTTAAATGTAAGAGTGAAGACATAAAATTACTAAAACCCCTAGCTTCTGTCAGATACCCACCCATCAATGCTCGAGCAACAGATAACCCACCAGTAGAGAAATAAGGACTTAATGCCATTTTTCCTAAGGGTGCCAGGCTTTTATTTGTCCTCCACTGGTGGAGGCCTTGTCTTCATGGTGCAGTAGAGAGCTGATGCTGTGCGAAATCAATATACCTGTCTGCAGCTGTAGTAGATGGCAAGATTTTCCATCCTTCCAAGAGAAGCTGTTCAGCTACAAGCAAAAAGTTGCTGANTTTTTTTTTTTTTAAACATGCTTTCAGTAATAGTGTAAGACTGTTAAGGAGAATCTGTTGAATCAATTCTGTAAGCATTGGGAAATTGGAAAGATTTACATTTGTGACAGACAGCAATCCACTAAAAAGAATACAAGTAAAGATAGGAGAGCTCAGTATCAATGTATCAAAAAGTAATCCCGCGAATAAAGTGGTAACTGCTGCGTCAGAAGGTCTTGACTACATGAAAACTAACACGTCTTATGAAAGTTTTCAGAGAGTTTAAGGAGAATTTTTTCTTGCCTCAATTAGGAAACACACCCACCTCTCCTTAAGCTCCAGTTTTGGTACTTCTCCCCCAGTACAGGCGTATTCTTACTCCCACTGTGTTCTTTTCAGCAGTTTCAAGCTATTTTGTTCCTGCAGTGGCATAACTGAAGTTGTGCCTTGTTCTGACTCAGCAGAACAATGAATATTCCTAAAACTCTTGGAAAACTGTACAAAAAGTCCTAAACAAACCCTTAACTCATAGAGACCTGAATGAGCTTTGCCTACAGACGTGTTTTTTAAACACATAATCTGACCGTTTTGAAAAACAATCAGGTTCACTGTGCCTAAACATGGCTCATTTTAATAAAGTTAAATGTGCACAACAGAACAGAAAGTAAGGCATGTAGGAATATCTTTGTGTCTCTCAGAGGTAAAAGCTGTCACAAAGCAGCTGTCACAAAGGTTCCGTGACTGATACTTTTCATTTCAAAAAAATTACGTTAATTTATTCTTCGTACAAAATTTTGCTTAATCTTAAGTATTTGCGCTAACACATTTTATTATGTTCAGACCATCTTCTTTCAGAAAGATCTGTCTTCTTCATGTTGTAGAGCAGGTACAGGAATTCAGCTTTTCTCAGCTCTATTTCCTTACATTTGATAATATTCTGTCACCAATAAACAGTTTGCGTGTTTCAAAGGAGTGCCTTTAGATTTTAAAAACTCAGCTCTCTAGCCTTTCCCAGTTCCTATATACACACCTAGACTCTGCAGAAAAACTAAGCATGCTTCATATAGCTCAAGCGTTAAGAGGCAAAATCAGGCTCTAATGGTTGGTATTAGTTGCTGGATCAGGAGTAGCAATGAGCACCAAAACAGTATGGTATGAAAAAGTATCATGGATAAGTATTCATGGACTTTAGCACATGCATTACAATGTGCTCCACAATTCCATGATCATATGTAACTTTCTGGTCTTCACAAAAAAACCACTAGCACCTTTTCCAATGCAAAACACAACTGCTCGCAGCATAAAATAGCTAATTGGCATAGCATTTTTGGCCTCATTTTTCTTGAAATGAAATATGACGTTTTAATTTTTCATAGCTCTCTGATGGCCTCTTTGGATGAAGTTAAGATTTTTGTTACAACCGATGATTATTTTGGTGGCCTTCATCTTCTGAGCTCTCAGCTCCCTATTCCACAGTTTGATTAGCCTGTATGCCCAAAGCTCTGGCTCAAAATCCAATCAACTCAAAGTCCTCTACAATGACACACGTTTAAAAATAATTCTCTTAAATTAGACATACAAAAATTGCATAACACCAAAATTCTTCATTTTGCCAAAGGTAGTGGCATGCCCCGAAGAAGCAAAATAGCCTCTTAAATCCATCAGTATGCATACATGAAGCAACATGGAAAAAATTCTTATTGAACAAGCAGTACATCACACTTTCCACAAAGCACAGGAAAAACGAGCAGTTGATACCCTTTTGCTACTTTAGCAGCTCAGTGAGGAAAACACTGACCATGGGGAGTGAACTTCTTGTCAGGCTCTCCTCAAGCACAAAGCTGATTCACACCAGCATCTTCATCTCACTGTTCTACCTGTTAGGATACAGGCTATCAAAGTATCTCAGAATATGTTTTTGATGCTATTTCAATTTAAAATTAACTTAAAAATGACTCTTTAATCCAGTGGAGAGACAGACTGTCTGAAAGGCTTAGGACAAGAACTGAAAAAATGAATACGTCTGTTAAAATCCTTGACAAACCACACTTGGAGCAAATGTTAACTCTGCTCTGAAAGCAAAATTCAACAAGTAATCCAGAAAGGACAGTGACTGCAAACACACTGACCATTAGAAATAAAATCTGAACTATCCAAGATCTTCTCCTTCTCTAGTTCTGTATATTATCTTTATCAGAAGTTGTTCTGTAAAAGAAGCTACTATAAATACGCAGTTAATGTGATATTAAAATACATGAAAACAAAAAAAGGAAACTGAAGTGACATAAGCAAGCTTGAGGGAAAACTCCTATTTTTCCATACTTTTTAATCTTATTTTAAAAGATATGCATGCATATCTCCTTTCTGCAGCCATATTTTTTACACAATCTAATCTTTAAAATTTGTCAATACAATAAGAAGGAATTTTATTTTTAAAGTTTGCTTTAATTTTTTGAGGTCTGCAAAAGCACTGGCTAAAGCTGTGTTATGATAGAAACATGAATCATTCAAAATCAAAGAGTTTCTTAATGAGGTGTACTGTGAATCATTCATTATATTTACTAGCAACTAATTCTAACCCTTCTAAAATTTTCCCTTATCTTGCATTTTGCATTTCCTCTAGAGATACCCTGTTACTATTTTATACCTAAGCCCCTCCCAGAAGGAGGAAATCTTTTTTTTAAAATTAAAGATTATCAGAATCAACTGATATCTAAAGATTTTGAAGTAGTTTGCTGAGGAAGAACTTTAGAAATAAAACTTTTAGAAAGTAGAAATAGAATTAATCATTATAGAGTTTAAATGAAACATACCTTTTTTTCTGACATAAAACAGCAGAACTAGGTAAAAGCCTTTTACAGGGGAGAAAACAGGAGGAGGTGAAATTATATAGCAAAGATTATGATGAACTCTTCAAGAAGACTTTCTGACAAACTGAGCACTCTGAAGGTATTTTTCTCTTATGGAATTAATTTCATTTATCATTACAAAATTTACTGGTTCTGTAGCTGATGTATTGCCTTCTATAAAAAAGAATGAAGTACAAGCTCATGGTCATAAAGCCTGCTGGTTTGGGTTTTTTTGTCCAAATTTCATTAGAATATCAACAATTTTACCAACATATGCAAGTTCTCTAATGTAATGGACATTGGGAACAGATAACTAAAATAAAATAAAATAAAATAAAATAAAATAAAATAAAATAAAATAAAATAAAATAAAATAAAATAAAATAAAATAAAATGCCGATTCCCTCTCCTTTAGAACTGAAAAACAAAATACTGGATTCATCAAAACGTATGTTCTGGATAAATTGAAGAATGAAATTGGTTTAGCTAGGACAGCCCTTTACAAGTAAATATTTTTAAAAATCTAGACAGAATTTACCAAGTTTGGATCAGAGCAGAAGCCTGCAGTCAGTGCAAGTTTCACTGAGTTCCTCAGAATTGGGGACCAGTTTAACACTCCGTATCGGGAACACTGCTGGAGCTACACACTTAACTTAAATCAGCCAAATTGAACTTATTGTTGATTATATTTTAATTTCTCTTATAAAAAGGAAAGACTGTATTTACAGTTTAGCTTTAAGTCACACTGCTTGAAACTAACAGATTTTACTGAGTATTTCTAAAGACAATTCCAAACCCAAAGTCTGTATACTTTTGAGAGTCAGCTGAAAGTTGTACCAGCTCTCACTAACAGTTCATTAGTGAAGTACTGGGGACAACATTTAATGTTATGAAACATAAAGTATAAAAACATAACTATGTATTGCTATATGGGAAAAGAAATAAAGAAAGCACTTGTAACATAAATATTTTCCACTTACTTTTTATGTATGAAACTTCAGCATGAAATTGTCAGTATTTAGGAAAAAAACCCCAGGATTCTCCCTTTTGATATTTTGTTCTCTTCATCAAAACAATCAGAAGGCTAGGACAATACTCTGGGGTAAATTTTTGTGATTAATGTAGAGATGTTAAATTACAGGGAATGGTTACAGAAAGGTTTTCTGCACAGAAGACATTCTTGTGACTCTGTTACCATATGTCTTACAGCGGAGTGAGTTTACACGGACCAGCTACAGGATGGACTTCTGCCACAAGGTTCTCAAGGCAAATGCAAGTTGAGAGAATACCATCATTTCAGATAGGCTAGAAAAAATGTAATACAGCTACATGTAGTACTTTACTCTGGCGATGGTAATAAAGGAACATCATCCTCATTTGCTTATACAGACCTCTGCAGTGTCACATTTGAAGACAGATGTGTTGCCCACCTAAATGCAACCAAAAAGAAAAGGCTTAAGAGACTTTCCCCATAATATGTTAAATATGCTAGATGCAATTATGGTTTTCTTTGCTCTATTTTAGGCCTTGACATGTTGTCATCAAATTCTGTAATACCGTCAGTGTGAGATCATTATATGAAGTCTGAACCTTGTACTTTTCTCCCCTCTCTTGTCTTTAAAAAGATTAAAATCTGACTTTTTGCTTGTCAGGCAAAAAAACTTTGCATTTTCAGTTTGTTGGCCATTTGCTTTAGGGACAGAATAACTTCTGTAGGGATCATACTCATTTTAATGACAAACATTTACCAAAAACGAAGGATCTTGAACTGTTTTCTCTAAAGACTTTGAACATGACAGAATACTTTCTACTGATACTTTTTTTTTAACCAAAACCATTTTGTTGCCTGATATCTCAGCCTTCAGTCAAGACTTTCTGACTGCATTTTGACTGCTTTCAATGAAGCACTGAAGAAAGAATGAAACTGTGCTCTGAAGGAACTCGAGCAGATGACACTGACTGAAAAAAACCCCCACATATTTTCACTGTTTTTAATGGAGGGGAGTACTCTGGATGGTGTGGCAACAGAACTTACCTTTTGCACTATTTACACTTGAAGCACGTCTTAGAGTCTATATGTAGAACATGTTGGAAAAGCCCTTTAATAAACCAGAAGTTATCTAATGCCTATTGTTTATACTACTGGCAAATTCTATGCAAATCATACAGTAGATATGTGAGTTAATCTATGTGACTTTCATGCTTCAACTCAGTTCCTTGCTCAAGATTTAGATAGGCAAGCAAGTAGTCAGGGCTCGTGCCTAACTAAGGATGTACACAATGGGAACATTTGACTTTGGGACTGCTGTCTGTAACTATACTGGCTTGCTATGAAAACTAGATTTAATTTTAACTGTTACTAATTATTCCTTTTTCAGAGTATTGAATGCTTCATAAAGGCTGTCAACATAATTAGCATTAAATTGCAACAACAAGCTGGAAGATGAAATGTTAAACAAACTTGAAATCTAATTTACAGTGCTCTCCTAGCCCTAGAGATGAGATGAGTTCACTGATGGGACAAACACAGAGAAAGTGTAATATGCATGAGCAGGTCTAGTTCTAGCAAGATTGGTGCCCTTAGTGAGTTATTAAGCCTCCTCCTTTCACTTGTTTGACTTGCAAGACTTTACAAATACAAGAAAAACTCAATCCAGTCAAAAAAAAAAATCACAAGCATTTTTAAGAACTCCAAATGTGACTGAAGAGCTACAACTTTTCTGGTATTTTAACTATTTCAGCTGTACTGCTTCATAAAGAGAATCTGAAATTATAATTTGAAAGCATCACAAAAGTAACAAAACAAGACTATTTATTTTGGGTTTTTTTCCCCCTCATTTTAAATGAGTAATGAAAACTTTCCTGCAGGTCAAAGACACTTTATTCCATTAGCAAAAGTCCATGACATTAAAGAATAAACAAGTTGGAGATCTCAGCATGTTTGGTTTGGAAAAGAAAGAGTAAAACTAGACACTGAACTGAGGATGTTTGTCTCATTTGAGTAGAGTATGGGCCACTTTATACCTAAGCTGTATCTCTGAAGCTACAAAACTTTCATTTTAAAAATTTATAAACAAGCATACGCTGTAGATAGATAGACAGATAGATAGATAGATGTATACACAGAAAAATTTTACTTTAAGAATTCAACTACATTTGAGTGTAACCTTTCAGAGAACTCAAAAAATTATGCAACTAAAAGAAAAATTATCTTTCATGTTTCAAAGAAAAACCCCTTGATTTTCTCTGGATTGCATCCTTTGAGTCCCAGAAATTCAGTCGTGACTCCCCTAAAGGGGAAGAAGAAAAAGAATTCCAACTATATGGATTAAAGATCCCTGGAAAATACATGAGATCTATAGTCTTTCTTTTCCATGATGTACAGCTTCAGTCAATTTGTCCTTCAGATTCTGGAGTTCTGACTGGAGAAATATGCGTGGAGCTGTGGCACAGCCACAAAGACTTCAGCAGGGAATGGCTTATGTATTCTGAATATCTTTCCCAAGAGCATGACAAAGAAAAATGTAGAGCATGCAGAATTAACAGCATCTCCTCTATTATCATACCTCTCACCTTGTTTTTCAGAATGAGTATATCTAGATTGCATCTCTACCTGTACAATAATTTGAAACAATATAAAACATCAGCACTGCAATCACTCTTTAGTAGAATCCTTTGCTTGCTAAGTTCTAATAAATTTTGTTATCCAGAATAAGGACATCACACAAAACAACAGCAGTAAACATAATTCTCTGCATGACACAGACACAAGCAGCTGAAGTGACTTTGGTCAAGGTCACAGCAGAATTGTAGGTTGGATTCTCTAGCTCATGGCTATTGTCAACAAACAGAACACCTTCTCTGTCAGTAAATAATGCAATTTACCACAAAAAAAACCCCTGCACTGTTTATTGCTTCTGTGACTTTACCTCTTATTTGTATATATTTAGAACACTTTTGTTGATATACTAAAACCTTCACTCCAGTGTTCTATACTACCAAAAACGCTGCTGCCACTTACCTCAATAACAGAAGAGTGCTAGAGCTGATCCTACTAAAACCATGCTAACACAATTGTAGTCTAAATTTTTATTTTCCTTTGAAAAAAATGAAAACAAACCGATAGAACGTGTAGTTCCTGGTACAGATTGTTGTGTCTCCTGCAGACACTAGATCAGGACACAGCATCTGCTTCTTGGCCTATTATCTGTGTTAGATGTGATTTTCTAAAAATCAAGGGAAATCATACTCCACAACATCAGAAATACAATCACTGAAGGACAACAGTGTCCTGCTGAGGTACACTGACTGCGTCAGCAGGTCTTCTGCCTCCCAGCACACACGGAACAAGGAAGGCAACTGATGTGATCTGTTTGCAAGGAGAAAATACCATTCTAAAAGTGCTATTATCAAGAATTATCATGCACATTTTTTGTTAAATCCTTGTAGGCATGGGAAAGTAAGAAAATTTAATGCAGAAGCTATTACTGAGAGCTGACAAGTATCTTTGGTGCTCAATTAACTAAATGTAACATATAATTTGCCTTTGAACACCTTGGAAAGAATCTACTGTGAAAGACTGCAATTTAACATCAAAGTTTAAACAGTCAGGGTTACAATTTTAGAAGCTCATTAGTCTGAAGGTGTATCATGATTTTCTGAAAAGATGAATGATTAAAGATTTTAACAGAGTTAAAAAGAAAAGACATTTGGGCATGAATACTTGATCTGAAATCTCTGTTCACTTTTAGGGAGTGTTGTATCTCTGATTTCAGACTGTGAGAAGCTTTGCCAATTACATCCACTGCATTCTTTCTAGTATAAAATAATAAGAGGTCACCTTTAACTCAAGGAATTAGAACATCGGGTATCTCCTTTCTGAAATGCAGTGAAAAGATACATTGTTTTATGAGAAGGCTATTACTTAATGTAAATATTTTGCAAAGTTGTTTTCCACATGTACTACTGCCTGCCCAAAAAAGCATAGTCCAGTTCCTGAACTGACACTAAGGTCATGTATATATTCTGGACAATTCTCAGGTCAAGCCAATTAAACTACAGCGTCTACAAACTGCTAAATTCAGGTTATTCAATAACAATAAAGAATGCAGTGACTGAAGAACATCGTATAAAGATTAATGTCATCCTTCTGTAGCTACCAAAAAAAAGCCTGAAGCTTGATGGTTGCACTTCCAAACAGCACCTGCACCAGAGTGCACTCCTCATTCTCCTACCCCACTGCAAGCCCAGCAGCTGGTGTGGCATGTGTTACAAACCCACGGCCAAGTTTCTCCCTCAGGTGTACTGTAGACAACTACTGAATTCAAAACAAAGCAACTGACCCTGCTGACGTAACTGATTATAACCCAAATACCTTCCACACTCTGCTGTACTTTTTGCCAGAGCTGACCAAGAGAGCAGCTTCTCCCTCTTAGAATTCATGTCTTACATCCACCCTATATGTACTAGAGAGGTGACAGCCAAAAAAAGGAAAATGTGCTCAGCCAAAATCCTCTTCTCCTCTCAATCATCAAGTTGCAATGGGACTAAAATATTGTTTCTTCCTTCTGCATAAAATTCTTCTGTTTAACTTTTATACACCAGCTGGGGAAACAATGTGTTTTGACTCTTTCATGATTTGTTTCATTAAAAAAATATCCAGACCATATGGGACAGCTAAGACACAGACTGGCTCATGGTTCTTTCTGTAAACTAAGACAAGGTACTCCTGCTAGGTGTCTCTTGTGTTTATTAAAAAGATAATAGATTTTACAGATAATAATTAGGCACTGGTTGAAGTCTTATAAAAAAAATGACACTTTCATATCACAGAACTGTTAACTTCTAAATAATTTATCAAGAGTTATTCAATCAGCACCCCTTCCTGAACACAGATTTTCATGGCAGAAGCTAACAACTTATGAGATCACCAGGCTACAGGTTGAACCATATAGGTTTTGACAGCTGAGCCCTAAACTTTTGAAGATTTCTAGTCACATCTCTACTTAAATTTTTGCTCTGCTGTGCAATGACCAGAAGCTCATTACTTTGAAACCGTGTCCTTTACATCTTTCCTGGTCTGCTGTTGGGTGTTTCCTATGAAGAAACACCCAAACAAAGATACAAGGATGAAATAAAATCAAAGTTCAGCTACTGTGCTCAAGCAGCAAGATGCAAGTGTTTAATCATATTTCAAAACAGATATGCATGAGTTACCAATGCCTTGGGTCATAATCACTAATTTTTGCTTTAACTAAAAGGAACTATATCCCCTCTTCTTGAGAGGTATGGTCTACAGCTCAAGGATTCAAGGTCATTCCCAATGTGGAAAGGTAAAGTCCTAAAGAAAAAGAAAAGCAAAACAGAGGGCCAGTCAAGCTGGTTGTTCTTACTGGAGGCTGAGAGGATCATCCATCCATATCTGGAGAAAACATATTCAGAGGGAAGACCAGAGCAGCATGGCAAGAGGTGGGAATACAGCAGCACTGTTCTCTGTGGAGAACAGACCTTCACTGCCTAGCTCACTCCTGCATGGCCAGCAGAAGCTCTTTCAGTGTCTTACTGGGCTAGTAAGTACCCTAATCTTTAGTCTAGTAGTCAACTAAATTCCAGCTTAGCTTTTGAGTGTTTTATTTACTAGTAAGTAAAAATTGCTTTGCACTTTCAAGCTGCGTTATACCTTGTCTGTAGAGCCTCTTTGCACCTGTTGAAGATGCAGGAATAACCTGCTGCAAAAGAGGGATCACAGCACTACAGGCAAGGAAACTGAAGCACAGGTGTAGGAAGTGAAAGACGTTGGATTGCACAGCTGCTTGTGGAAAAGCCAAGTATTAGTATTCCAGCCTCATAGAAAATCCTGATCTTTGAAAAATTAAATTCATTTATTCAGTCTTACACACAACTTTCAAGTCCCAGGTTTTAAAAATCTTTCTGCCTCATACTCCAAAGTTGCCTACAACTCAGTATATTTTTAATGCAGCCAGTCTAATGAGACAAAACAAATGCTACAGAACTACATCTGTACCTACTCAAGTTTATAAGTATTGAGATATTCTTTAACATGACCTACTTTATAATGTCATCAAACAAAACAAACACTGGAGGACCATGTATCATTGCACTCCTGTGCCTGGGACACACAATCTTGAGTCTGGCATACCCATAAAATGAATCCCATTCTCTTTATATTAAGTGAATACTTTACACTTCCAGGTGACCGTGTTTGTCATAGAAGACTACATTAACACTAATATTAATAAAAAACTTCTGTTCTTCAGTTAGAGAATTAGTAATTCTTGTTTATGTTTTACAAGATGTTTTATTGTTTTAAAGACAGCATACACTGGTTTTTACTGCTATTTTCACCTTTTAAGTAGTCTTTTGTAAGTCAAAGTTATTAGTAAATATTTAGTTAATTCATGGAATAAATAAAACTTTTAAAAACAACCCTCCCCTCCCCCCACAGAAAGCATTGCAAAACCTATTATCAAGCCTGTATACAATCCCTGATACTAATACTTAAGTCTGTACCCAAGGCTCATGCCAACAACTTGGCATGATTTCCATGATTACACAGGCAGATGCAATCATTTTAGCCTCATCATCAAAGGATTTTAAGCTAATGCAAGCGCCCTGGCTTTCACAGATTCTGCACCAGGTTTCAAACCAGGTTGTAATCCCACGGCACTGACACCCTCTGTTTATGTGTTATTCAGGTACCTGCTACTCTGGAACATTTGGAGTACTTTTTACCTTCATTGCACCTTTCCAGTGATTAGGGACTGGTCTCTTTCGCTTGGCAACAGAAGATACACTTAAGCCCTGTGTCACAAGCACCGTGTACAAAGTACCATACAGAGATTTACGTTTAGTGCCAGGCTGTTCCAACGCAGCCTGAGGTGAGATTGCAGTGCAGTGCTGAGCACGGTGCCTGCATACACCTGGCAGGAGCACAACTTCACTGACCTTACCAGACAGGTGACTTGGCAGTCCCACCACCAAACTGATATGAACATATATTCCCCTCTGCAAGTGAGACCACAGAGGCTCTTGCCTTAGGCTTCTCCACTTGAGGCAGGGAGTTAAACAGGGAAAACAAGCCACCTAGCAGGGTATAATTCCTGCCTGGGCAGTGTTCTCAGCACAAGCTGTCAGCACAGTCAGCATCCATCAAAACCGAACAGTTCAGCTTAAACTGCTCTATCAACACATGAAGGCAACATCTTCATCTGAACACCACCAGTCTTCAGAAGTGTTTAGCTCCCTTTTTTTCTCACTAGAAATTACTACATTTATTAGTACTGCAGTATCATATATATAAGTGTTATTCTTGGACACCACTGTGCTAAGCAGTGTGCAAATATAGTTCAAAGACAACACCTGACCCAGAAGCTTGCAACCTAAATAATCCAAGTTACTTGTCCAATTCACATTGCACTGATGCCTTCAATTCTCAATTAACATACTTCAACTCAGTGAACCACCCTTGTGGAAAGCCACAGGAATTTTGCCAGTGGATTTCATTTATCATAGAACAAGGCTTAAAAAGAAATATTGGATATCAATCTGGTTTAGAGAAAAAACAACTGCAAGTAGACTCATGTTCTATCTTCTCAGTCAGAAATGTTCTAGATTGATCAGCCCAAGCTCTGAAGCAGTATAATACCACTGTTTTGGGGAACACAAGTATAAATGATGACACACACTAATACTACTTCTAAGTGATGTTGCAAATTAGTTACTATCTCAAGAACAGCTGTAGTAAAAACTAGAGCAGATTTTGAACTTTTCAATAAAAAAAAAAACTACCCAAGCAAGAAAAATATGCTATTGAGACAACAAATTAAAAGAGGGGAATCACAGAACAGGAAAATAAAGAACATGTAAAATACTGAAAAAGCACCTCCTCATGTTTTCTGCCATAAAACCACTAATTCCTTTGAACTGTGCAATTCCACAACACTATCTATATCCTCTTATTGACCTCATACAGTTGAATTTTTAGGACTGAATTGTAAATTCCCAATAGAAGCCATTCTTCAATATCTAAGGCTAGAATTCAGCCAGTATATTGGCTGTTCATTAGCAGTGAAATGACAACCATGGTCTACACTCCTCACTTTGCCCAAGAAGCAAAAGAAAACCAGTAGAAAAGCTTAAATTCACACTTCAGGGTGCATTTTTCAAAGACATTAAACTATTGGAGCAACAAATTCTATTTTGAAGTGACAAGACATTGATTTTTGCTTCAGTATGACCCTATTTTATTAGGATTGGTTTTGGTGTACTATGGCAAATAGTTTTTACTCATTTAGCAAAATAAGCAAAATATTCTGAATAGTTTAAAACATTGGTCAAAATGGGTAGGAAAAATTCAATTATCACATCTAAAAATATGAGGATCAGAAGATGTAACGTTGGATCCAGTAATGAAATAATGATAAAAAAAACCCCACAAACTGCTTCCTTACCTGAAAGAATTTGGAGTGCGTACAACCATTCTTACTCACCAGAACAAGGACTGTTCTCTTAATTATGTTTTATAGATTCAAGATTAATTAAAAAAACCTCTTTTTGTTCTTGAAAGCAGGTAAGTACTCCTCTGCAAGTATTTTCATTCTCTTCAGACTTTTCTGTTTAGAGAAATAGCTTTCACTTTGCTCAGCATTCTTGAACTATACATGAGCTTTTCCACTTCATTCTATTCTACAACCATACATATAAGCCCTTTGTAAAGACAAGGGAATTTAACCCAGAAAAAGTTTTCTTGGTCTAGTTAGATTAATCTGAAAGGCAGATTACTTGTTTTCTTTCATTAAGCAAGTAGATTTTTTTTTTGCTTGTTTTCTAACTTTTTGTCTTTTGCACTCCCTTCCTCAAAGTTGGGTCTGTCATTTTTGGACTAGAGAAACAGTGATCTACTTTGGCTTGATATATATTTTTGTGAAGGAATGAC
This sequence comes from Cnemophilus loriae, assembly GCA_013397755.1. Taxonomy (NCBI): domain Eukaryota; kingdom Metazoa; phylum Chordata; class Aves; order Passeriformes; family Corvidae; genus Cnemophilus; species Cnemophilus loriae. The sequence goes on along the minus strand of VZTF01001851.1, from coordinate 265,690 downwards.
GATATCCACTGACACTTCATCAGTTATTGCTAGTTTCCATATTTATAAGGATAATTCTAATAATCTAAACAAACTTACTTATATTCCCAAAGTTCTTCCTCTGAGAATACACAAACAGCATTTTCAAAGGGAAAGAAAGTATCAGTTTAAAAAACCAGCAAACTCTACACGCATTAGGGTGCATCTGCTTCCTCCCTTAAATGTACATAACTGCTTTGTTTTCAAGCAGCAAAAGAACACATGATTTAGCTATTAATCCTTCTAGATATATCTAGAAAAAGAATACTTTATTTAGATCAATTGCTCTTTTTTGGATCTGAGTTACACATGACAGACATTCACCAATGTACAGACTTCTTTGTTGCCTTCATTGTATGATAAAATAATGGATTTGATGGTCTATTTACAACTTTTGCAACAAAAACGCAATCAGTTACATGTGGTTTTAGTTATAAATTGCTTTGAGATGTAAATATGATAAACCAGTAACCTAACATTTACAGTTAATCTACACTCAGTGTGCAAAACCAGGAATTAAGACTAGTAGGCACAGAACCATTCATTCACAGCACAGGTGCAAGTCAGGATGATGACAGGTCATTGTTGCTTATCGTTGTTTTGAATATTTAACTTTTAATGTTTGCCACTAGTGCAGAAACCTGACTGCCAGTAGCACAATCTAGTTTCAGAGAGCCATGAGCCAAGGGAAGGTAAAGAACCATGACAAACAGTCAGCAGTCTCCATACACAAACACTATTTGATCTGTTGACAGTCATGAGACTGAAAAAATAAAAATCATATGTCATTGATTCTGATCTTCTGAGCCTAAAAATAGCCTTAAAATTAAATATCCAGGCTTGGTTTGTTGTTGTTGGGTTTCGTTTGTTTGTTTGTTTGTTTGTTTGTTTGTTTGTTTGTTGGGGTTTTTGTAAGGTTTTTCTGTTGCTTTTTTTTGAAACTAAGAACAAGAATCTTCACATTGGCACTGCAGAGAATGTGAAAAACAATTTCCATTGGAAGGTGGCCTTGGGAATATGCACGCAATGTACAACGTCAGATAAGGTCCTCAAGACAAGCAAAGATCTGAAATACATACTGAGAGGAAATTAGATACCTAAGAAACATTTTTTCCTTCATGAATTACAACTGAAAGTGTCAGTGTATCCACTCGCTTGTATCAAATGAACCCTTAACATCTGCCTCCCAGTTGTCATGTGTGAGCTGCTTACTGGAAACTTTGTAATGGTATCGTATTTCCAAGAAATTACACATTTATTTATTTGTAGAAAACAAGAATGAGCAGAAAGCAGAAAAAGATTTCACCATCACACACAGATGGGATTTTGTGTATGTGTGTGGCTTTTGTTTGAGTTTGTTTTTGCTAAAACTAGGAGAGAATACAGAGCAGAAACTGATAAGAGGGAGAAATGCTGACTAAAACAAACTGCTCAAACTGAACTGACTTCATCGCCAGAAGTTAAACAGATGAACAAATAGGACAACAAATGGTGCCAAAAATGCGTTCTCTGCGGAAGAAGAAAATCCAGTTCTGTTCTCAGTCCTGCTCTGCAAATCCACAGAAACACCAGGCACGTGGTATGATCTGTTCCGGACGTACAACAGTGTAATGTAGGCATTTGTGGTTCATACTGCTTGGTACATGGGCACACTATACCTACATGTGTGTTCAGAAGACAATATTGTTTCTTCCTTTCCATAAAAAAAAAAATAACAGATCAAAAAGAGTGGCTACCCTCCACACAACCTAGAAAAGCAGCCCACTTCTCACAGAAGAGACACATTCTACAGAGAAGTAAACTTGTCAGATTCTTCAATGACCTAATGCTAAACATACTAACTTTCTTTTTCTTGAGAAACTAAACTTTTCTATTTTAACTGATATAAACAACGGATGTCCATGCACAAATCTATTTTCAGTAACAACATATGTATGGGAGGCTGCAAAAATTAATCTGCTTGTGGGACTCATAATTCAAATATGGAAGTAACATATTCGTAAGTGTTCCAGATCATGTGCCTCAGAGATGTTATAAATACAAACATCTTTTGAGTTAGACCTAATAAAAAATTTAGATTTTCATTATGAAGCCTACATATGACAGACAGCAATATACTGCTACTGGCAATGAGAAGGCAGATGTTGAAACCCATGCAATGCAATCTTCCCCTCAAAACAGACGTTATGTATAGAGCAACACTTTATGCTTTCCCCATCTTTACCTTCCAAATTCCCTAATCTAGATTACTCTGCAGCCCTAGCAACCCGTTTACAGTTAGCTGGCTGTCCACCACCATTATCTGTACTACGTTCTGCCCTCGTACATGACCTTAAACTGCAATCCTGGAAAATACCTTGCTCACCAACCCAAAGTGTCACTTGCTATAATTGGCATTCTGGCAGCTAACTATACAGCCATTAAGGCATTGAGAAAGACACGTCTTGTCTTAGTTCAGTGTATATCAAGTGATCAGTCAGATGACCATTGAAGCAGTGAAGTCTTTATTCAGACAGTCAACTTGCCTGGCTCAACCCATGACCTGTCTCCACAGCTTATCTTTAGAGAGATGGATAATGAGGCTCTTTCATGTTACCTTCCTCATTATGAAACGCGGGGCTTCCAAATTTCCCTTCCTATTCCCAGGACTGCCTGCAATAATAAAAACCTAACTTTGAATAGAAGAACAATCTGAATATTGGGCTGTCATTCAGCAGCAACACCTTTTGCTGAGCACACACAACTCCACAATAAAGGACACTGACTACTGTGACTTCCCTCCTCACTGAGAACATGGAAGAGAATGAGAATCTTTCCTCTCCATTCCAAAATCTTAATATTTTAATCTATTATATCTTATCATCATCATCTTGTTCCAATTTGGATGGTCAGTTAAATGATTGAATACACCAAAGAAATACTGCTAATGTAAACCCTTATGTAATGCTACTATATAACAGAAATTAGAACATGCCACTAGAGTGATGCAAAGAAATAGTTAACATCATCAAATTTTATTAATATAAATCACCCCTTATCAAAACAAAGCTATCAGGCTGCTGCCTAATTCCTAATTTCTGTTAAATGTATCAAAATTCATGATGTTTTCATATATAGTGTCAAGCGGAATAGCAAACACTCCTAATGATGGAATTTATTTTCAGGATCATTTTGTGTACATAAAATAGTCTACTTAAAAAAAAAAAATAAACGTTCCCTACTTTTCACTACTAAGCAATTCAAAGCCATAAAGACCTTGGGAGACATCTTCTGAGGACTATGACTTCTACACAGAACAGAAATGATTAAGTGGCCGTATTTGTCCTTTCTCATGATAAATGGCTATAGTATCTGCCTCCAACTATGCAAAAAAGGGATGTTTAACTTCAGATGGCAGAATGGTAAGAGCATTCCAATATGCGGCGTTTCGAGGTTTTCTTCTGAGACTTTTTCTTACCATGTATTTCTACATGGGCTATGAATCTAAATGGTTTTGATGGACTAACTAGTAACTGGAATCCAATGTTAGTATCATTTGTTTGGCAAAATACTTACATATTCCCTCAAGGGAAAACTGGAGGCAAAACACACCAAAAAGCCAAAATATATCCCTTCTAGTCTTTCCGAAACATAATTTTTTTTTTTAAATAAATCTTGGACCGGGCTCCAGTGACAGAAGGTAATCATGATAGAGATATACTAACCTAGTACTCACTTCTATATTTAACTTGCTTTTAGTTGTGTTGTGTTTTGTTTCAGTCTGTGGCTATTCAGCCTACTGTCCAAACCATTACAGTCAATTCAAGGACAGCAACTGCAAATTAAAATGTGGAAAATCCATTACTAATTTAGCAGAGAGTTGAAGAAAATGTAGCATTTTGCATCCCTGACTTCAGTGTACCCAATCAAATAAATAATCTTCTTCCCAGGACAACAGTGATGCAGAAGTGTATCACTTTCTAAATATAAATAAGCAAACTCAGAAAATCAGAACTTTATGAGAGTGTTGTCTTTACTCTTCTTGACTGGAAAATGGGTGAGATGGTCTTTGTTTCTTTTTTTTTTTAGATATTACTAATATACTGTACATTCTTGTCCTGCGATCTGTATACTAACAAACAAATATGTTTTACAAACATGTATCAGACAGTAGCAAATATTTTTCAGCAATTTTCACTGAGTTGTACTAGCTTATTTTGAATGTATGTGTATAAAAAAGTTAATAACAAAATGATATTTAATCATCATCATCATCATCAACTAGTTATATGTAGCTATGATAGCAATGGATGCTGAAGTTATTCAGAGCAATTTCACGAGTGACAGTTTGGGAAATGCCTGAGTAGACACTCAAGAATTCCTCAGCAGCAATTCTATTGAAAGAAAACTTGTGGGAACAGAAGTGAAGAATATGAGATAAAGAGAAGAGACTTTGCAGAAGTCAGTTACATCTGAAATAAGAACATGCTTATGAAAATATAGCTACTATAGATCAAGTCAAAATCTAGGGTACTTCTCCGCAGCCACTATGGGGAATATTCTGAAACTGTAATACGTCATTCTTAACACAGCATTTTCAGAATATTCTTAAACTATTAGTCTAGCTGCAATATGAGGAAACAATATTGATAGAAAGAAATTTTAACAATAAAACTACAAGAACATGATTCCTACAGTCATTTTATAAGATCAGATATTTTTCCTTGCAACAAGTTGAAAAATAATGCAAGGAGTAACTTAAACAAGAGTAAGAGTGTTTGATTTAACTGCGGACTTGAATCATCTAGCTGCCACAAGTAACTCCCCTAAACCGATTCTAAAATGGACAGACATGGAAAGGAATAGGAAAACCAAAACGGTCAACAAACAGCAGCAGAAATGCCTTAAACATGTTAATGATTTTCCAGCTTAAGGAAGGAGAAATCAATTCCAGGATCTAAGAGCTGTCCGAGACCTTAAATCTTTTATACAGAATCATTCTTACTGTCTTCTTAGAGTTAACCTATCTCATATTCCTAAGAAATCCTATCCAATCACAAGATCATTTCTTTTTTGTTAAAGCTATGTTCAAGAAATTAAATTTCAAGTTGTCAGCACTGATAGCCATCTATTCTGCACCTACATTGAAATCTGTGGTAAAGGGAGGTTGGAAAACTAGCTGAAATTTAAAGTCTGACTCTCAAATGCACTTCTGATTTTNAGCATTTTCACTGGATATTTTTTCTGCCTTATCCTCACTACATTTATATTACAAAGGAAATAAATGAAAATTGGTATCAATGCAGAATACTAACAACTACTCTTAAAGGCATTTTGTGGTATCTGTCCACTGTGTTAAGTATATCAAAACACTGAAATCAATTTGTAGCCCTACAGTAAACAGTGGGACACAGATCTCTTTGCAGAAGTCCTTCAGATTAAAAAGCAAATCACTCCTGACAACCTCTGTCACAGAATACAACACAACCAACACTCAAATTGTCAAGCACTAGGGAGCTCCATTCTAATAAATGTTTAGGTCCCCTGAATTCAAAATTTAACAGACAAAACAGGAGTGAAAAGTAGAAAGACAAACAGAAAGAACTGAACAAAAAAAACAACCTTACCTTTCACAAGCTCGGACAGTCCATGCAGCAATTATCCATAATGAGATACTAAAAACCAACAGTACAGTTCCTGGACATATTGTCATTAGAGTCTTCATAACAAAACGGGTATTGAAGTTTATCTTATTTAATGCTCCAATGCTTCTAGATGAGGCATCAGTGAAAAGTTTGCTATGCAAAAGCATAACTCTGGCAATAAGATATAGTCTTAAGAACATTGGTATAGATAAAATAATATCCACATCAGCTGTTGTTGTGGATGGAGCGTAAGAAAAGGCGAGCCGGGCTGTCCATGTGAATGTGTAATTCCCAGGTATGGGATGTATAGCACACACCAGTATTTCCAAGCAGATAAAGAAAATACGCTCATAAGTCATGGCTATTCTCCAGTCATCTGCTCCATTGTCCACCATGAACAACTGAAATAATAAAATATAAGGTTAACCTTAGTACATCATTAACAAAATTGTAATAATTCCATTTTAAATTACCATCGTTTTCTAGGCTGCCAAAGACCACTAAAAAACAAAAAAAATATGCCATCTCAGAAAATTATATTATTACATCACTATGAAAGGAAACATAACTCTGGTTAAGACAAAAAGAATTTTTTAATACGCTATTTTTAAAACTGCACATGAAACTGAATTTTCATCCATTATTTACTAAGAATTCATCATATTTTTTTAAATTGTAGCCTTTTATTTTAAAAAAGTCAACCCATTAAGCCTTGTCCATTCAAAATCTATTGTTTACTCTAAGTTCATAAAATCGAGAAGTATTTAAGTGTTTTCTGAACAGATATCTAAATTACAAATTAAAAATATTTCCTAAGATTCCTGTTAAGCTTCAGCCAAGGTGATATTATAGCTTCTATAGCAGTACCCAAGCTTTCTTCAAAGCACCAATACTGATCAATGTCAGATGCAAAACTACAAGAAAAAGCGCACAAAGACTCAAGAAGATATCTCACGGTGAAACTATGAAAAGCAATAGCCAGCAAATATCAGAGTAGCCCAGGCAGCCAGGTGATGTCCACTAGTAGCTGTAAATTAAATGCACATGTTGGCTGTTGCACAATCAAAGCCTTCAACTTGTCACCCAGGAACAAAGGTAGTAAAACATTTCACACTGTTTAGCAAATTATGTGCCTGATGATTTAATAAATAAATAGCTAATCAAGCAGTACTTGTCACTAGTTGAGAGCAGAGACATGCAAGACCTTGCAAACAGACTTTTTTTAGAGAAGAACATAACCCATATGTACAAAGATGATACAATTTCAGTGACAGAATACCTTCCCACCACTTCAACTATAGTTTGAATCTAAGCAAGGCTGTTCAGTAAACAGGTAAGAGGAAAAAAAATACATTTGAGGAATTTTTAAAATTAGGTTATTCAAAAATAATGGGTGAGAAGACAAAGTACGCAATATGTTCCCTATTGTAAGGAAGGTATTTTCAGCACACTAAACACTACATACACACCAAAAACCCATTCATCTGCACTGCTCTTTGCCCCCTTCCTTCTTTCAAAAGTTTAAAAATACAAGCTCGATTTCCCTGTATGTGTTTTTTAGCAATCAAAAAACCACTCTACATCCTCCTCACAATACTTTCAGTTTGTCTTTCAGAAAATTGCTCTACTGTTTAGAGAAGTGATAATCACAAAATAACTTCATTGTAGTTGAACTGATACTAAAAGAAATTAATAAGTTAACAATAGTAAGGAACAAAACAAACCAAAATAAATTTCTGTCTTTGTGGATCTGTTTTTTATCCCTTATGTTCTTTCTCTCCATCTTATTACACTGGGTGTCAGTGACAAGATTTTGGCTCTGGGGATGACTGCAGGGACGGTGTCAGCAAGAAGCAGTCAGGGTTGCTCTGCAACGTACCCACTGCAGGACACAGCTGAGTTCACCAGCAAAGCAGGTGGTTCTTCTGTGAAAGCTTAGTTAAGAAAAGGCAAAAAAAGACCACTGCATGGTCCAGGCAGTGAGGAGTGAAAGAAAAAAATGTGAGTAACAACCCTGGAAATTCTGAGGTCAGAGAAGGAGAAGAGGGAGGAGGTGCTCCAGGCACTGGAACAGAGAGGAATCCATGGAGAGGAAGGACCATGGTAAAGGAGGCAATTCCTTGAAGCCCGTGGACATGACCACTCCAGAGCAAGCTGGATATTTGTTGAAATGCTCACCTGCAGAGAGCTCACACTGCATCAGATTCTGCTTAGAAGAACTAATTAATGCCCATTGAAGTCCCATGCTGGAGAAGATTTATCCTGAAGGGCTGCAGACCACGGAGGGGACCCACGCAGCAGCACAGAAAAAGCGGGAGGAGAAAGGAGTGGCAGAGAGGAACCATCGTGGACAGACTGCCATTCCCCATGCTCCCTGCACCACTCATGGAGGCAAAAATAGAGGAGTTGGGAATGAAGATGTTGAGCCTGAGTACAGGGGGGTGAGGCAACATATTTCTTGCCATCCTATTCTACTTTTAAATGTCAATAAATCAAATTAATTTTCCCCAAGTTGTGCCTGTTTTGCCAGTGCCAGTAACTGCTAAGGGATCTCTCCATCTTTATTTCAACTCACAAACTTTTTCATCTTGTTTTCCCTCCTTGTGCTGCTGAAGAGGGAGAGCATGGCTGGGTGAGGGTCTGACAGCTCGCCAAGGTCAAGCCACCACATTTACATAGTGGAGTTCTTACCTTCACTGCAATATTATTGAAGGCAAAGTCATACACTGTTGAACTAAGCTAAAAAAACACTCAATGAATTCAATGTATGTCCCATGAGCACATACAGTTTCTTTTATCTGTGGTCACTCTGCAAACTACAGACACTAGATATGTGAATTGATACTGGAAGCCATTTATGTATGTCTGTCTGTCTGTCTTACCAAAACAGTGCAGGTTGCCTCTTAGCAAATGCACTATTTGGTATGAAGGGCCAAACTTTCAAAGTACTGGAAAACTCCAGTGCATTTGATTCTTGTGATTAGCCTGCAAATACTGTCAGTCAGATCACAGAAGTGTTACATCAGTTATGAAGAAATCTAGGTATTTAGAACACCCAGAATACAGATTAATAGTAACCAGCGTGACTGAAAAAAATATAGATAATATCAGATCTCTCAAATGTCATGTGGGTTTACTAAAAAAAGAATAAATTTACAATTGATTTAAATATTTCAGTTGTAAGATACATATCAAATATATGTCAAAGTGACAGTGCTACAAAGTTTCAAAATCTGCTGAAAAAAGCAATGGTCTTTTCTCCTCCCTTTTTTGCATATGCTCTTCATAGATTTCAAAAAGAATTCTATATGCAGAAAGGCAATTCAAGAAAAATTATACCTTCAGTACTGATTAAATTTAAAAGATGAGACTAGAAGAATGGTGAGTTAAACATGGGCATTAAAATTTGATCTTTACCATTTTCGTAGCAGATAATGTTATTTTATGACTGAGTTTTTTAAAAACATTGAGATGTCATTATGGAATACATACTTGATAGCGTAGTCACCCGTCAGCAGAAGAAATCCTAACATGCTACATAGAGAGAAATTTTCCTGCAGTTCTCAGAGGAATGGGTTATGCTTATTGACACAGCAGATCTTTATCAACCTCCCTTGACCTCAGCTGTGACAATTTCTTCTAAGAAAACTAATATTTGAAAGTTATAATATCTTAAGCTGTCATAATGAGATTTAGGAGGTAAAAACACAAAAGGCAGAAAACACCAGAAATCACAAAGGACCACAGATCCAGTACTGACATTTCTATTTCGTAACAATATTAACATTTCAAAATCACATTTATAAAGATGACTTCTTTGCAATTCTTTGTCTAGGTTCAAACTATGATGGATATCAAACACTCTAGAACACAAATAGGCCTCGATCACATGTTGTGAATAACAATTAAGTTTGGATATAAAAAAATGGCCCAGAAATTAGTACAGGATTTCATGTACATTTTATATACTTTCAATTATGCAATCTACTAAATGCAAGCTTCACTTCTAATTTGGAAGGTACAGAGCTACTTGTGCATGCCTGTGTGCTTGGCTACGTACATTTCCACTTCAGAAAGTGAGGAACATAAATGAGTAGCGAAGAGAAAGGACAGCTGAACAGCACAATTCAAAGGGTATGTATGCACACTCGTGGCTGATTTCAGTCAATCCGGCTGTAATAACCATTCATTAATTTCCAGATACTGCTCCTCATCTGAAGGGAGAATGATGCTAGCAACAAAAAGAGAATGTAATAAAAGAGTGATCAAACCTTCCTGCAGATTTGAGTCCTGCACTTCACAGAGAAGGACAAACTTCAGTCAAGGTCACAGATGTTATGCCTATTCATAGTTTTCAAATTTTTTGTAATTATTCAGTGTTAAAATCTAATGCAAGTACTTCATCAGTGTATCGCAAGGACCTTCAAATACAGAACTCTCGTATACCTTTATTACATCTACACTTAGTGTGAAAAATTCTGACATTTTCACCTGGAATTATGTAATGTATTTCTAGTATGCTGTAGGTGAATGTAAGACATAGAATCAATCTTTAACTTCAAATAAACTTGATATTTGTAATTCCACACATTAAAAACATAAAAATAAGTATGACAGATATTTATATAGATAGGTATGTGTACAGTTATGTAACACTTGTGTGTTACACAGTGTTACATTCATGTAACCACCAGGTGAAAAAAGCAGAAAGGCATTCTAAAATGACAGATTGCACACAATGACTAATTGGATCAGAGACTTCCTGAAGGAGAGAAACAAAATAAGAGAAGTTAATTTTCCAAATGTTGGTGAATGCAAAGAACAAGGAAACTAGTCATATTTTAAAAATGCCTTTACAGTCAAAAGAACAAATCTGAGAACTGTATGATTACCCTGCTGTAATACTGTGGGGATACATTAATAAAGGAGTAAAAGGGAAGCAATAAACAGTGATAAAGCGGCATCAGCTGTAGTGCTGGAAGCATTCCTTGGAGAAAGGAAATCAACTTTATTTACAAGCAAATGGTTGCAACTGTTTAATTTAAGAATCCAAATTAAAAATGGTTAAATACTGGAGTCACTTAAATCTTGTAAAAGAACTGATAGGACTGTGATTTAGAGTAGCAAAATACAGCCTCTGGGATTGACGACTTAGCAGAATTTTTGACCCGATATTTTTCTGTAGTGTGTAGTACACAAAATGTCATTTACACAACCAAAAAAAGAAAAACATTATGGTAGACGAAGAAGATACTGCTTTTGTCTCACTACTCCAAAAAGCCAAGTTACTGTCCCACAGCACCTCATTAAGTAAAAATGATTTAAAACCATTTTCAAGCCATGATGGGAGATTACCATCTTAAGCCTTTAGCACAGTTGTCTCTAACTAGGAGATGGAAATTACTTTCTTACATCATTGGAAGGCATGTAATCAAATGGTCTGCAAGTTACCCAAAGGCTTGCTGACCTTGGAGAGCTTACAGGAGTTCCTGGAAGCTGCTGTACTCCTCATCCTAAGTACAATACCCCAGATCAGAGATGTTAGTGGGTTTAATACATATGTAAAGTCATAAGGCATCAAACTCCTTCTGCACATACAAAGTGTAGAAGGCAAATAATATGTTTTTTCACAAAATGACATGAGGGATTGGCTATCCTATATTCCAGAAGGTTTCCCGCATCCAGAATTAAAACCAAACTTTCTAGAGGGTCACTAGAAATTGATCCACAAGGTCTTGTGGGTATAGCTATCTACCAAATGAAACATGCTTAGCTCATTCAAATGAGGAAGTCAGACTGCTCTATTACTTATACATGTGCACACACATGCATATTCCCGTCCCAACTATAAACATCCCAATTTAAACAGAAGATTTAAAAAATCTGGTACTTAGTTTTAGCACAACAATTATTATTCGCATAGCACATTTAAATTTGACATCTCTGTACAAAATTAGGTGTTTTAAATGGTTAATATTTTGCTATATATAAATCATGTACGTAAAGCAAACTTCATGTTAATGTGTCCCGGTGGCCAAACAGGCCCAAAATACTTCTTTCAAATACTGCATTTAAATGTTATCATCTCAGGAAAGGATGCGGAAAAGAGGCTCAGAGCATTTATAGTCTTTGTGAATTAAATTTTCGGAAGTGCAGTACCAAAAACTTCACATTAAAATACATCTGAACAGTACATCTTGGTTACTCTGACAGGTCACATTTAACCACAACCATTTCAAAAACAGATGTGTTTTAAACAATGCTCTTACCAGGTTTGTCTGTGTGTTTTTCTAATATCTACCCCTCAGATCATTATTTTTAAAAATGGAGATTTTTTTAGAAAGAAAAGAATTTAGAATCAATGAATAACATAGGGTTAAATTCTGCATGAGCACACAAAGTTAAATTCCACCTACCCATATTTCCCTTCTGGTTTAATCCACATGCTGACAGTATTCTTTTTAGCTTTCTTGCTCTAAAGATATTCAGAAGCATTCCTCAATATTCTTAAATGGTACTGGACAGATTTTCAGCTCTACTCTTCATCCAAAACTATGAAATAGTTTAACACCCCCTCCTCCCCCCAACAGCCTACAATGCCAAAAGACCATTATAGCACTAGCATTCACTGGTATGTACATAATTTCTTTTCATATAGGTCTCTCCATATACATGTATGTGCTCCAGGCTCCAAACAACGCGAGACACTCCTGAAAATGCCATTACTTTCTATGCAGGTAATAGCATTAAGAATCGAAATCAAAGGACTACAAAGGAAAAAAAAACAGAAAAGACATTGCAAGATATCTGGATTTCTTTCCCAGTGCTACAGAGGAGAAACCCTTGAGAACAGCATAATTATGGACTGAACTGAGAAGTCATCAAAAGTCCATAAATATATAAAAAAAATCAAAGTAATTAGAAAATGAGCTTAGTATTACTAATAGACTGCAAACAAAAATAATATAAAACTAATTTTTTTTTCACTTTCATTCTTAAAAAGATATTTCACAAGACAATTTCCTAGTATAATTCTGTTTGGAGTCTTGCCTGAACAATCACAACTAAGCTTCCTCAGATCTGTAATCAACAGAGAGATATTAAGTTACATGAATTTTTATGAACCTTTGAACAAATCAGAGCTCCATAAATAAAAGTCCACCACTCAGGGTGCTATATTAATTTGAGATATTCAGCAAAATAACCACTATGTCACTCAATTGAATTGACCGAAACAGGAGTTTCTACTAGTCAATGTCTATGAAAGGTATTTTTTCATTTTATTAATATTCTTAATTTAATAGCTATTTCATTATACCAGAGTTTCAGCTCCCACCCCCTCTGCTGCTTAAAACAATCAGAATAAGCTCCTTAAGTTACCACATGTAGAAGGCTTCCATCCAGCATCAGAAGTTTCCAAAAACTCTTGTACCTGGCTTTGAGAATCAATAATGTTCTCCAGGCACATACAGAAGCTGCACGATTTAGCAAAGCTCTGAATATCACTTAAGTGCAAGAAGAATAACAGAAAAGGAACAAAACTGGGGGAGTGGCTGAAGGCTGTGCTGCCATTCAGCGAGACCTTGATAGGCTGGAGAGTTGGCAAGAGAAACTTAATGAGGCAAGTGTAGGGTGCTGCACCTGGGGAGGAATAACCCCAAGTACCAGCACAGCCTGGGGACTGACCTGCTGGAGAGCAGCTCTGTGGAGAAGGGCCTGGGAATCTTGGTGGATGACAATTTGACCATGAGCCAGCAACGTCCTTGTGGCCAGGAGGGCTAATGGGACCTTGGGCTGCATCGGGAAGAGCGTGACCAGCAGGTGGATAGGGAGGTGATCCTGCCCCTCTACTCAGTCCTAGGGAGGCCACATCTGGAGTGCTGTGTGCAGTGCTGGGCTCCTCAGTACAACAGAGACAAGCAGCTACTGGAGAAAGTCCAGAGGAGGTCATAAAATGATGAGGGGTCTGGAGCATCTCTAAGGACTGAGCAAGGTTATTTGGATGTAGCCAACCCTTAAGAAACCTACCAGCATGCAACCTAACCTAGCCACATCACATCTTGTTGTGAGTTCAGCTTCCATCAGCTGCCAAGCTTCACTGCTCTGCGCCTTTGCTGGCCTGCTCTGGCACACTCTTCCTGCTAAAAGAGTGCACCAGAACATCAACTGTGCCAGCTTTATTGCAGCTAAAAGGGAAAGTTGCAAAGTAAATGGATCGCTTAGGTCTACTTTCACAAGTATAAAAAAATGACCATACTGAACAAACAATCACGCTAATAAAATAATCTTTAACAACAACAAAAAAAATCTCTTCAAAAACTCCTTCGGGTCTTTTAGGTCTGCTTCAACTACTACACTGAACTTGGTAGTACAAGGATGGAAACATTGATATCAGAGTAAGGGATGATTTTAGCTTTGCACTGGAGCAGCAGTTCCAAAACTTTGTATACGAAGAACACAGCACATCTTACTACAAAACAACTGTGCTATTTTGCAGAACTAACTTTTAGAATGTATTTATCAAGAAACATAGCTGTCTGTGCTATGTTTTTTTCTATTTCAAGTACCTCAGAAATAAAGCAATTCTAATTCTACATTCTTGTTGCGGATGCAAAAGTTGCTGGGAAGAAATCTACATTTCAATATATTTAGGTTATTAATTTTAAATAATTATTTTATAATTCTTCATTTAGGATTTGTTTTTCATCATTCAGTACTAAAAATAATTTGTTCTATGGATCACTGTACGAAGAAAACACCGTCTCCCAAAACGACTGCCATCTGCCACTGCAAGAGAAGCCTCACTCTCTCCAGCGATGACCAGCTTCATTACTGCTAGGAAAACTGGAACCAATTAAAAAAAATCATGTATTTTCTGAAGAAATTGGCAATATTTTCGCAGGGCATACAGAAGTTAAAGGAAAAAACACTAAATCTGAGGCAAATAAGATGAGCTAACTCATTCATTCTGCCGAAGGAGCACAACAGTGACTCTAAACTTAGGAACTTGTTTTTAGGAAATGATGGGTACCAACACATCATAGACACATGAATCTGTCTTCTCAGTTCCTCCTCTCGTGTTTACTTATTACATAAATACTTCAGTTATGTGAGAAAGTTTGAATGCTGGGATTTTTTTAAACTGATTACATTTTTATTTAAATGACAATGGATGAGTACACATCAGAACCACAGGAATCATGAAGTCCATGGAAGTGTTTTTACTCTCTTGGAAACACAGTTTAACCCAGAATTTCTTTCAAGGGTATGTTAAAAACAACTACAAATATAGAAATATAAAATCCAAGTATTGTCCTAAAGCAGGACTACTAAAATAAGGGAAAGTATATTGTTCAGAAGGAAAAGCAGAATGGAGTTAGAAATACTTGTGTATTTAAAAATCTTAATAAACATAGTCATGCACTAACTCCAAGTGTTTAGAGGCATTTGGTCTTATTCAAATGTCTCTGAAATTCTTCCTGACAAGTAAAATTTTCAGGGGGCAGCAATAAAAATGGTATGTACTCAATACCTTTTACTCATGAAGGCCTAAAGTGGGCTTTTGGCTAAACCACAGAGCAGATAAGTCTTCAAACTGCTTCAAAGATCGACTTAAAATATCTTTAAGTAGGACAGTTTGCAACATCAGATTAAATAAACATAGGCACAAGTTTCTTTACAGGTATTTACTTGGATTTCTCAATAGGTAAAATATCGTTTTACTTGATCACCACTAATTACGAGTGCAGCTGCTTCCTCAGGAAAAAAAAAAAAATTGTCTTAGCATACGTCTTAGTACACAAAGTTCTTTCTGCTGCCCAATAATTATTTGAATGCTACAGCTTCATCAAATCTGTCTGGTTTACAGCAGCTCTCAGGTAAAAGAAGCTCTGACCTTAAAGCAACCGTTTTTTTTTATTATCTCTGCAAACCAAATACATGAAACATGTTTGCACTGATTGCAGCCAACCCCGTTATCATCCACAATTTTAACATAAAACTGCTGTTCAAAATGTTTCAGAATGCTTTATTTTCACAGTCCTTATGCTCAATGGGACATACCGCAGCAGCAAAAATTCTCATGTCCAGCAGTTAACATAGGACATTACCAGCCACAACATACATAAAAAAGGCACAGGTGAAATGCAAGAATTATTAATTTTGGATTAGCGAACATCTCTGATCACAGGCTGTATATAAAAAAGCCCCCTGTCCCCTCTTTTCCTTCCAAGTGCCAAATGGCAAGGGAGAAGAATGGCCTGCCAGCTGACAGCCACACTGTTAAGTTTCTCATCTGACTCCACTGCATCCCATTCTGTTGCTGGGAGGTAGACAAATCTCTATTTATATATGGCTGTACATGAAGAGAACCAAACATTTTCCTATCTGACAACTGAATCTGAAAATCAGACTGGCCATGGGTAGTCTTACAGCAATATCTTTTTAAAACACTGAGCGATTAAACTGTCTTAAAACCATATTGAAATTGAACTGGCAATACGTCAGGTCTAGCACTTGTCTATCTTACCACAAAAAGTTTTAATTATTCTAACCTATCATACTGCAAAAATTACAACAGAATGCAAATTATTGGCTTTTACCATGAAGCCTAATCCTGAATAAGGGCAAAAGAATGGAGTGGTCTTAGTGTGAAGCCACTTTACCCATGACACTATTCAGATAAGGATCACATTCTGTAGCAGCTGCCATGGGGTACCTTTTCAGTTATACTTGAATTTGGATGGAGGAGAATTTCTGCTATATCAGCCCACTTTTTATGCAGAGCTCAAGAAAAATTCATGGGCAGTATACTACAAAGGAATTTACAAAAAAAGAACCCACTACAATCTGGCTATAGTAGCTGCATGGTCAAAACTGAATTTTATTGCTGCTGCAGAGAAACGGCCAAGGGGAAGTGGGTTAGGAGAACTTTAGCTTATTCATATATCAGTTTCTGTTCAAGAGCTTTCAAGTCTTCCTGAAAAAATATTTTAATGATAACAAAGGTGTTGAGGATCAAATCGTTAGCACATAATAAGGATGCTCTAAACTGAAATGCTCTAAAGATCCTACTAAGTTAGATACTCACAAATACAGTTCCTCTTCTGAAGTGAATTGTGCATGACTGGTGTAAAAATTATAACTAATACTGTATCAGAAAGGCAGTGAGAATAATTTTGATGAAAATGTCATTAAACTTAGATGGTATCAGTGAATGCTCAGGATCATTATTTCTAATAATTTTTATTATTTGTTTAGGTGGGAGCTAATTTATTTTGTGCCGTCAAGCCACACCTGGACATTCAGTCTTTTTCCAGGTTCCGAGACTGAATTCAGATTTCTTATGTATGTGGATTTTATTTGTATTTATTTATTTATTTACACTGTGGATGCAATGGTGTAGACTGAATCAAAGTCACTGTGCCATTTTTATTTTTCATTAAAGACATGCCTTATTCTCTGGCAGCAACAGATCATATTCTTAAAAGTGTAACAACTGCCACAAAACAAAAAATATCATTCACCAACTAGAATAAATCTTTGTTTTGTTAGGTGACTGAAAATGAAGCATTGCTTCATAATGCATTACTCTAGTGAAAGACACTACCATAAGAGGTCAGTTATAGGGCAGGTGCGAATGACTGTGTATACCTGTAGTAATGCTACAGAACTTGCAGAGCTATGAAAGATGGAATAAACAACTTTATTAGGAATAAAATGCTTCATAAATAATAGTATCTCGTTAGAACATACTGTGGAGCACTGCATTCATTTTACATCGCAGTTTTTGGGACTTCTGCTAAAGCAGGCATACAATTCGTGAAAATTATAGGCATAGATGGATGGCAATTACGGTGTCTTATTTACATGACAAATGACTGCTCTGAGCATAAGACTACAAGATAGGCAAGCCTGAGCTTCAAGTCTAGCTACGAAGCCATCTCCATATGACTTCCACAGGACTTGAACTCTTAGTCTCAGTGTTCCCTTCTTTAAAAACATCTTTCAAGTGACAAAAAACAAAAAGTGAGGAATTGTCCAGGAAATTGCCTTTTACAATAAAATACTTTACAATATAAATACTTGTTATAAAAGCTTTTCCTTCTTTTCAGGCTATCTTACACCTCCTCATCGAACCACGGAACTGATGCATAACTGTTTACAGAAGACACATAGTTACACACTGAAATACTACAAGAAACATTATTTTTTGCAGAATACAGATAAGAAAGCTCAGGAAGTTCTTTATCCACAGCTGAAAATAAAATTTATGGATATGAGCCCACATGTATTTACTTCTCAATTATTTTTTATTTCAAATATACCCTTTTACAAGCAGGGGTTTTGCAAGACGAATTATACTCAAGAGTTACACCTATACAGCCTCTTAACTCCCTCTTTTTGACCCTCGTGACTCCTGCAGCCTTCAGTAACTTTGTCATTGTATTGAAGTTCTGTTGGTCAGTCATGGAACACAGAACCCAGCTCTCCCCTATACAGTAAGATAACTCTATAGTATTAGCATGCATAAAAGTTTAGAAGCTGCCACTTTGATACAAGTTTTTGTTTTAAAATGTTTCTGTAGGGAAAAAAAACCCAAAAACCCAGAGCACATTACTCTTAAAAAGATTAAGAGCAGGATTTTAAAATATAAAGTTATTTGAGGCTTACCTTTTTGCTTTACTTTCTGTGGAACACACAAGAGTATTTCCATCTGTCATGAAAAGGTTTAGTATTTCAAAAGGAATTTAATTCCAAAAGATCCGCCAGTCTCCAACAAAATAAAAGAGATAAGGAAGCACCTTAGAAGATGCAAGCATTGCTCCTCAGAACTCATTTCTCTCACTCCTTCATGGAATAGATAATATTCATACCCTTTTATAAAATGTCAATATAAAACTGCTTATTAGGGACTGTTTTCACACAGATGAGGGCACAGTTGCAGGGACTGTTCAAGAGGGAAGAAGTGAATGAATCAGTAAGTTACAAATGTGTGATACTCTGCAACTATGAAAATATTTATGCATGATATTAACTGAACACTTTTGTTTGAAAAAGCCTGGGTTCAGACACACCAGTTCAAAGTATAAAATGTTCATGTCTGACCGCCGCCTTTACAAAAGAATTATTTCTAAGCTGTAAAGTATGTTCTCATGACAGTCTCTTCTGATCTTTTGAAAGATACATGAAGAAATTTCTTAACGTGGCTTTCATTAAAATAATGGGACAAGGTCAACTTACACAACTGAATCAAGAATACATCATGATATTTCTCTAAGAAAAGTAATCACACCAAGGGATCTATATTTGTGAGTATCTAAATTAATTGGATCTTTAGAGCATTTCAAATTAGAGTACTCATTACGTGTTAAAGACTTGATCCTCAAATATTTCACTGTGTATTTCTCATATCACACTTATTGAACAGTTTTGATGTTTTTCCATTCAGATTTTTCAAGGTAATGTAATTTATATTATTAAATTTAAAAAAGCATGAAAAAAATTAAATTCCATTTGTGTGTGTGTATCATGATATGTGACCTTTCTCTTTTCCATAAACAGAGCTGTGAAAACTGCCTCACGAAATTCCTGAATACTTTATAGTTTATTCTCAGTTCATAAAATAATTTTTTTACAGTGACCAATATTTCCAGCTTACCTGAAGGCTAATTATAAGATCAATTACAGCCTCTTCTCTTAGTGGTAATTTATACCTTAAAAGGAGCTTCAAAGGCTCAGAGTAATATTTTATCCTCTAGTAAGGGAAGGTGACAACTTTCATCATCAAGGGTGAAAACAGCTGATTGAAAGAGAACCTTTTAATTCTCCAAAGTCCCAAACAGCAGCTATTCCTGTTCTGATCTTCACTCAAAACAGATGTCAAATACATCTCAAATCAAACTCAAAGCCCAAGATACTACATTTAGTAGATCACATACAAATCAGAACCAAAACCAAAAAAGCACTAATGTACACTTGTCAGTTCTGGCACACTTTCATTTAAAGTCAGGCAAAAAAGAGCTGCAGTCAAGTACCAGATAGAATTTCCTAACCTGAAGGTCCCACAGTTGAAAGCTCTGACATGTACAATAGTTTCACATTAAGATGAGCATGCAGAATGCTTCTAATACTGCAGACAAGAGTATCTGTTCATTTCAGCTAAGCCACACAATTTATACAAATCCAGAATCTGGTGTCTGGTTACGAATGTTCTCTACGCTCTCTCTCCTCCAACAGGGTCAATGACACCTTCTCACACCCCATAATGCACTGCTATGTCTTGAAAAACTTCTAAGAGCCTCATTTAAAAATGCTCAGAACAACACCAGATATGAATAGATAACTCTAGGTGTGGCTGGACCAATCACTCAGTGTTCTGACCACCAGGTACCACCTCCTCCTGTGATCTAATGAAGCCTATTGGAAAAAGAGTTGCAATATATGTTTAACTTTATTGCTCCTTCCAAGGCTGAGCACCACTAAAGGATTTTTGAGCCTGCCTTCCATGCCATATGCATTGCAGGGCTGCGTTTCAGAGACAATGGGCACCCGCAGCGTTTCCTACATCAACAGGATCTGCATATACAAACTAACAAAAATGTACTGAACAGAATTTAAACTGTTTTCACTCTGCAGTGTTAACTTGACAGATATGCTGTTAATTTGTCAAATATAGTGTCCTTGGATTACTATGTGATTTTCTGCTGTCCATTACAGATGTGAAATGTGTGTTACACTAACTGGTAGAGGGGAATTTTTGAATCTGCACATGATATTACTGCATCCTTGATCAACTGCCACATAATGAGTTTTGCTGTTGCTTGACTCAAGATCTATTAGAATAATTAGAAAAAAAAATTACTAATTCTCAAGAGACTTCAGATCAGGCTAAGTAACACTTTTAAGTTTATTTCTTGATTTGCACCAGCTTTTCATCAGACTTCCTCTCTGTGCTCTTAGTCTCACTCATTCATTTCTTCAGCTGAAGATTTACAGTCTGTGAGCAATCTCTGATGCTTCAATACACCTAAGCAAAGACAAGTTGGACTCCACACAAAATCAAGATTGCCAGCAAGACAATGAAATGCACATGTACCACTCTAGTCAAGGCAAAACAATAACATGGATAGAAACAAATAAATAACAGATAAATAGAAAAATAAATAAATTAGTCTGTAGAATAAGCATTACTTATGATAAGAAACTGTAAGGGAGCTTAACTGTTCCAAGCGCACAATTTTTACCACAAAACTTTCCACTGATGCCAGTAAGATAACGAAACTCCCATAAACTGTGTTTATTACCATCATGCATTATGGGATGTACTTGCACAACAAACAGGTATTATGTATTTACTACCATTCTTTTCAATTACTGGATAGTGCTTCCATTTTTTTAAGTTTTCAGGCACAGGAAAAAGATTCTTGATTCTTTGGCAAGACATGTGGGCTCTCAGGTGTGGTAATTTTACAGAAAGCTAATGAAGACTGAAAAGCTTTCACTCCAAATCTATACGTAGCACATTATTTTCCCACCACTCCAGAACCATCTACGGACTGACAGTGCTTTTTCCCTGCAACCCTAGGAGGCTCTACTGTGAAAGCAATAGCTTAACCTTCAGCTTGGAGTTCGCAAGTCTTTCCATGGGTGTTCTATCAAAGTATGAACTAGCAATACATTTTAAAAGTGGTTAGAAACCTCAGCTGATATACATACACACACACACACACACGTATACAAGATTTCAATTTGCTTTAACAAATACCAACAACTTTCATGTTTCTGCATGAGCGACAGCATCTGTATCACGGAGAAGGAAAAGAGGCTCAGATGCTCTCTGAGACAACACAGGTTAGCAGTACTCAGGTTACTATTATTCAGGACAGGCAGTATGTTTATTTACGGAAAGGATACACTATGCAGTCCAGCATTAAAGAAGTGTTCCAGTGGATATATTCTTCCACTGACCACCATCTCTCAAGAAATACTAGGCTGTGGTGGAATGCCCAACAAAAGATACTAAAGACCTCCAACTGGCA
Source organism: Cnemophilus loriae (assembly GCA_013397755.1). Lineage (NCBI taxonomy): Eukaryota > Metazoa > Chordata > Aves > Passeriformes > Corvidae > Cnemophilus > Cnemophilus loriae. The sequence goes on along the minus strand of VZTF01001851.1, from coordinate 244,008 downwards.
GTCTCACAGACTTTTGATTTTAATCCCTTTGCTCTTAGTAATACATGAAAATGTCAGTAAAAGTTCAGGGGTGCATAGTCAAAAAGCATTTATATCTCCAATCATACTAGAGATAGGTAGAGAGGTCCATTTTTAAATAAAAGCAGTAAGCTGCAGCTTTACCATGTAAACTGCCACCCAAAACTTTCTTAAATTCCATTTTATTTATGGATCGAATTCCACTAGAGAAATGTGGAATGGAACAGTAAATTCTAAAGAATACAATTCTAATTATGTTACATACTGCCTCTGCTTTAATTACGTAAAATAGTATTAAGTAACAAACTGTGTACGCATGAAGTGGATAATTAATATATCAAAAATTATTATGATAATTGGATAATGCTGTCTTCTTAGCTCTTCCCTCCTTCACCTCTTCAAACTCTCAACTGGAGTAACAGTCAGAGAAATACCTGTTCTAGGCTGGGATAATGATGAATTACATTTTTCCCATTGATCTTTCAAACACAAAGCACTTGTTCTGAAGAACTGAACCAACAACCACACAGGCCTGGAGAGAGAGAGCAACACATATTTCATTATCTCCCAAGTGTAATGTTTTTAATAGCATTACAGGCATGACAAAAATGGAGCAAAAGGTGAATACACATTCTGGGGTTATCACTAGCCCCAACTCCAACTCCATTAGTGTTGTTCATTAGGATTTTTTTCTAGAAGGGGGAAGGATGTGAAGCAAACTTGCTCACAATTTTTATCCTCTTTTTTGGAAATTATAATGTAAGCTATGAATTAACATTTGAACCCAACTGTTATCAACTGACTTTCATTGTATTCTTAACACTAACTCACATTTATTAAAATTCATAACAGCTTACATATTTATTCCTAGAGTTATACAGAATAACTAATACAGTGCCATCACTGAAAACATATTTGTTGAAAATATTTAAACATTTCCAGTACTTCACAAGACTACTCGGCATCCCTACAGTTAGCCTCGTCTAAATACTGCAGCTGCCACCCTTCTGGGAGACTTTGGTCTGCCAGATGCAGAGCTCTGTGCAAGTTCCCGTGAAGCCCCGGACAAAGCCGTGCACGTAGCAGGTTTCGATCGCGAGGCTGACACCGCGCCGGCGGGATGTGCCGCCCGGCGGGATGCGGCGCCCGGCGGGATGCGCCGCCCGGGCCGGGCGCTCCGCGCGGAGCTGTCTGCGGTGCTGAACAGGCGGCCGCGACACCGCCCCAGCCGCACCTGAGGTGCTCCAGGCTCCCCACCGCACATCCACGGTTTGACCGCGGGAAAAGACGAAAAGAAAACTCAGTTGTCTTACGTTGCTGTATCACTTCTCGGCTTGGGAAGAATCTTGGCAAACCTTTATAAACTTCCCTTCCAACTCCCTTAAAAAAAGCAGCAAGTCCGGGGCAGGCAAGCTCTAGAGACTGGTTTAACTGGCTGACTGTTTTCAAAACAAAACAAACAAGCAACATCACTTATATAGGAAGACTAAAGCCACCTGCTATCTGCTAGGCACTATCCCATGGACATGCCTGCAGCATGGCTGTTTGATCTTCCTACCAATAAATCAAGGTCAAAGACTACTGAAAAGAACAAAAAACCTGATTTCCACTTGCTGGCATTTTAAGTCACCCAGGACTTCCCAGTCAGTATTCATCCTACAATCAGTAATAATTACTAAACTGTCAGCTCCTTATTTCCCAACAGTTTTTTGACTCATGCTTTGCGGAAAAATCTACTTATGCTTAGGTTGGTTTGCTCCCACCAGAGTATGAAAGATATCACAGCTGCAAGCTGAATACAGCCACTTTCTTCTGTTCTATGGAAAAAATTTTCCTCTCTCAATGAATTCCTGCTTATTTACACTACAACAAGTATTTAAGCATGTTTCAGATAATAATCAGAAAGAAATGTTCCAACGGGAACAGGACTGACAAATAGCTGGTGCAAAAAGTCCTCCAGGACACAACCAACGATCTGTGGGCTCTGTTCTATAGACCTTATTCATTCTTCCGCACAGAGCAGAATGTTTGCTTGAATTAAAGACATGTCTGCCTTCAGAAAATAGTCACCTTTAAAGGTTATTTGAAAAATATTACATTATCAGGGCTGCACAGTATCTTCTTTTGCCTGGAGAACATTTACGTACATTATATACTAAGCCAAGGGATTTTAAAAATACATTTTCTTTTCAGGTGTCTAGTGAAACATAAATTTTATGATCATAGAATTGACAAAGCCTTTGCCCTGCACTCTCACCATCTTATTTTTTAAAAGTCAAGTGTGTGCAGAAAAACATACTATGCTTAAATTCAAAAGTGAGCAGACATCTAATAGCTATGGAGGGTACTACACCTTTTCCTTCTAACAAACTCCTTGAAACAGAGAACTTCTTTTCATTTTTGATGTGAATGACAGAACCCCTTGAAGCTGCAGCTCCTCCAGGCACTGTCATGACTACTGCAGTTTCTGGTGTCTCTCATTCTAAAACTCGGGGTATTGATGTTTGACAGGCAGGTATACATATGTTCTGTACCATCAGGCAGCACTGAAAACTACATCAACCATGATTAAGTCATATGATTGCACAACTCCTTCCATGTAGTTGCATATATGAGGTACTTCTTTAAAACAATCAGTTAAAAAAACAACCAAAATGGAATGACAATTTTTAAAAAAATTTTTTTTTCTGATCCATACGGGATCTGATTTCTAAGACAATGAAAATTTTTATCTCTTTACCTGAAAAAACCCAACAAACAATTGAATCTTGGAGTAACTACTTAGTATAAGCTGGGGGACCTGCATGAACCCACAATTATTTCAGTATCTTCCATAAAATTTTCCATTTAAAGTTTCTGGAAAATGCATAGAATATTTTAAACATTTTGAGAGGGCTTGTTTTAAGCTTTGCTGTTCATGCCTGAAGCAACGTCTGTGGGAAGATACATCAGAGAAGGCTCCCACACTGCAGGAGTGCTATTTATTTATTTTTATACTGATAAAGAAACCTGTTCATCAGTACTCTTGTAGTTTTTAAATTTGCTGTCTCTTCAGAACACTTGCTTATTCAATACAGTATCTTTAAACAGCTTTCAATATCTTTGACATTAAGGCAGAAAAACTGAGTTCTGAGCCAGGAAAAGAAGCATGTGCAAAGACTGTACAACAGGATTCAATTTGGCAAAAAGTCTTCAGTGACATAATACTTCTCGAACACTAACCTAAGCAGGAGACTAGGTACCATTTCATGTTGAAACTACAGCATTCATTTGCACAGAAGCTGGGTACTATACAATTCTTAATTTTTTATTTTTTATTTAACTGACTGGTACCAGTGGAAAAGTCTTCATTGCCCTTGAAATACGACATTTCAGTCTTCAGCTCAAGGAGTTTCTACTCTGAAAAAGCAAAAGCACTATATCTATGAGTAAGGTACCTTTCCCTTCAAAACTTCGAATTTTGTCTGTTGTACAGTTCAGTTGAGCTAAAATGATACATTTGAATTTCTTAGTCAAAAGAATTACAATTGAAATTAGGACTAAGTCATTTGGACAGAACCTGTGAATGTATCTGTGAGATTTATTTTATAGCTTTGACCATTATGTTCATACCTTTAGCCCTATCCTTCCTGACACTTTTCTCTGGTCACATTCCTAGACACTGCAGCATTAAATAACACAAGTCAAACAGGAATCTTCCCCCTCCTTTTAAATATTATCCCTTCTATCCCTTCTACCCCTATCTCAGACAGTTCACTGAAGATTACATACCTTGCACAGTGAAGACCATTGACCTTGCCGTCAAGAGAAAACACACAGCGTGAAATTTAGTCATTGCCAAATAAAAGACTACTGCTGTACACCTGTTATAGGAGACGACAGGCACATCACCTAGAAAGCACGTTATAACCTCAGGGCTAAGCAATCCTATAGCATAAATGCAGGCAACAGTCCCTAGCAGGCAGAATTCCTTAGCAGGCAGAGCTTCCTGGCTCCTCTCTTCCCGTCGTTCGGTGCCCGTCTCCAGGGCTGAGGTCCATTCACCAACTATGGCAGGCTTGCAAGAGACCACGTTTGCTTTCTGAAGCAGCAGGACGTACCCAGTACTTACCACCACTGCTCCCCTGGACAAACCGCCTCGCACCCCCACCTAAGCCACCAATGCTCCCCGACCCACACAAGGAAACGTTACCTGTATTTCTCTTGCATGGTACACGATGATGAGCCCGAGCAGGATAATCGTGGAGAGGCTAATAAGGCATTTCAGAGCGAGGGAATAAAGAGACTCCTGCAAGAGAAAGACACCGCCGTTCCTCAGAGACCCATGCGCGGGGGCCGCTCCGCCCCACCGCCACCCCGGCCCGAGGAGGCGGCCGGCGGCACCGCGCCACCGGACAGTGGGGACACCGCGGGACGGGGAC
>VZTF01001851.1:202794-237476 GCA_013397755.1 Cnemophilus loriae | reverse complement strand
AAAGACAAAATCCACCAAGCCACTCTAGTATAAAAGCCTGTGTCCTTGTAATTTCTGTGTCATTCAATTTCCTTTGAAACCCTTAGATGAGTTGTAGTTTAGAAAGATCAGTGAGGTGCTGTCTTTATCAAAGTTTTTAAATATGCTGTGTTATAAAATTTAAAATAATTAATTCCTAATCACGATGTACCTTTTAAAGCAAGCACACGTATCATCCACACAATGAAACAACCCCCTCTAATGTAGTAAATATCGTGGTTTACAATACAGATAAATTATTTAGAGACAGACCAAAATTTAGTTGAGTATGTTAACATAGCATGTTATTTGGAAAAAGCACTCATAAGTAGGCATAAATATGATACACACCATCATGTCTTGTGATAAATAAAAATTTGCCTTACAACCAAGTTTTGAATGAAAATCCACGCACACTTCATTGCATGAATGATAAAACGCTTCTCTTTTTTTAAGTTGCACTAAAGTGTATTTGGATGCTCAATATTGCACTAATTTCCCCGAACACCAATGGCCAAGAAAAAAGGTGCTTTTATTCTTAAGAACGAACAGGCTATTTAACACAGCTTCATTCTATATTCTTTGAAAAAACATGATGCTATAATTCAGTCTTACTGGTCCCATTTTGCCTGTGTTTTGAAACACACAGGAACCTCAGGGATCTTTGAAAATTAAAATCTCAGGGACCGTGGGATTCTACTATTCTGTAAATAAAAGTCATGCTGAAGCATGCTTTCAAAATACATGTTTTATGAACTAGTTAAAGATTAGATAGGCAAGGTTTCATCTTTCCTTTTCTGTTCATGCTGTGTCCTTAATTTTGCTTGAAGGTGCTTTCTTTTAAGTTTTTGTTTTACCAGAAGATAAAGTCCTCATGACCTAGTTTACCTTGAGAAGCCATTTAAGAAATTTGTAAATGTCCGTGTTTTATTTACAAGTCACCAAGACTCTGTCCTGATACTTCATTTACTCTGATCATGCAAGCTTATATTAGAATTGTGAAGAAGAAAAAAAAAAATCTTTTTAAGGTCTTGTTATACTAAAATATCTGATATCTTTGTTCTTTGTGGGGAAATCATTGCATTTATTTTTCTAATTCATGTATAGAAGTCACAAGTCCCAAATTTTATACCTCTACTCCTGCTATCCTGTTTATTTGTTGAAATGCAAGGACAGTGCTGTTACTAGCTTTTAGATATTTAATCTACTTGCTTGGTTGTTTCATTGTGTGAATAAAAGAATGAATATTCCCATGTCTAACACAAGAGGTCATACGCATCACACAGCTTGTTAGAAAACTGATCAGCTAGGGTTTTACTGTAGTTTCATTGTGCTATCTGGGATATTGTATCACAAATTCAAGGCATAAGCTTAGAATTGTGGAGAGTTTGCATTTTCAAAACTAAACAGGTAAACCTTCCCCTCTGTGGCATGATTAATGAGAAAGAACAGAAAGAAGCTATTTATTCTATCTTCCATTGCTAAACAATTTTGAGGTTCATTTTCAAGGATAAGTGTATTTGTTTTCAGAAAAAAAATCTATTCTTCATGTGAACTGAATTGTAACATTCTTTCCTACCGCACATTAGTTAGTGTGTCAGGTCAGAACTGCTAAATCATGCTAACATGGTAACAGTGAATGCCTATGAAAGAAACATTATCCATTTGGGATAAAGCTTTGACTTTTTTCCTACCTTTTATTTGTATACTGAGTGGAACTGCTCTTACTGATTGTCATAGGTCCTGTTTCTGCTGTGCCAAAAAAGGCTGATTTTACATGAGTGTTTCTACACTCCTGTGCATGCACACTTTAATGCAAAGTAAGAGAGAAACAGTTACTGCAGATCTCACTTGATAATTACGATTAATGGAGATATTCAAAAACCAGACTTTTTTTTTTTCTAACCTCACTAATTGCCAGAACAAGATAAGTACTGCCGAGCAGTATTGAGCAAAACTGTATTAACAACAGGACAGGAAACACAACAGACACAAGAAAAATTAGATTTTTGAGAGGAGAAAAACCACTATGAAATACTTGAAGTGACATGTATAGGCTGATCATTTGAAAAGCTCACATAGCAACATGCAGTGGAGATGCAACACCTACAGACTACGATAAAAGATATTAGAAGGCTACTTTGGCTGTTACCCTATTGCCCCTACTAATGCAAAACTCCTGTTAAAGTAATTGAGAATTCTGCACTCATAATACAAGGTCAAAAACATAGAGAGATAGTATAAAAAGGAAACAAAAGAAATAGAGGGGGAAAAAAAGCCAAGGAAATTCCATTCTCAAAACATATTCTGCACAGCACCTAGGGTTTTTTAGAAAGCAGTAAAGGAAAAAGCCTTGTCCAATTAAAAAAAAAAAAGCAAACAAACATTATAGAGCTCAGTATTACACTGAAAGATGCCATTCAGTGAAAGCAGTCACATTAATAAATACAGAGGTAACACCAACAGCAATAGGGTAATATAAGATCATTCAAGGGTATCTACACAGCAATAAAAATGCTTTTGAGACCACACCAAATGACAGCAGTATAGGTGCTCAGATGATGGGCGTGGAAACTAATCATATGAACCATGTATGTAAATTACCTTTTCCATACCATCTGGCGGGGCTTTTACCCACAAGATATCTCTAACATTCACCCCAGCAACTTCTGGTGTCATGTAATTATATACCCTAACTGGAATCCCACCTCTGCTGTACCTATGGTTATTTCAAAGACCTTTTGATAATGTTCCGCAGTAATGGGACAAGGAAAATACCATGACTCCATACAGATAATACAATTCTGTATTAGGAGGATGCATGCTTTGCTGTTTCTACTTTTGATTTTATACAATTTGACTAATCTGCACTTTCTTCTGCTTCTCCAGCAACATCACCAATGAACATGCAGGTTCACTCCAGTTCAAAACCTTCATTTGTTATCTGGGATATTTGGGATGTGACACATAAGGACACTGGATTGACAACAGCTCTAAAACAGTAACAAAAGTTTTCAAGAGTGGGAATGTATTCCTTCATAGGGATGTAGCTTAAGAAATATCTAGAATTGCTGCATGTTCTTCCTCCAGTCGAGGGGCATTAAGGGATGGGGGTTTATTTTTTTCTACTAAAAACATTTTTTGTTTTTATTACACATATTGAAAATATTGAATGTGGTCTGAAAATACCTAGTAAAAGTATTTCTTCACTTAATTCACTTTCCCATCTTTTCTGGATATTTTTATAGTACTTGAAGGCCACACAAATCCAATTACTTCCTTTCTTGCCACTTTTTTGTCATTATCAGGGGATACTGCCACCTTTAAAGAATTTCTTAGCTAGCTAATTGCATCAACATTAATACTGTTTTAGCCAGCTGATACAGGTGCTCAGCAGGTGACTATTATATTATGTTTAATCAGACTGCCTTTTATTATTCTCACAGATTGGTGCAGTTTTGTAACAGAACTCAGATAACTCAGTACAATTGCTGAAATGCTAACTTAATGCAGTTTTTTCTATTTCAGCCTGTGGAAGAGCGCAGAGTGACTTTTAGTGTGTATGGGATTATCAAGTATGAGAATTTACTTTTAACTGTGCAGAATGTAGTTTTTGAAGCATTTTGACCTGTCCAATCCAGTGAGATAACATTTACATCTAAATATAAGATTATAGCTTTCAAAGATGGATGTTAGCAGTGCTTTTTCTCTCAGTAAAATATGTCATTTGTGATTCATGTAGCAATTGATTCTAAACAATTAAATTTACCCATGTTTTAAAAATAAGGGTTTTTTCTTCCTAGGTACTTTATCATCAGTGCTTCCATTTTACTGTAAGAACAGAGTTGCTATGGATTTGCATTGTCTTTGTTGTATTTGGAGAATTCCTTCAATGTTACTTAAGAACAGGTTCCGTTATTAGGCTGTAAAATGTGAAAGAAGGATGTCACTTTCATCAGATGTGTAAGAGTGCTTTCAAGTCTTTAATGTAGGTTCACCCAGTCAGTAGCCCTCACAATTCAAAACACATATAAAATGTATAGTCGTTTCTTTATATTTACTGGGAGATTTTTTATTTGTTTCTGCAACCCTGATACCCTGAAAGACTGCAATTTCTGCAGCATATTCAAATCTCTTGTCACAGAAGTCTGTTCATTTACTGCTGTCATCATCACACCTAAAGTTTTTTGGATGTGCTAATAGTACACACAAATGTCAATGTATGTTGTGGTCCTGCTCACAGAAATCATCTCTTTAACAAGTCTGTGAAGTTCATGCACTTGCAGAACAAATGGAAGCAGGGAGAAGATGAAAGCAAATGTTCCATTTTTACCTGCAGTTACACTTTCTACTCAATATACACTTAATTGTATTTGTGTGCTTGTGTTTGTAATTTAAGAGATGGCTGGTTTGAGAAATGAGTTTGGGAAGAGGAGCAGGGCATTTGCTGAGGGAAGAGCATCTCCTTCCTTCCCAGCTAGCTATGTCTGCAGCACCTTCATTTTCTCCCCTCTTCTACCTTTCACACTACCCCTCCTTCTCACCGTTCCCCGCTGCAGAGGAAACAGGACACTTACGTTACTTGAGAGCACTTGTGGGTCAGGTGGTGGAAGACATGGAAGCATTTATCAGAGTAGGGAGTTACTCAAACAGCCTCTGCTTCAAGCTGGCTCTGGCTGGATAAGCTGTACAACTAAACTACTATTTGAAGTGATATTCCAGAACTTGATGGGAAGTTTTATAAAATTTGCATTCCCTGAAGTGTAATTCTTCTCACTTCTCTACTTTATCCCTTATTTCAATATTACTCAACCAAAAGTTTGCTGTTTTTGAGGAAAAGACTAGACAGTTTTAGTTATCAAAACTAATTCTAAAGTGAAAGGGCTTAAGACTTTTTTGCGAGTTTCAACTGCGGAAGAGTTAATTTTCTTCACAGCAGCTCTGTTTTGGACCTGTGCTGAACACAGGGTTNCTTGCTGTTCTGGAGATGGCTGAACACCTGCCTGCCCGTGGGAAGCAGTGAAATAATTCCTTGTCTTGCTTTGCTTGAGTGCATGAATTTTGTTTTTCCTATTAAACTGTCTGTATGTCAACCCATGAGTATTCTGGATTTTACCCTTCCCATTCTCTTCCTGATCTCTCTGGTGGGGGACTGAGCAAGCAGCTGCCTGGGGCTTGTTGGCTGGCTGGGGTTAAACCACAACAACTTTTCGCATGAAATCCTACCGTATTCAGAAGACCTTTCTATAGAATTAAATTTAATTCCTTCCAGATGGGTAAAAGATATCTCTGCAACCCAGTATATGAGATTAGTAGCTCTTGTATTAGCAAAGTGACATTTAAAAATATGTATAACACAGAAGACTGCTTTAAAAAGTTTAGATAACCAGACCATTTCTCAACAGAAAAACTACTTTTTAAGAATTATTATTCTATACATCTTCACACATTCAAAATACATTCTACATTAGACTAGTCTGATGCAAACATGTGAAATATATGGACAGTGTGGTTTCTTCACCCTGACCAGTATTTTAGATTCTTTATCATTTCAGAACACCAAAACCAAGTTCAAAGTGGAAAAGATCTTCCTGTTTTAATTATGAAATCTCTGCTGTTACTGTTACAAAGTATGACCTGAATGTTCTTTCTCAGAAAATTTTACTAATATTGAAAATTTATCAGTGTTCAAGCTGGTCTGAATAAAACTAGTTTTTTCTATCACACAGAAGCCTATCCTCTGGAGACGAAAGCCCCTCACAGTAGGAATCCATCTTCCCCTTTGCGATCATTGATGCGGAATGATCAAGGCACATAGATAAGAGATCTTCCTGTACTGTCTCAGGAACCAGCAGTACGAGTGATAGTGTTGAGAACAAGTCATCGAAGCGTTACACACTACTTGGCAATGAAAATTCTTTTCAAGGACGGGATTTCAGTCTTTAGCAAACCATGTGCTCTGAAGGGTGGAGAGACGGCATCTACCTGCACCTCCATGTGCCTTGTTTCTAGGCACTTGATCCCCACTCCGGAGTTCAGGGATGTGGATTACAGGGTTTAGCAACCCCGTGTGCAGAGCTGCAGCTAGTCAGAAGTATGAACAGAGGACAGGGAGACGATCACAAACCCAACACTTAACCAATGGTTCCATTCAGAACTCTCTCCAGATGGGGTAGGAGCATAACATTTGCCTTTCAATACCATCAGCTATCGAGTTCATCTGCCAAGTATAAGGTAGATGTATCTGGGTGTTTGCTTAAACACAGTAGGGAAGAAAAAGTGATTTTCTTTTTTGCCAGCCTGGATGAACTCCATCTCAGAGAGCAGGTCCTAAAAATCAAGCTGTATTTTAGCTGAGGGAAGAAACAACCAATCTCCTCCCCTTACAATTGTATGCTCATGAAATTTGAGATGACTCATTGGGTCACTGAGCAGGAAAGTACACAAGACACGTGTCTAGACAAAAATCAGTCATTCTTATCAGAATAGGAACAGGAATACCCCCCCCAGGAGGTGCAGAGAGGCCCTTTAACTGGCATGTCTCCAAAAGCAGTGTGCATATACTCACCAAACCAGAGCAACATCTGGTGCTGTCGCCTTTGGAGGAGCCCCAGGAGCCAGCTGGCCATTTCCAGACTTTCTCATGATCAGGCTTCTGTGTCTGCTTCAATGCAGTAACAGTTTTTGAATGCTTAGGGAAGCACAAAACACTTTGAACTCCAGATCCTAAAGCTACTTTCAGAATTGCCCTGAAATTTTGAGGCTTGTATAGTATTTGCTAGAAATTTCTGACAATCTCAGGGAGTTTAATCTGACATTCAAGGATTACTTATACTCTAAAACATGCCAGCCTGTAGTCACTGTTATTCTTGCATGTTAAATTCAGCATATCATCTCTTCTGTTAGATATGTAGGAAAAGGAGGATTCACTACAAGCTAATGCCATCATATTCATTTGCCATTCAGCTGATATACATATGTCAGTTTGGCTGAGCTTTTGCCTTGCTGCCCTTCCCATGCACATGCTACGTAACTGACTGGACAGTCATTCCAAAAGGTGAAGCTGCTATGGGGCTGCTAGTTTAAAATGATTTTAAGTCTCTGTATGTACTCTTTACAAACTCTGAAGAGCCACTTCAGCTTTGGCAATTTCTTTTCCAACTTCACCAGGATTTTTATGAATTGTGCTTTATGAGCATGTTTTGCATAACAGAAAAAGGAAAAAATACTTCATATTTGACTCAGATATCCACCAGTTTCATTTACAAGGTGAAATGTGGCATTAATGAAAAAAATCCCACTTTATAAAAAGTTGGGCTATGTTTATTCACAAAAATAAATCAATAAAGCTCATCTCTGCTTTCTCAATCAATCAGCTGTTAATCAGTGCTTCCATTTCATGCCCTTTTCATGTTTCTTTCTGTGCATTAGGGGATTAGAGCAGAAGGTTTTGTATATCTCCTTGTGAGGCTGTTAAATTTATTGTTAAACAAGAGAAATCACAGGATGCATTCATGCCTTTGAGGTCTGACAGCTAAGACTTGCAGGTGAACACTGTCCTTTCTGCTCCTGCACTGATGAGTAGCTATCCATCCAATGCAGAAAAATACCAAAAGGGTGGCATGAGAATGTCTCTGCTTAGACCACTTTGTGCTGTCCTGTAGGGATGGATCTCCAAAACAAATGCAGAAGACTGAAATTTGCAAGGTACTGGGTGGCTTAGTCTAGCAGTAGGATTGCTGAATACAGAAGAAAATCATGACAACTGCTGTGAAATTATGTGCTTATCTATTTCACTTTATTTGCAAACACAAAACCTCTTTCAGTTTCTGGTTTCATCAGGGTAAAAAAGAATTCCTAAACCTATTTTGATGTGAAACTAAAATTACCTAATTACTCTGTGGAAAATAAATTATTCCGTTTTACTCCTTCTAGTCTAGTTCAGCTGTTTTGAGTGTAATGCTTTCATTTCTACAGGAAAGTATTTGCACAGATCGAATGTATATATGCCTGCTAATGTTTGCTCATGTCTTTCTACAAAAGTATCTCTTCGCACAAGTAAACATGTATATTGTAGACATAGTCCAAAGGCTTACTTTTGAAAACTGTCCTAGAAGACAGTGGCAAATGTAATTGCAGGTGAGGATGATAGATCTACAGCAAGTGAAATACAGGAGGCATTAATAAAAAGACATGCAATTATAGGTGTCATTTTCAAATGAAATGTAATGATTGACGTTTGCAGAAGGGTGGCTGCTTTATGGTAGGCACAGACTCTGCCGATATGTTTGTATCTACATGTGTACGTATGTAATAACACGGCTGCAGGCAGGCTGTGAAGTTGAGTGCTAAAGCACTGGAGGTGATTGCACAGTCCTACCCTGGAGGGAAGAAAGTAATTTCTGTTTGTTATTATGCAAAGTGTGAACTTGCATGAAAATGCCGCCTAGTATGCTCATAAACAATTTCTTTGGAAGCAGGTGAAAACCATTCGAGTAAAGCAGTATTGCTTACTGGTCTCTGATCTGTAGTATGAAAGTGACTCATGGCAGCAGAGCTAGAAATGAAAAGACAGCAGTCACTGTGAAGCAATACTGGAACTATAGAGATGAACCTTGTGAGGTGGAAAGAATGGTAATGAGGGATGAAAAAAGCTGCAATTCCAAAATAGGTGTGACAGCAGATGTTTGAAAAAAATATCTGAGACACAGAGATTGGAAAGTGTAGTTAAAAGAAGGAAAGGTGATGTTTTGGCCAGAAATATAATATGTATACAAAAAAACTGTCTCAATTTGAGTGTCACCATATCTGAATTTCTTAAAATGCAAGAATGTCAGTAATTAAATGCCAGCAATAAATTCTGGGAACAGATTTTGTCTATGCAGAATACAAATACCCTTTTAGCCTAACTCCTGAGCAGTGAAAACTGGCTTACTGGTGTAAAGTACTTTCTCTTTTAAGAACAGTCCTACTAGTGAAAATATTGTGTCATTTTTACAAGCTTGATCTACGTCCTCAGCAGATGCTGAAGATGACTGATATGTCCTTCCTCTCAGCCACAGAGAGCAGACAAGGCCTGTGAGCACCAAGACTGCCCATCTTTGTAATCTGTGAGGAGAAGGCAGTGCCCAGACCCCAAGTTTAGGAGAGTATCCTATCCCTGATGGGAGCTAATCAGAGGTTTGGTATATGGATAGTGCTCAGGACTTGGCAGTAGATAGGGGTACAATCCATTCCCCTTGCTAGGGGATGTGTTAACCCTGACTTTAAATGCTGTGGGTGACAGAAGCCTGGTGATTGGTGTGGCTGGATCAGTCAGTGAGGAGCAAGGAAGCAGCTCTGCTGCTGGTAGGAACCCCTTTCCAGTGCATCTCCAGTATGTAGCAGCCTGGCAGGGTGCACAGACCTGTCTGGTCTCAGTTGTGCCCTGTAGCAGTTTTGGCAGTGATTGCTATGAGATAGTAAGTTGGATCTCTCTTCCAAGGTCTCTTATTTGAAATGCTAGTTATAAATTTGAATTGACACCCCATACACCTTCTAATCTCTCTGACTTTAAAGATCAGACTTACCAAGGTAGTAATTTGTAAAGGTTCACATTTTAGGAAAAAAAAGGAATCTCATCGTAAATTTTGAATAATCCTGTTCCTAATATTTCATTTACTTGCTGCTAACTTTTCTGGTAAGAGAAAGAAGACAGGGGTCTTAAACCTTTTTTTTCTTGTTGCATTTTATTTTTAGGCCCTTTTATTTAAAAAAAACCCTATTCTTATAACATTGTGTTTTACAAGAGAAGGCCACTCAAAAAACTTAAGACGTTAGAAGTCCATGTAGCTTTTTCTTTCACAAATGTTTTCTCTACCTAGCCAATGGAAATTGTCTGTTTCTTAGCCACCTTTAGAACTGAAACACCCTTCTTGAAATGGAATGTCCAGGACAGCAGTTCAGAGCAGAAGACTACTGCAGTGTCTTCAAAGTTAATACGCTATTCTTGTTATTCTTCATCCTATTATTTTATATGTATGTATCTTTATCTGTGACAACATACTGAAGCTGTTTACTGAGTTACCCACAGTGATGTGTAATATTCCTACCTCAGGAGACTTTGTAAAAGAACATTAAAAATTCTTCATTTAGTGCTACATTAAAGCAGTAGTTTCCTAAGGTTTCTAGTTTTATGTCATTTGTTGAAACCAAGCTTATCTCCAAAGTCCAAGCAAAGAACACAGGATTAGTAATGATGAGCTCACTCTTAACATCCTCTGTCTTGTTAAGGCATTAGCAAAGATTAACCCAGTTTACGTTTCAGAAGGCTTATGAATGTTCACGTTTTTCTAAAAGTACTTGTCACAGAGAACTGCAGCCAAGGGGACAGCTTTGTTTCTGTTATACCTGTGAAGAATATGACTCAAGTACTCTGCAAGTTATGTCAAACTCTTGGAGGTGGTGTGACAGATCTTTTGGAACTTCTTGACTGATATGTTTTGCCAAACTGACAATTATATCAGATGCTTATGAATTCTGAAAACTAAGCCAATTACTATTGTGCTAACAGATTTGGTGTTCGTTCTCATTTCTAGTACAAGACTTTATTTCTCGATACAAGGCAGAAGAAAAATATTCCAGGCCTGAAGAAAATAGTGTCATGGTGCCAATGAAAGTTCAGGTGATTCTCTTGAGTGTAAAGACTTTTTCTAAAATAATATGAATAAGATACATTAAAAGTAGGTTACTGGGATTATGCTAATTTGGGAAAAAAGAAAATATATGACAACAGGCATTTAATAATGGAATCAGATGCCCTGGAAAACTGGAGGGTACTTTTCAGTAACAATATCACAGTGGACACAAACAAGACATGCTAGATGAGAAGAACTTTCAAGGAGAAATTTGAAGAACTGTGCACAATATTACTGAGTTTGTCCAGCTGCTGTAGTACTCTTGTATTTCTGTGTAAAGATATTGCATAAATATATTTATTGTGTGAACATGTTCATGAATGAAACAGGCAAGAGATTCAGAGCATAAGACTATGTCTACTTCTTACAGAAAGCAAATCCTTAGTTTAGGTTTGTATAGTTGCCTTTCACAATATAGCTTTCTATGAATCTCCAGGAACAGAATTACCTGATAACAGTTTTGTGTAATTCTAGAAATTTCTTATGCTGAAGTCATCCCTTTAAGTCTATTTCACTAAAGAGAATCCTGCTCATTTTGACTAAGTAAAAGAATTTGAAGGAATGAAATCACTGACGAATCTTAGAATATGAAAGCATCACAGGATGAAAAAGAACAATAGGCATTTAACTCTAAATAAGCAGTTACTAATAATGCATAAGCATGAATCAACTGTTTGCATTTTTTCCCCACCGCTCCTGCATGTAGGAATAATATTTATTGCAATACAATTTCCAGTCAATCATGGATATAAAGATCCATATTTTACAATAATATAAGTAAAATTATTCTTGTTTGGCAAGGAGAATATCAGCATTTTTATAACTTGATTTAAAAGTCCTTTTGTAATGTCTTAATTTTCTCTGAATCCCTGCATGCCTGGAATATCTCAAGAGTGAAGTTTTTAAGGGGTGATTTTTGGCCACTGAATTGCCCGTCTCCAGTTAGTTATTTCCAGTAAGCACATTGAGCACTAATGTATGACCAAAGTGGGATAAAGGTGTAATAATAATCCAGATACTTGAGAAGTGATAAAGGATCAGTGAAGCACACAAGGCCACTGGCAAAAGAAGGAACTATTAGAAGATAATCCAAATTAGGATTAGTTTGCAATCTTATCTTTGTAACTGTATTTTCTTAATTTTAGAATATAATTTGAAAAGGTGCTCGCTTAAGGTAGGCAAGTATTAGGTATCCTAGAACACCTTTCTCTTTTCAGGCTTTGCCTCTTTTGAATAACTGCTCAGTAGCTTGCATACTGTAAGTTCCTGCTTCCAGAAAATTTCCTAGTAGATGGTTTTCTTAATCATGGTTTACACCATCTCTCACCTGAGTATATCTTGACAATAATTTCATGAAATTATGAACTCTATTATTTTAGGACATAAATGGTAGGTACTTAAAATTGTTAACCAGGAGTGAAACTCCTCACTCCTGAATAGAGACCTTGCTCCATAGAGCATCACTTGATCTCTGTGACCTGAATTAGAGGTTTGAAAGCTGTGCACCATATCAGCAGTAGCTGTAAATGCTGTATTTCTCAACACTATAACTGTTTTGGGTATCTAGCTGCTAATATAATAGACACCCTTTACCTGCTGAATACAACTTGAAACTTTATGTAATATACTGGAAGAGTTAATCATCTAACTGTAAAATAGAGAAACAACACCTGAACCTAAGCTAGCCAGCAGACAACTGCTATGTGAGGGATGATGGCGCTTCAGGGAAGTAAGATACTAACATACAGTACCCCAGGTAGATCCCACATCCAAACTGTTTCCTGGGGCACAGAATTCATCACCGCTCCCTGCAAGAATGGAGAGGAGAGAAAGGAAGGACAAACAGGATGGAGTGCCTGTGCAGTGTTTCACCTGCTCAGCACATGCCCAAGTTGCAGAACAAATAGGGTCAATATCTTCTTCTGCTTGATGAGTTTTAATGTGCATCTCCTAGCTCTATGCTTTAGCCACTAATCTAAAGGGTTTTCTGAAATAAAACGATTAATAGAATGAACTTTAAACACTCATTAGTGCAGGGATTGGAATCCAGGTTTCCATGTCCCAGATGACTTCCTCAGCCATTAGTCTGAAGAGCTTTGCAGTGGCTATTTAATTATTCTGTTCAACAGTAAGAGTAATTGAAAAAACCTTACCCCGTATTCTGGCAATTAGAGATCCTGCTCAGCAGGATTTAAAATTTTATCACGCAGAAGAGATCTATAGCATGGTCTCTCACGTGCTAGGGGACACTTCTGTCTCCCAAGATCATTAAATAAGTGAATTTGTGGAAACAGGTAGCAACACCTCTGTTTTGAAAAGAGCAGTGAGGGAAGGAGAGAAATTATACAGCAAGTTGCAAAAATGTCCGGTAGAGTTGGCCATGATGGTGAGACAGAGGTAGAAAAAATACTTAAAATCAGTTCTAGGCAGATAGAGACAAGAGCTGGGTGCTTGGCTGATCATTACGTGTAAGATTTTAGTCATTGGCATTCCCGAAAACAAATGACATGAGGATTTGGCAACTAGAAGGGAAAGCATCTATATAATCAAGTAACAGATGTGATAAAGACACAAAGCCTTGAGTCCTGATCTTACATCTTTCACCAAATACCCCATAAAGAAGAAAAAGATGGACAGTTTGAATACCCATCCTATATTGTTTTTGCAGTAAAAGAGGATATGGTAGAAACAAATAAAGGAGGAAATATCAGCCAGTATTTATAAATGCATTTCAAGATGAAGTATTGCTAACTGCAGAATATATAACCTCTTGCTAAAGACTGTGTCAACACCAGACAGCTGGCAAATGGCTAATACGGTGGGAAGGTTCCTGGGAAGATAAGTGACACTACAGATCAGCAAACCTGATGTTAGAACTGCAAAAATGAGTAAGAACTGTATTAAAAGATAGTAGTAATACATACTTAGATTGATATGAGTTTGAGAAAGATTCAAATCTTTTTTTCTTCACCTTCAGCAGATGTCCTATCTAAAAATTCAGTGGATTTCCTTGATGAAGTCAACATAATGGTGTTAATAAGGGACAACCATTTAATAAACTTGGATTTTCAAAATCTGTGGACTACTCTGAAATAAAGTTGTCTTTTCAGTAGATAATCATTACCATTTTTACCCAATCATAAAACTTTTCATAAATGTTAAAATAGACTTTCATGTGACAAGAGCACAACACTAAAATTTACTAAATCATTTAGTGAAGCAAAATACCAAGTCATTTCATCAAAGCATATCAAACCCATAGATTTCAACAGTTGCTTTTTTTCTCTGTATATATACTTTCAGATTTTATCTGTAAGTACTAAGAGGATGCATAGCACCCCTGACATTCTTACTGCTGCTCCATCAAGGACCCACTGTAAATAAATAAAACAAAGAAAATGGCTGCTGAACATGAAAAGAATTTGCAGTAACATACAGTATATTTTTCTATTTCCTGTTCTGAGAGTGTGAGTCATGTGGCAGGAATACCCCTGCTGAGGGGTAGTTCACTAGTCAGTAGGCAAAGAGAGACTCCTTCAGCAAACCATCCAGGTAAATAAATACTGAAAAAGCTTTTCTTGCTTGGATTTTAGAGGAAGACTTTTCACATGACTGAATTAGCTGGATAATGAAGCAATTAGATTTTAAAGTGAAATATATATAGCTTTTTATCAAAAGTGATAGTTTCATCAAGGGTGATACACATAAAGGTTTCTCCTCCTCTTTAGTACAGTATATTTTTGCTTCTTTTTCCTGAAATCCTGAGTGCCTATAATAGTACCTTGAGTTTTATATCTAACTATATGCAATTGCAGACTGATTTAATTAAAAAAAAACCCAAGACAATGGGGGTCGGAGGGAATAGAGTCCTTGAATCACTTTTTAACTGACAGCTGGTCAATAATTTATATGCAACATTTTTCTTCACCTTTCCGGAAGGAATCTTATGCCTAACATTTGTTTGTCATGGGGAGAAAAAAAGGTTCAAATTTTAGGATATAATTAATAATCCATTGCACTCTATCACTCTTCTTCATTGAACTGAATTTAGTAAGCAGTTTTAGCTGACAATATTGATTTCAGTTATATGAAGGGGAAAGATATGGAATGATTATTGAAAGAGAAAGAACAGTGTTGAGAAATGCTGGTCTTACAAAAACAGAAGCACCTCTGTAGAGAAGATATTCAGTTAATGAAAGAAGTCAAATATTCTTTATATATTAATTTCTGTTTTGAATTCTCTGTCTTTCATCTAACATAAGTAGCATTAACAATCTACATAAAAATAATTTTGCTTATCTCATAGCCTTAAAAATGTAAGAAAAGGAGAACTGTAGAAACTGAACTTCAGCATTTGCAGCTGGACTATATATAGCCAATCTATAAATATATACAACATTGTTTTGTACTCGCATTGTTTTAGTGTGCTTCCTAACACGGCTTAGCCAAAGAGAAAAAAAAAAATCTATTTTAGATTTAGTTGCAGCTTTTGCAGCACACAGTATTGTGAAAAAGTTGTCTTTCTACTTCAAAATTGCTTCCCACAATATTTGTACTTTGCAGATGAGTTACAAAGGATTTGATTTTAACTTAGGGGAACATGGCTGAAAAATACTGAGGCTCCAAAAAACTGACTAATTCTTCTAGCTCTCTTCTTCGTAAATTAAATTGGGGTCTATATAACACAGTATGGTGGGGGAGGAGGTATCCCATCATATGTATATGCATACCTTATGTTCATTTGCTAAATTCATGAGTGTGCTTCCTCATAAGTGCTTTGCTAAAGAACCTAATTTTTCTTTATCTCCTGAAGGAATTACTTATTTTTTTTCAGAAATGAGTTTAAAAGTTGGCTCTATTAATTCTTGACAGATATACTTGCCACTTTAAACAGCGTCTTGGTCTTCAGAAATTGCTGAAAATGCAGTCTCAAGTATCATACCTTGAAAATACTTGAAAACACCAAAAGCAGTGTTTCCAAAGTCATTGAAGACTTGTGAAAGTCTTGGACTTTTACCTGTTCTATGTAACTGATGCAAGGAGAAATATCAATCCCTGTATAAAATCCCTATCAGAACTGTGTTTGAAACTTCTTTTTAGTTCTCTGTTTTCTGAAGTATGCAAGATAAATTTCTCACCTGAAAATCAAATATTCAGTAGGATCAAATGCCTATAAGAGTAAGTAAAAGGATATTAATTTCAACAGATGCTGGATCAAACTTCTGTGTAGAGTGGTATCAGCTGCTCTGCTCTCTGGGTCACATTTAGCATGCGGTGTCATGAAGCCACTCTGGTGTCACAGTTCTGAGCATTGCAAAAACATTGCTTTGAGGTAGGGGAGTTAGCCGTAAGCACTTAGGCTTCCTGTGCAGATACTGTTTCCCAAAGAGGAACCATAAGAGCTAGCTAATAGATAAACACAAGTGTAAAAAATATACATGTGTGTCCTGTTCCCCAGGTTACTAAGCAGTGGCAAACATCTCTCTCCTGATAAGAACCTGAAACCTCTTCTGAACACGTCAGCCAGAAACAGAAACAGCATCTTCCCTCCTGCATCATAGTCTCGGAACTGTAAATTCATCCCCTACCTTTTGGAAATCCTCCCAGAATAATATTTTACTGTCTGTATGTCTCTCCTACCAAAGCATTGAATAAGGTCTTTGAGAAAGAAAAAGGTAAGGAGCATGACTATACAGCGTATTCAGTACTCAGTGGGGCAGGGATTCCTGCTGTCCAAGACTCTGATATTTGTCCTATACCAGTCCAGTGCATCACCTCCCTTACATCTTCCAGCTGTGCTTGGAAGATAGCAATGCCTGTGGTTATTACATTTCATGAAGACTGAAGTCCTCTAGATTTCACACAATGTGTGCTAGATGAAAGCCTACCAGACCACTGCCTCAAAGAGGCTGAGGTGGTAACATCTAATTTCTGTCTTGAAGTGAGATTATGTGTTAACTGTACAACGAAGATATGACAGTGTTTTCTGGGGGAGGAAACCTTTAGAGGAAGAAGCTAAAGTAATTGTGGATTAGGTCCTGCAGATTGGAATTGAACAGAACCCAGAAGGTCTCACAGATGAAAGTGAATGTTTGTGAATACTTATAATATTTTCATTATTGCCTTCAGGTAGACAAGGAGAAGATGAGATATAAAAATCTCCCTCATCTTGTGTGCCTATGTATCCTATGTGTCAGCACAGCAGCAAAGCACAGCTGCAATCTTGATCTCCTTTGTGTTACCACTCTTTGGCATGCCCACGTTGTTCTAGTGATTCAGAGTCTGCCTACATTTCCCTTGTGACTGGTCCCTAATAAGAAAGAAAACACAAAATATCCGTGGTTCATTTGAGGTCTCTTATCTGTAATTCATTAACAAAAGCTTTAGGGTTTTGTAAAATGTGTTTACTGGACTCAGGCGAGATGGCTAACAGCAAAAATGATTCCGTCTTTGTTCTTGTAATATTCCCTGAGTTGAATTTTAATTATTTATATGTATTTGAGTATATTCAGCCTTTTTTTTTTTTTTTTCTCACTAAAGTTGTGTATCTTTTAATGTGATAGATACAAACTGAATAATTGCAATTGTTGAGAGCACATTACTTTGACCTAGGAAGAGCAAATTTTTTGTCCAGTCAGTTCAGGAATGTTCCCTGGTCTTGTTTCTTGCACTTATGGTCTCAAGGTGAGTGGCAGAAAAAAACAGGGCCAAGGCTGTCTTACCCCATTAGTGCTAAAATGCCCAGTCTCACTGCTCTCCAAGGCTTCTGTCTCAGTCAAGCATTGTCTTCCAGTTATGATAATTAGGCCACAATTTGCAAAGAGAACAAAATTCTCTAGACCCACAATAAGTTGAGAATTTGGGGAGAGTAGTGGGGTGTTGGTATTGTGTTTTTTTCTTTTTTTAATAGACAATTACAGCAAATGCATTTTAAATTTTCAGTAAATAAATAATACCATCTTGAATACATATATTAGCAATTATTGAAATTTACTATATATATACACACTATATTATCAGCTCTAGAAATTACTTTTTTCATTTTGGTAAAATAATTGAATCTTATTATCGTCATCAAATTGATATTTCCTGTTTTCTTTTCTATAGAAGTTTTGTGTTTTCTGATGTTTAGTCACAGATGTGCCACTACTACAGGCAGATATGAATAACTATAAATATGTGAAAGCCAAAGAAAATGTTTACTTAATGAAACATTATGAACAGAGAGAGGTACTTGAAAAGTTGGGGCATCATCTGAATATTTTATTTATGTAGTGCTTTGGAAGAAAAAAGTTGCAGTACCAGCTAATAGAGCTGCATAACAAAGGCTAGAAATGTAGACACAATGCGTGGAAATGATTGTTTCATCAGAGACTTGCACATCATTGAAGTGATTCAGCTAGAGAAATTTGGTAGACTTTGGGACAGACTCTGATGAGGTGAATTTATGCTTCTTTATCCTGTGGTATCTCAGCACTCCTCTCTGTGACAAGTCTCTTAGAGAAACTCTTACCTCAGCACACAGCCAGAACACAAGATGTGTGCTGGGTGTGCCCTAACCACAGACCCTCACCTGGTATTTCACACAGAAGTACCGCTTTTTCTCAGCCATGTTGCCCCTCAATTCATAAAAATAGAAGTGTTTTTACATCGTCTGCAAGGATGATGTAATTTCCATTTTTCCTTTAGCTGCATTAGCACAGCCAGACATTTTTCTGCCTGTAAGCGAGTCCCATCTCACCTTCCTGTAACACTGTTGTTTATGGTCTGTAAGCTGCAAACGCAGTGCCATTACACTGTTCGTGTCTCAAGACCTGGGCAGCTCGTTCCTAGTGCAACATACAGAAGCAAACAAACAAACAAACTCCCCACCCAAAAAAAAAAAAAAAAGCAAAGAAGCCCCTCAAAATACAGCTATTATGCTTTTAAGTCAAGCTTGTCATAGTGCATCGTACTGGAGACCCCCACCCAGAGAGGACAACCCACTACACACTTGTTACTGTAAGATTCTGGAGGAATAGTCACATCTCCCACCATATGACTACAGAAGTGGGTTGGAGTTTGCATTTAATATTGATCCAGACTGAATATTTATGTCTACACACTCACCCACACACCCCCCGTTACTCTCCAACTCTTTTTTAACAAGATAATTCCAGTTGGCACTAGGTTTGAGACAGATTAACACCTGAAGCTCATTCTGATATCCTTAGACTTGCATTATTTTCTAGAATGGATCTGATGTAGTCCTGGATTGATTTCGAATTCACAAAACCGTAAGCTAAAGAGTCTACTATGATATATTTAGTCTCAAACATTTCTGCATCTTCTGTGAAATTATCTGCTTTAATACAAGTTAGATGACAGAAAAAGGTTCTCATTTCACATAAGATTCCTGAAGGTGTTTATTCAGTTTTAAGAATTTTGCAGTAGCCGCAATTTTAGAAACCGAGTGAAGCTCTGGGATATTTTGTCCATAGTTACAGGTGTATTTTTTTGCAGATATTGCAATCTTTCCAGAGCTGATAACTCACAGCAGATCCTAGCTTTCACAGTGACTTCATACAGTGAAAAAAAGGTGTGTGGCATTCTCTAAAACCCTTCTTAGGGATGCAGTATATTAATTAAACTGAACAAAAGGCTGGAAAAAGTCTGCGTCTCTAGCTCAAGTCTGGCACGCAGTGGAAATATTTCAGTGAGCAAGAATTTCAGTTAGCTGAATATAAGCATTTCATACTATTTTGTGATTTAATTAAGGCTGTAAGTGGAAATAGATTCAGGCCCGGGAATAACCCTGAATATTTTTGTGGGTACAAGGTGTTATGCTGCACTTGCAAGTTACATTCCTTGTGGTAACAGGTCAAAATAGAAGCATAGCAGCCTACATCTGCCAATAGTAGCAAGAAAGGCATCACTCACTCTTGGGGTAAACTGCCTTATATCTTCCCAGCAGTCAAACAAAACCTGTGTGCCTCCTGGGTAAATTACTGTCTGCACAAGAGTGGTGAAAACCCTAATACATTTATTGAAAAATTAATAATAAGATCATGTTATCCGTTACATCATAAAGGAACATTTTCATTTAGTTACAAAAAGAATGTAACACATTTCTATATCTGTGAAGAGTGAGCAAAAGAAGAAAAACAAGAAGAAAAGGGCAGAAATATGCAACTTTTTGTAAAAAATCAAGATAAGGTTATCCACAATGAGTTCATTTAGTTGCCAGTACTTGTGCTGATAATCACAAGTATTCAAATGCTCACATCTATAGCCCAAATATTTTCAGTGCATGTGTTTGCATGTACAAAAGAACGGATGAACGTTTACAAATTGTTTTACAAATCAAATTTCCACCTATTTTAATATTACAGACAGCCTTTCTCTTAACACCAGTCATTGGAGTAGTTAGACAAACTTAACAGACCATTTGGACCATAAAGAAACATTGGAAACAACAGAAAAAGCCCAGCTTTTTAAGATAGTGCCACTAAGTCAAAACGAAATGGCTTACTATGTCATTTGTTAGTTACAGCAGGAAATAACATATTCTACAATTCACAATTACTGAGACATAAGAATCGTCATTTTGCCCCCAGAATAAAAAGATGAATTATATTTTTTACCGAAAGAAGAAACCAGGGTTGACAAGTACATGGATTAGAAAATACTCAGCTTTCAAAAGTGGCATACCCTGCACTACAGTTTCTTCCTTTGCCTATCTTCTGTGCAATCCAGTCTTTCTGTCTAAGCCTCCTGGGAGTATTAAGATAACTGTCATGTACTTTCTAAATGCACTGGTTTAATGTGTTTGTGCAGTGGAAAACATGGAAACAAGTGTCAGACTTCACTACCGGTACTATGCAAGAGCTGGATTAAAACAAAAAATGCATTGTTATATAACTACTACTTGATAAAAAAATGAATTTTGATAAAGACAAAAGTCCAGGTTCTAAGTTGTGTGCATGAAATACTATTAAGCTCTTGCACTGCCAGGATAGTAACAAGACTAGATGGCTACAAACCATTATTGGAGCTAGAAACAATTCTGACATAAACAAAAAGTAATCATATGAAGTTAAAATGGAAAACAAAATGTTTTTATCCCCTCTATAGCCCTGACAGTCAAAGAACAGCAGTTACTATGTCTCTTTTCAATGCATCTTGAAGCATTCCTCTATAAAGTATGATTCACAATTCTCCCTTTCCACCCATGGTTTGTTCTGAAATGGTGGTGCAGAGTTATGTCACAACATTGCTCTGCAAAGAGACAGGTGGAAGCCAGCTTGTGCCTGAGGCTAGGATGTGCTGATGGTTCCCACAACTCCATGGACTCTGCTTTAAACTGTGTTGGTTTCAAAACTTCAGAGTCAAAGTGCTTCAAACTTGTTGGTGGCTTTGCAAGTAGGAAATGACAGCAGAGCGGAGAGGAGTCCAGTGCGAACTGACAAGTTACTTTTATTGGTGAAGCACAAAATATACAACTACCAAAAAGATACATAAGCAGAGACTGCAAGATTTTACTGTGGGCTCAATCATTAATTAAGGATGAGATGTATAACTGAATAATGTGTCTCGGTTTCCCAAAATATATTTTTCCCTAACAACCCAGTATATCTTTGTTCCAGCTCTTTCTTGGAGCACGTATAATTGAGTTTTATGTGATAAGTCTCTGGAGGCTGTATTCATCAGTCTTACGTAAAGCTAGCAGAGTGCCAAAGAACAATCTAGCCAGCAATGTTTTTCTATCACAGAAAATTGGGATGAAATAGACCTCAAGATATCATATACTCAATTCTCTTAGGCAATTCCCTTCTGGCATTCCTGACACCAGTTTCTCTAACCTAAAACATACAAGTAGAGAGAAAATACATTGCCCTCTAAGACAATCTCCTCAAGGGCAAAAAGAGTCTTTGAAAGCTTTGTAGATAGGCAAAAGAGAGTAGATGCAGTATTTTTTACTTTAGGGAGTCTTTGTCTGTCTCTCATGACCTTTCCCTAAATGTACTGCAGAAATACACAGAATCACAGAATCGCTAGGTTGGAAGAGACCTTTAAGATCATCAAGTCCAACCCATGCCCTAACACCTCAACTAAACCATGGCACTGAGTGCCACCTCCAATCTATTTTTAACCACATCCAGGGCTGTTGAGTCCACCACCTCCCTGGGCAGACGATTCCAGTACTTTCTCACTCTTTCAGGAAAAACTTTTTCCTAACATGCAACCTAAATATCCCTTGACGCAGCTTAAGACTGTGTCCTCTTGTTCTGTCAGTTGCTGCCTGGAACAGTTCAGGTGGGAGCTACCATGAACATAATATAACATTGATTAAAAAATCATAGTCAGAGTAGTACCAAATAGGGTTTTATGTTAATGATTCCGAACCCTTGGGTAGACTGTGCACTTAATATGTTTGTGTGTATTTGAAGTGGAAAAGGTTGCACCCACTTTGGCAGAATGAAATAATGTAAAAATATCTTAACAAGTCAAGGAAATAATCTGCCCAAAATGCTATGTTTATGTGAGAATAATGAACTGCACAAGTTCAACTGGAGGAACATCTGTGAAGCAGCTTTGCAGGAAAGGATCTGGGGATGGAATGACTTATATATCAAAGAGGCTTTAACAACTCATACTTTTCCAATAACTCATCTGAGTTATTAACAGGACTATCAGCAGTCAAACTGACTAAGGACCCACATGAGTGAAAGCCTTACTAATGGGAATGCTCTGCTCTAAGCACCACAGTTTAGAAACTATTATATTAAAGGAATGCTTTCAGAGGAGAGCAAAAACAACTGGTAACAAAAAGTTCAGGGTGTTGGAGGAATCAGGAACGACAGGGATATTTATTTAGCTGAGACATTACATTTCAATGGTAAAATTAATAAATATTTTCCTGTCTCCTGGATGTAAGACGAGCAATAATCCTGAACTGCATATAGACAAGATGTCTATGATATTGTGGATGGTTACCAGAGAGAATATAGAATCTTCTAGAAAAAAAACCTTTTGCCAGGAAAATTTCTGGAACAGTTCCTGAGGTTGGGAAGGAACTAGATAATCTTAAGAGGTCTCTTCTAGCTCTGTTCTTTGTTGTTGGGTCTAGGAGTGCTGAGTGTTCATCTCCTGTGCTGAACTAGTTTTAGAAAAGCTCATGACGTATTCTTGGCCTAATGTATAGAATGGCTCACCGGTCTAGGTCATTAATTTTCTGCTGTGGACCTAATCTACACAATGCATATCATTCTTACCACAGTCATTAGTGCTGTCTCTCACTTGTCTCTCCATCATAGCATAGATTTTCTGGAAAAACCTATGTTTCCTGACCTACCTTGTGTTTTTCTCCCAGACACATTACTGGAGGGAAGGCTCCCTTTCCAAACTCATAGTTGTTTCACTTTTAATTAAAATTTATTAATTTATTAAAAAAAATCCAGTACTGTTCCTGCCTTGGTCTTTTTTTTTATCAGCTGCTCTGTGGGGGTGACATAATTGAAAGTTCCATTAAATGGCACATGTGACACAATTTTAAATTCCATTTACAGGCGCACAAGGACAGATAGTTCTCCACAGTCAATGTTTCAGGACTCTGGTGTCTTACCAATGGCATATGATGCAAAGTGAACAACATTGTGTTTGCATGCCTATTGGAGCACAACGTGCAGTGCAGCACAATGCAGCATGTGTCAGCTTTTGTCTGCTGATGGCAATGACCCCTTGAGCCAAATTCATCAATGTCTCGGAACAATAGATTTCTTTCTCTTTGATGTTTCTAATTTAGAATAACAGATGGTTTTTATTTATTTCAGCTGTAGTTAGTTCTGGTAATGGACTTCGGCTGATACTCACAGAAACAAAACTGTGTGTTCACCCTTTCTTCTCTATTCTTGCAGAAAAGCTTTAAGTTGAAAATACTTTAAATACGGTATAGGTAATCTCTCTGACTAAAACCCACTAAAATTCTCCTCCCTCCCTGCTATCATCACAAAATTATCTTCATTAACATTTTTCCCCCTCCTCCATTGGAAATTGCATAACATTGTTGGAAATAATAACATTTACAGGAATGATCCATAGTTTAGCTGAGGAAATGACACTGCTCACTACTGGCAAACTTCTTTCAAATCTCAGGCTGACTTTCATACCAGTACTCACTAACAGAAGTTTCTCCAGTTACTGCTGAATCTAAAACCTTACATCTTCAGAAAAGCATTAAAAAGTTAAAGGAAACTAAATTGAGATATCTGAAATCAGCCTTCAGTATGGAGAAGCCAGGCAAGTCTGAACTAATAGATATCAGAGGATAGATTTCATAAAAAAAACTTTAGTGGACCATGATCTTATATGCACCTCAAATTGTCTTAATTACCAAAAATGAATTAACAGACCACTAAATCAAGACAACTGCCCCTTTATATCTCCAGCTCACTAGACATTGCTACTGCCTAAAGAGGACAACCTGTCTGCAGCAATCTTGCTGCATAACTTCTTCATCCAGGACTGTGGTAAATCTTGTAAGTGAAAAGCATACCCATCTATGAATGAATAAAAATGTAGAAATAGTTTAGTTACCATGTGGCATGTCAAAACCTGTTTCAGTTTTTCCTTGTGAGGCTCTAGTTTGTTTTTACTGCAGGTTTTCATGCTCTAGAGGCACATCTGTCTCCAGGAGTCCTCTGAGACTGTTACCAGATGAAGAATTGTTTGCACACCTGGTGGATTAACACAATGCTTATTCTTCAAAAACCACCAGCCCATGGAACGAAACAATGCTTATTCTGTAGGATCAGGTTAAACATTAACCAAGAAGAAGAATGGGAGAGTAACCAGCCCAGTTATGTCAACTTATCTACTAACTTTGAAAATAGTAGTTCATCAGGCTGTCAGGTATGGCTTTGGGGTCACCAACCACCAGGGACCACCAAAGACACCCCCCAGGACAGAGGAACGTGTGTGCAAAGGGGAGTGAACATACATTAATGATTTTGAGGAAATTATTACCATATGTGTGTTCATTCCAGGAAAACCAATTAAAATATTTGTGAAATATAGTATATAAGTGGGAGCCTTTTCTGTACTCAGCATGCAGGGAACTTCAGAGCAAATATCTGCTTGTGCATCTGGCTGAATGAAGAATGCCTGCTTCTTAATATTACATTGATGTTAAAGAGTTTTACTTCACCAATTTTTGATAACAAGACGACTGCATCCTTCTGGCGTGAGGCAAAGCCCACAAGTGAAGCAAATGAGAAGCAGAGAGAAAATGTACTTCCCTTTGAGGGCCTCATGGGTTGCATTTCTAGAAAATGTCAGTTGATTCTTGCCGCATTGCAGAATATTCACTGTAGAAGGTCTCCTAACCATAACCATGTAAAGGGAAAAGAAACAGATGTGTGCTATGCACTCTCTCTCTCAGGTAGGTTGTTCTGTAAAAGCATGGAAGAAAACATTAAAGTTTCTTGCAATCCACCAGACATACTTGACCTGTAAATCCAGTTTGCTAGGGTATTGCCTAGGTGAGAATTGTTTTGAAACTTTCTATTGCAGATTACCACTCTGGGCCACCACTTATTCAGTAATTCAAACCCAAATCCTGAACATATACCATTGTTCCAGACCCATTGTTACTCTCTTGCAAGCTGCACAATCTATGAATACGTTGGCACGCAAAAGTATGCGTTAATTAATAGATGCTTATCACAATGTGATACACATCATCAAATTTTTTCATTGTCTTTGATCCAACAGTCACTGGAAATATTACAATGCAGAGTAACTATTCTATCATATTAGTATCCTCCTATGCATGTTAAAAATTTGCATAGCTGCAAAGCATTAATTTTGTTCACAGTTGGGTTTTCTGTACAGTGATGTCTAAATTGAGCAGTTTAAAGCAAGAATTGAAATCTTTCTGGCAAAACTTTTCTTCACTAATTTTCTACACCCTTGAGTGACATTTTAGCTGCCTTGGAAATAATTCCTCTTTGTAATGAGCAGGAGGCACTGTTTCTTTTTGGGTCATAATTCCTCTCTCCCTTTTTTTTTTTTTTTTTTTTTTTTTATATTTTTTACCAAAGCAGCATTCCAGTACCTGAAGGGAGCTGACAAGAAAGATGGACAGAGACTTTTTACAAAAGCATGTAGTGACAGGAAAAATGGGAATGGTTTCAAACTGAGAGTAGTTTAGGTTAGATACTTGGAAGAAGTTCTTTACTATGAGGGTGGTGAGGCACTGGAACAGGTAGCCCAGAGAAGTTGCAGGTGGTCCATCTCTGGAAGAGCTCAAGGCCAGGTTGGTTGGAGCTTTGAGAAAGTGCCTAGTGAAAGGTCTCCCTGTCACTACAGAAGGATTGGATAGAATATTTTGATTAATTATTTGCCTGCATCAGTCTGCAATGAAAGTAGAAATTAAAATGTCAATATATCTTCATATCTTATGAGAGGAATTCCACCTAAAAATAAATATCATTTGCAACTTTTGTATATGTGAGCTAAGTCCTTGATCTTTTCCGACTGTTGTGGAAAAAACACCTCCAACAGCAGGCCCTCTCGATACCAAAAATTAGAGGCAACGTGCAAGAAAAGTGTGTGATCATTTCGCACATCACAGAAAGTATCTGTTGTGCTCTTGCCTTAGATATATATATTCTTTTAAGAAGACTAAGGCAGACAGAGCTCCCTGGTGGTGGCGAAAGAGAGGGCTTTGTTCTTCTACCTGGACCTTCTCAACCTCATGTGTAATCTCAGGGGGCAGCTGTGCCAGCAACAGCAGTGTTTGGCTGACAAGACAGACGTGGACCACAAGTCTTATTCAGACACTTTTTACTTCTATTCTGCCCTAATTTGTTGGTTGGTGTTTTCTTTATTTCAAAAGAATAACAATTCTGGTGTTTTAAATGAAAAACAGGATTTTTGGGTTATAAAAATCTTTTCATCTTCCAATGGGAGTTCACTGTAAGGACAATATCTGAGCAGATCCATGTCAGGGCTTCCACCAGCTTAGCCTTCCTTCCAATTGTCTATCAAGCAATATCTTTTCAGTACTGGCAACAGTCCTATGATACTTTCCCATCACTTTGCAATTTAATAAAAAACATGAACCTCAAACAATGTCATGGTCACATGTAATCTGAGCATGGTATATTGCAGGTGCTCAAAAGAGGGCCAGTGAAACCTGAAGACAATAACAGCAATAAAAAAAAGATGCATATAGAAAACTAAATGAGAGGAGGAATAAAGTTGAGGGACAGGTATTTATTTCTAGGAACTATAGAAAAAGGATTTATTTAGGAAATATTTATTTTATTTTTTCCCTTTGACAGTTTTTAAAAGAGGAAAATTTTCTTATTGCATCAAACCCAAATAGCAATATCTGAATCCTGTGAGCAAGGATCTACTTAAATATAACAGATATTTTTGTTCCAAATCCGGCCTGCATCTGCATCTAATTCAAACAAGTTAAAAGAATGGACAACAAAACATCAGGTAGAATGTTTTAGACATTAGGAAGTATTTCTTTTTGTGAAGGTGGCGAGGCACTGGAACATGTTGCTCAGAGAAGCTGTGGATGCCCCACCCCTGAACATGTTCAAGGCCAGGCTGGATGGGGCTTTTAGCAACCTGGTCTAGTGAAATGTGTCCCTGCCCTTGGCAGGTGGGTTGGAACTAGATGATCTTTAAGGTCCTTTCCAACCCAAACCATTCTATGATTTCATGATGAGTCTGCAATCAGCAGAAATAGGAAGAAATCACCCTATCTTACTGACATTTTCAAATTAATGTCTGTTCCAAATCAAGTCACAAAATGCTGATATTTCCCTCAAAGAGAAAAGTTCTCTCTAAAATTTCAGAGGGGAAATACTGGAAAAATGCAAATTTTTAAAGATTGCTAGCACAGTCAAAGTCCAAGCAAAATAAATTTAATTTTTTTTTCTGTGTTTGCTCTTGCTGTATTCAGAGAGAAAATGAAGCTTGTAGACCTTAAAACCATTTACTAGTTTATGAAAAAGAATATCCAAATAACAACTTGAAAAAATCTTTCAGCCCTTTCTCATGTTTCTATAAAAGCAAGATGATAAAGAGAGACAGATGCTTACTGATTCAATTGCTGCAATGGTTAAAATGCTATTGCCCAAAGTGAGAGTTCAGTTCCTAATCCAGAACCACTTGGAATCACACTCAGCCTCCTTGTCGGAGTGACCTCGACAAGATGGTCATGTCGATATAGTTCTCATTGTCCTAAGGATAATAATGAATGATGGAAAGATCCTCTCCTTACCTTTGTTTTAAGTTCTGGCAAAGAGACTGTAACAAAAAATCGAAGGAAAATAGCTTTTTAATGCACCACATTTCTGAAGTGAACGTCTAGTTAAGACTTGATAAATTTTTAACTGTTTTAGTTCTACCTCCTTAATCATGAAAACACAACCTAGAGGAAGTTTAACACTATACTAGTGAAATGTTGCAGACTAATAGTTTTGCTTTTAGTTTTTTTCCCGCAGACTGCTGTGAAGCCAGGCAGATCCACACAGGGTTGTGGGTTTCTTTTATCTTTGGTAACCCATCCAAAGCTTAACTTAGCATGGATGCTGAAAGACATTGCACTAACAGCGAGTGAGATTTACTGGTTGAAACTTTGCAGCATACAAACTCCTTTCTTTAGTGAACGTGAAACAGTGGGTTTGAGATAGCCAGAGGTCTGGACTTGAACATTAACTGAACAAGTAGCAGCAGCCCATGCCAGCCTGAAGCTAATAAACCATACAGTGGTTGTTGCACTCCTGATCCTGAAGAGAAAGAGGATGTTTCAAATTTTCTAAGGACACATGGCTATGAGCTGCACAACTTGTATCCCATTACTTATTTTGTTCTAAGCTAGTACCAGTAGCCTCATTCTACTTCACATTACAAAAACGGAGAACCAGGGAGCCAAAACCATGTCCCAGATGCTGCTCTCCATTACTGTAGAAGAGAATGTTAAAAAGGAGGTTTTATCAGCTTTATCCCCTTTATTTATCGTGTTTAGGTGATATGGCAGAACAGTGTACAAACATCCGATTCCTTTACTGCCGCAAGGAGCACCCTGCAGAGTGCCAAGGGTTTATGGGGACTACACTGCATACAAGGAAACCAAATCTTAAATCTTAATTTGACACCAGTGCTAAGATATATTTGTTTCTAATTACTGCTAAGTATCTGACTTAATTGAACTGGCCATGAATAAAAATCCTAACAGGACTGGACAGAAGAAGGGGAAAAGAGAGTCATAATACTAGGTACACATACCACAGTATTAGTGTCTGACTGTATACGGACCCTGCAAATAAGGTATTTCCCAATGTCGTTCTAGAGCTGTGACCACCTGCTGAAACACTTTTAGGCGTCTTACACCTAAATGTCCAGCTGGAAGTGGAGGAACTTGAGTGCTGTCACATTGTCACATCACAACTCTAAACCGTGGCAATTTAACTTAAATGGTGGCCACTGAATCCCAAGTTTGTTTAACAACTGCATCCTTGGAAATAAAGAAATGCTAGTGGTTCATTGCATAAAGTTCATGAAAAATGCAGGTGATTCTTAATGGTGAGAGAAATAAGTTATTCTTTTAAAAGCTAGAAGTAAAAACTGGACCAGCCACACAAGTGAAAAAGTAAAACTAAATCCTCAAGTTTAGTTTATGTTTCATTAACAGTCAGATAACTGGAAATAAATGCACATACAAAAAAAACCTCAAGAATGTCTGTATGAAGCTATTGCCACAATACTGGCAACAAAATCAACAAGCTAATCAAAGCCAAAGTTTCCAAGTTATGCTATCCTTAGGAAAGAACCTTGCCCCTTCTTTTGAAAACCCCAAGAAAGAGAAAATTATCAAAAGTTAGAGGGAAACTGCATGGCTCTTGAGACATTTTAAATATATATCCATTCTTATGTAGTAGGGGATACATGCTTTATTTTTGGTATTTCAAATTTTTTTTGTTATGGTTTCCTCCACAGAGGATCCTAAAACATAAACTTTTTTACTGTGGTGTGAAGTGATTTTAAAAAACCCCTTCTAATAATCACTAGACAACTAAAAATAATGGCAATATGTTTATTCAGCACCCAGCAAAATTCTGCTGAATATTCTTTGATTTTTTCCTCTAAACAGGTAAGGATCCAAGATGATGTGACATCTGGCAACAAATAACACACAAGTCTAGTGTATGCCAAAAGGCCTGGTAGGTTTCCTGTTTGTTCGTTTTGTACAGGTTGTTTCTGTTACCTAGAGTTTTATTTCCAGGATGGTGAAGCCGTGGTGCAGCCCAAAGCCTGCCACAGCTTGCCAGACAGCATGTCAGCAACCAAAAATTAACACAAAGATGCCTGAAAGCACCCTGTAGAAATAAGCCTTTCCCAAGACAACTGCAAGACAAATGTCTGGATTTTTGTTTATCTTTTAGAAGTCACCAAGTTTAAATAGCCAAACAGATGAGAGGAAAAGAGACAAAATTTACAAGTAAATCCCTTGCAGCCTCGCAGTGGGACCTGAAAGACATTCTGAGAGCACAGGGAGTTATGACTTGACAGAGAGGAAAAAAACCCAGTTAAGATAAATGCTCATACATTGCACATTTTGCACTAAGAAACTCTCCTATTGCTCATCACACTCATTTTATCCTCTCCTCTCCTCTCCTCTCCTCTCCTCTCCTCTCCTCTNCCTTTCCTTTCCTTTCCTTTCCTTTCCTTTCCTTTCCTTTCCTTTCCTTTCCTTTCCTTTCCTTTCCTTTCCTTTCCTTTCCTTTCCTTTCCTTTCCTTTCCTTTCCTTTCCTTTCCTTTCCTTTCCTTTCCTTTCCTTTCCTTTCCTTTCCTTTCCTTTCCTTTCCTTTCCTTTCCTTTCCTTTCCTTTCCTTTCCTTTCCTTTCCTTTCCTTTCCTTTCCTTTCCTTTCCTTTCCTTTCCTTTCCTTTCCTTTCCTTTCCTTTCCTTTCCTTTCCTTTCCTTTCCTTTCCTTTCCTTTCCTTTCCTTTCCTTTCCTTTCCTTTCCTTTCCTTTCCTTTCCTTTCCTTTCCTTTCCTTTCCTTTCCTTTCCTTTCCTTTCCTTTCCTTTCCTTTCCTTTCCTTTCCTTTCCTTTCCTTTCCTTTCCTTTCCTTTCCTTTCCTTTCCTTTCCTTTCCTTTCCTTTCCTTTCCTTTCCTTTCCTTTCCTTTCCTTTCCTTTCCTTTCCCTTTTTCTATATTAACACATTAAATCAGGCTTCAGTATTTTCCAAAGAAAGTTGGATGCACTTGTAAGTCCAGCAGCCTTAAACAGTAACAGAGCAATTAAATTGGCAAATTGTGACAGCCCCTGCAAGGTTGCAGAAATTGTAGTGCTTAGACTGGTGCCTAACGAGCCAACACATGGAAAATTTACAGTGGCTATTATTTCCTACAGAAAGAACAATGTTTCTCTCTTCTTACTGAACAAGAACTCTCAGTTTCCTTTCCAAAGTAAGTTAAATTAAAATCCCCTCACAGATTGCATAAGACAACAATGAAAACTCCAGTAGATCTAGGATTATATCACACATATATATCATCTGAAGAAGTCCTTGTGTTTGTCCTTAATGTTGGAAACTGTCCAGAAGTCAGTGGTAGTTGGTAGAGACTGCACTTGAATCAGGGTTATATTTAGTTGTTAGGAGTTTCTTTCTCTTGTGTTACCTACCCTGCTGAGCTATGCCACACAACTATGGCGGAAGCAGGGGAGTGTGATGAAAAGGCTTTGATTTCTTCCCAGTCCAAGTGCACTTCTATGTACAAGTAATATTTTTTTCTCCAAAGAGCTCAGACGGCAACTATTCCCACAGGTTTCCAGGAGGAAAAAAGAGAGCCCAGACTCAAGGACCGATTTTTTCCTTGATTTTTCCAATTCACTAAGACAGAGATTGCAAAGAAGCTGTCCTCCTTTACAAACATTTTCTCCTCTCTCATAAAATTGGCAAAAATACATATATCTTAAATATATATGTATATAATATAATTTAAAAAAACCCACATATATATATATTAAAAAAAAATCAGTGTTTCAGACACCCTACAAGAAAACCAAGAAACACTACTATGTTTACACTTCACATATGTCCTAGATTTTAGGAATCATAGAGGAAAACAATCACTGGAAATTTTATTCACCTTTTATTGCCTCAAAATTGTTATAATATCTGCAACATTCTCCATATAAATGATCTTTTTTTACTCCCCCTGAAAGTCTCAAATCATCATCTGAGGTATGCTGCAATAAAACATGATAGTAAAGCATGGCAATGTGGCCCTTGTGAGGTATGCAAGTGTAAGAAAATACATATTTGTTTTAACTGCACACTCTATGATGGACGATGAACTGTTGCAACAGAAAAGTAAGACTCTTGTGTCTCATTAGACCACATCAGAAATAACAAAACACAGGGTTCTTCATGGCATAGTAGCAGGTCATCCACAGGCTACACCTGCTAGCTACTTGGAAACTGATAAGCAGGTGATCCCTTGAGACCTAATTTAACAGTAAAACCTACCAAACAACAAAACAACCCACAAGAGATTACTGAACACCCAAATATTTGTTCACACACTGCTAAAGCAGGTGGGGAAGAATTTGAACTGGTCCCTTGATGGTTATGAGTTGCAATACATAGTATAATCTGGCCTGAAGATTTAGGGCTTGACAAAGCTTAGACAGCACACCTCAGCCTTCAGGGCTGAATGCTCTAAATCATTAGCATTTCTGCATACTTCAGCTTTCCTGTGTCACAATTCTGTCCGTGGGATATATAGTAGCTTTCAAGTGTTTTGACTATTACCATCGTGTTTAGAAGAGCCTAGAAAATAAGCAAATGAGGTGGGTTTTTCCCACATAACTGATGAAATGCGCCTAAATGAGGGTATGAGACAAGTGGTGGAGATGGAGAACAGAATCACTTAATCTCAGCGGTACCTGAAGTGTCAGGAGGGAAACAACAGGAAATTATACTTTCACTTTGAGTTCTAGTTTTTACTGTTTGTAACTTAGTGTAATAGACGAAAAAAGAAGTTTACTAGTAAACAAAATCAGTACTATTTTAAAAATATAAGACCAATACCATTGTTTTGCCCTTAGTGACAGTAACAAATTTGCAGGACTACAATTTTCTAATGTTCATGGTATAAAATGTCAAGGCAAGGCGGGGTTTGGGAGGAGGGATAGTATCTGCCACTACGCTTACAGTTCAGAAAGAACTGATTACATAAAATGGAGATGGTATGCAGTAGATTTTGGTATCCACTTGATAATGTGGCAGGTCTCAATAAAGATAGTGACAATTTCATTGAACTATGTGACGTGGAACTAGAGAGTTGTATTTTACATACTAATCCTGGGCCATTAGAATATTTGGGATGGAAGACTGTGCTTCACAATACCTCTTACAGTATCAAATTTCTTGCCATAGAAAAAAAAAGATAACATTTTTTCAGCAAAGGGCAGTACTGATTCTTTATGCAGTCCAAAGTCTACTTTTGGTGAAACTGCCAGAAGAAGCAAAAGCACATTACTCCTGTGGATATAAAGTTCCAAAGATGTGGCTCTCAGCAAACATTTCAATTTAACATACTACCACCTTTTTGAAGGTAGCAATTTTTCCATGTATTTTGAGAAATCACAGCAAAATCGCAAGTCACAGCAGTTTTGAATTATGCTCCTTCAGAAAAGAAGGAAATTGCCGTTGGCTCATAAAAAGTTTTCCAGTACAGATGCTTTTCCTGGAGCTTTGACAGCAGAGCTATGTCTCTGAATTGTAAACATAGCTGCTGCTTTTGCCACCAGAAATTTGGTTCAGAAATAGAAATACTTTTGAATAAGATAGTCTTGAATTGTAATACTCTATGAGTTATTGGAAAAGATGCAGATACAATTGGAATCCATTCTTTCACATATGCTCAGAAACCACAGCAACAGTAATCTTTTTTCCCCAAATGCTTTTAAACTCACTCCAGCCATTGTTTAGTGATTTGTAGGCTCTGCAAAAAAAGCAGATGGTGTGCTTTGACCATTGCTTATTTTACCAGCCAATTTTGTTTCACTGTTGATTTATATCCTTTCTCCTGCTTGTTGCATCTGCTCACTTCCTGAGGTTATTCTGTAGTAATTTTCCAGGGCAGGGAAAATTTCTGTGTTATGTGTGAATGGTGCCAAACACTGGGTGGCTGCACCACTAGTGCAGGCAGAAGTTAGACACCAAACAATCTTTTGGTGCCATGTGCTGTTTTCAGTCACTTGAGGTGTAGCTTCAAGTTATTTAACCACTGTAAGTTTTTCCCAGTTAAGAGACCCAGTAGACGGAAGAGTGCATTTCACTTGGTGGATTTCCAGAGAAGGTGCCTAAGGAGCAGCGGAAATAGACTGAAAGATGGTCCGCATAGCCTTCTCAAAGGAAAGAAAAAAGTGAAAGAACAGGGACAAAGCAAGGAAAACTGTTGACCTTCCTCTCAACAGCACGAGAACTAAGAAGAGGTACTGAGAGGCCACATACATGTGCTTCAGTATTTGATTCTCTGTAAGCCAATAGATAATAGAAGTCCTCTAAGCCTCATCTCTATTGTTCTAGTGAAAATGCTGTGACTTGCTGTGAAAATAGATTCAAATGAACAGAGAAACTCATCTGAGTTACCTATCCTGATGCAATTCAAGCCTTTGACTACAGAGACTGTTGTGATTTGAATTGGCCAACTCACAGAAAATAAGGGTATAACACCACAGTTCAACTTCCAAATTGCAGGAACAAGTACATAATTTCTGGTTTAAACAGTTTTTCCTAAGCAAATTTTTCCCGAGCAACCAAATCATGACTTTTTAAAAGGTCCCTGTTTTATCATTCAGCTCCCTTTTCCTGTTACTTTCTAATACCATTTAAAAATTGGTACACAGACACAGAGCAGCTGCTTCCTTTTGATTAGTCTTAATGCAACCCATTTACTTATAAACAAACAA
>VZTF01001851.1:147781-188003 GCA_013397755.1 Cnemophilus loriae | reverse complement strand
AAAAAAAAAAAAAAAAGGATGTTGCTTCTTTCTATTTCATTCATAGAAATTCCTACAAGGTGAGGTTTCACCTTGCTCTTCACAGGTGAAAAAGAGTGGGGGGAAAAAAAGCTTTCAAAATTTCTGTCTTTGCTCTTTTGAGTAAAATATAAATTGCATGCGGGAACACAAAATAAAGAACAATGTTTTCCATCTGCCACTTGTGTTCTATCAAATTATAATGTGAATTCAGATGTGACTCTATCCCCGAATACAGCTATAATATAAATGCCCTCTGGTCATTATTTGAAAGTTAAGCAATATCTAAGGTTTGAAAGGTGCTGGTGATCAGTAAAGCTATAGAGCAGTGTTTTTATTTGCATTGAAAAACACCCCACAATCCAGCTAGCCCTGCTTATCTCAATGTGGAGTAGAAACATATTTGGAAAAGGAAAGGCTTGCGTCCTCAAAGAAAGTGTGCTCAAATGAAATGAATATCAGCTATCTGAAGATTTAGAGAAGCTTAAAGAAAAATCAATTGATCAATATTTTAAAAGGGTAAAGAAAGAGATGAATTAGTATTATATAATCTAGTTCTCTCTTGTTTGAAGCTTTTGCCTCAAAAAATTATTCCAGCTGTTGAACGCATCTAACTGGCAAACTCTGTTTCCTTAAGCACAAAGTAATTTCTCAGCTTACCTGTTGTGTGACGCTTTATCAGCTCATAAAGTCCTTTTCTAGTACCTTCTCTTTCAGCTATTGGGATTAGCAAGGCTGCCCTCGAAGGGTCCTTCTGGCTCCTGGAGTGTGGTGACTGACCGCAGACTGTGACTTTCTGTACCACTCACGGTCTTCTTGCCTGTGCTTGTGTCACTGCAAGAGTGGGAGGGAGTGTGAGAGGCACAAGACCTGCAACTTTATTTCACTCACTCTCACTCGCTCACTCTCCACTTCCAGCTGAGTCACTATCCTGTCCCTTCCAGTTGCACACGTTTAAACTCAGTAAAGCGGAAGATGAAGAGGAAAATAATCATTTGTGCACGAGGCTGAAAGCATAAAAGGAAATAATAATGCAATCTTCCAAGATAGTAGACAACCACTTCTAGAGTCAGTCAACTCTTGCTACTAAGAAGAACTGGGAAAAAAAGCAGAGGGGAACTGTTGTGCTTGCAGGAGGGATATCTGACAGGAAAACAGCTTATTGAAGAGGAGGAGACTGGCTATAGAAATCTTTGGGTGACTGACAGCCTGGAGTGCCATTTTCCTTTTGATTCCTTTTCTTTCTTCTGTGCACCTGGATAAAAAAATAATGCACAGCTAGTTGTCTTCATGTCCCCAAGAGACGATGTCTATCTGTCTTTTAACCCAGCTACAACAAACAAGTCCTTCAGGAATAAATTTTTTATGCTCTCTTTCTCTGTATTTGCGGATTACTCTTGTATTTTACATGTCAAAAGCATACAAATTTTTTAATTATTTTGGGTTTACAAAAGAAAAGATCATTTAGCTACAAAACTTTTCCTTTTTCTTTGGAATAAAACTTTAACTTGCCTTTTGGTAATTCTGCATTTCAGTCCTTTTCACTGAAGAAAGGTCAATCAAAAAGGCATTATGACACTGAATATCAATACTATTTAGTAAGAGACAGTTTTTGTCCTTCTTTGTCACCCTTCTTATGTTAAGCATCCTCAATTATTTTAGTGGGGCTTCTTAATGAATGGAAATTCATTTAGTGAGCAGGTAGTGGGAGCTATGCAGAGCCTGGCAGTGAGTAGTTATTTAAAGCTAAATGTTGGTTTGAGGTCCAGAGGCCAGTCTGCCATTCATCCCAAATTCAGCTAATCAAGAAGAAACACAATCTTCCCTTAATCAGCTTTAACTAAAAAGTAATCAGGATGGACAAGTGAAATAAATTACCTTTTTTGTCTTAAAAAATTCAGTTAGTTCTTGACTATCTCAACAAGTAAACTTCTTGTTCATGTTATTCTGGACTTCACTGAGTTTTGTAATTTCTCTCTTCAGTTAAACCTGTGTGGCATGAAGCCAAATCCTCTCAGTATTGAGCGAGGTGGAGTATCATTACCTTTCAGATGAGACAACAGACGACTTCATGATGGAAAAAACTGTTAACGTAGCAGTGCTTAAAGACTCTATTTCAATAAGTTACACAGACTTCTTTTTTTCTACTTTTAATGATCATAGGTTTTACTTCCCATGCTAATTCACAAATACATTTTTCTGTGACTCCAGACAATTTTCTATAATTTTTTAGAAAAATAAATTTTGTTTCATCACTGTAGATACAGTTTTTCTAGCATGAGAAACAATTATTAATGCTATAAGTTAGGT
This sequence comes from Cnemophilus loriae, assembly GCA_013397755.1. Lineage (NCBI taxonomy): Eukaryota > Metazoa > Chordata > Aves > Passeriformes > Corvidae > Cnemophilus > Cnemophilus loriae. Next base: position 185,675 of record VZTF01001851.1, on the reverse strand, counting down.
CCCTTTCAACTTTTCATGTAGCTTTTCTTTCTTCTTAATTGCCTGGTGTTACTGTCTTTGTTAATGTCCAGAATACTGGACATTCAGAACACGCTCGGTTTCATGTCTCAGCACACATCTTTGTTTTCAAGTGGCATGATGGTCTGCCACCGTCATGCTGAACATAATTTGAAGGGAGATGAACATCACAGATGGCCATGGAATCTGCACGTGCAAATTAGGAATGAACAATGTGGTTTATATCTCACAGTGTAGTTTAAAGCATTATGTATTACTTTGCAAAGATACTTTGAAAAAGACATCAGGAGCACAGAGTTCTTCAGGTACAGATATTAACAAAGAACAGCTTGGTATTTTAGTCCAGAACCTCTAGTTCTTACAGGACTGAAGGGATTATGATATAAAAACGTTAGTCAAATCTGTGATTTAACTTGGCAGGGAGATAAGCACCATACAAATGTTTGCTCACAGGGGGAGAGTTGGGAGGGGAAAAAAAGTAAAACTATCTCGCATTATGTCGTATGGTATGGAATATCCCTTCGGCCAGTTGGAGTCAGCTGTCCCAGCTGTGCTCCTTTCACAGCTTCTTGGGCATGTGTACGCTCCCTGCTGGCAGAGCAGGAGAAGTTGAAAAGTCCCTGGTTTAGTGTAAGCGCTGCTCAGCAACCACTAAAACATCACTGCATTAGCAATGTTATTCTTATAGTAAATCCCAAACACTGCACAATTCCAGGTACTAAGAAGAAAATTAACTCTATCCCAGCTGAAACAAGGACACCCACATAAGAAATATGGTGAACAAGCACCTAAAGAAGAATCCCAAATTATTTTAAAGAGAATGCAATACATGCAATACTCCCTTGAACTTATGTTGACAAATAATGTGCCACATTTCTTGTAAATACTTCTCAGTTCACAATTCTTTCTAGGCAAAAGAGCTTAATTTTGAAATAATTATGAAGTACCATTTTGCTTATTCTTTTTATATGGTGAGTGATGCATAGAAGTAGTAGAACGGAAGAGAAATTGAAAGAAGTGGTAGGCACACAGAAGTAACTACTGTACTAAAGGGAATTTAATAAAAGGACTGAGAAATGTGCAGAAGAAGAAACAGACAGCTTCAAGAACGACTTGGTTTTCCATGCAAAATCCACACTATCAGACAGTTTCAGAGAGCAGTTTGTCTAACCTGTTCATGTACAGAAAGTCAAAACCACCTACAATTAGCAAGTGTCTCTGGTTATAAAACAGAATTAATTCCTTGCAGCAGGTTGATCTTTTCCTGTCCTTCTGTGCAGAGGACTTAAGAAATCATCAGTGTTCCCTCACAAGACATATTTTGTGCTTGGGGCAGCATTGTCCAAATACATTCTCCTCACTGCTCTCCTTGCTACTCTCCTCATTGTGCTCCTTTCTTCAGAAAGGAGCACATCCTCCAGCTGAGTGGGTAGCACCCAAAAAATCGCCACTGTTATTTCCCCTACCTCCTTATAACCCCACCAGTGAAGTACCAAAAAAGAGTGTTTGTCTTTTTAAGGCTGTCATCATTTTGTTTTTTTGAATGTTTGACTGCCTTTTAAACATTTTCTGGTCAGTGACTGAAATCACTGATGGCAATATCTGTTCACACAATGCCTGGGAGAGATCACCAAAAGCACCTCAAGACATTTGAGTTTGATACCAATACATGACAATCACTCAGAGAATAACTGATTTATAATTCATTATGTTTTAGGTAACTGTAAAGAGTGTCTTGCAGAGTACTGTAAGACTTGGTATGAGGGCAACACAAGTCACATCTTGCTTCACCTTCTTCCTCAGTAAGCTAGCTGCTGCGAAAAAGAAGAAAATAACATTAAACTGACTATCAGATCTTTAAAATATTCCTGATGGTTTCATTCTGTTGTCAAAATTTTTAATTGGCTGATTGAATTTATCACAAAATTTACACCCTGGGTTTTAACAAATTGCATTATCTTTACTGTCGTATGTTTCCAAGCATCAGAGTTAGGTCGATCAGCCAGTACTTTTCTGGTTCATCTTTCATAAAAGACAAATAGAGTGTCATGGTTTTCATGAAACTGATTAGGTAACTAATTCTTAATTACCTAATCAATGACAGAAAATAACAGATATTCCACAGGTGGTGGCCTTTAATGAGCAGAAAAAAACCAGCTGGAGTACTGCAGTTTTTGTTGGTGCCTGGTATTTTACTGTTGATAGATAATACATTTATACAATTAAACAATGGAATTGTTTGTGCATCTCAGTTACCATAGCCATTAAACCTTAGAAACTATATTAAACCCTGAAAAGGAGGAAATTAACTCATCATCACTTATGTTTAACTCCACACTCAAATAGGACACTAAACAGAAGATACCAGACTGATAAACCATGTTTTTCAACCTTCTACTCAGCACGCTACAGTGGACAAATTGCATGCCTTCCACATAAATGCTACAGAAACATCATCACCTGTGATCCTGTGCTGCTCTGCCGCTTGTCTGCTTTGACTTGCCTGTGGATCTCCTCACTACCTATCCTTCTGGCACTCCATGGGGTGGCTGCTGCTCTGTTTTCCTCTGGCTTTACCAGCTCCAGCATCCAGGCAAGGACAAGGAGAACACCGCGGTTGTCAGTGTCTTAAATACCAGGAGGGTTGGTAAGGAGGCTCCTAGAAACAGTAAGACAGCAGCAGCCTAGCTCAAAACCTGACACTGTAATAAATCCAGGCAAGCAGATTATGATAATGCAGAATTAAATTTATTTTAGATGAAGATAACAAATTCTCAGTATATTACTGTATTCTAAATTTACCTATGAGGAAAAACAGTGAACTTTTATTGACCAAAAAAACACCTCTGTTCAGTGGTGAAAAGAAATGAAGTCAAGGAGAAAACCTCTAATTCACTAAAAAAAGAAGGTAAAATTCTGAAAATACAGTCTTGTAAAGTCAGATAAGAAGCAATGAAATGTGACTGTCCAAATCTAGTAGCTCTTCTACAAGGAGACACAAAGAGAGGAAAGCACAGTTAAGCCACAGGTCAGAGGAGGCACAACTACCTTCATCTAGCTGAGGGCAAAGACATATTGAGAGACACACATAGTGAGAATGATTGGAACAAATTTGGACTATTTAAATAAAGAAAGGAGCAAGAATGCGTGTAAAACCAGTTAATGGCTGGGACAAGACAAAATCATGTATATTACAAACCAAATAAAAATAATTTATTTCTTACGACTTGGTAAACATCTGGGACAAGAAGCCACAAGACAGACACAAACATCAAATAAATAAAGAAAAAAACAAAAACCAAAAACCCCTGCACTTGGTGAGACTCAGAAAGGCTTTATAATGTAGCTAATGACGACATACACATGGTTAATGCAAAAAAAAAAGAAAGAGGCAGATTTGAACTCCTGTTTTTCAAGGAACATGGTTACTGCAGTAATTACCCATTGAGTAACCTCTGGCAATTTTTCCTAAAACACTGATAGTAGCTACTGTAATAAAAAAGACTAGACTGGATGAGTTATTCATCTAGTCCAGAATGGCAATTTCATTCCACTGTAAGAGTAACCTTATTTATGTCCTGCTGTTTGTTGCATGCTACTCTGGATTTTTTTCTGGAAATCATCACTCTTAAATGTTTTTTCTATTAATTCCTTTTTGTTTTCAATTGAGTTTGGTATTGCGGTATCTTGGAAAAAAAAAAAAAAAGCGACAGCAGGTAAACTCTGTTTAAAACCAGTACTTCGAAACATGTAGTGATACAAAAGCAAAGTAGCAAAGCCAAAGGTGTTGCTGTATTTTTGTCCACTGCACGTCTGCAAGGCTGAAATACACCAAAGCTGGCAATCAAAAAAGAAAACAAAGAACAATAAGGCAACATAAAAGCAGAGACAAATATGAAAAAACCCTTCTATTTGGGCTATAAACTGTGGCAGCAGATGAATGAGAATTCTTCTTTCTGGTCACAGAAAGCTTAAAACCGTTCTGCATCTGTATATTTTTCTGATGTTAGTGGTTTTTCTCAGATAAAAACCAATAGAAAGCAAACCCTCAAAGAACAGCCAGAAAGTAATAGAATAAATGAGATCAGAGGATGTAATTATCGGCTAGTTACACCACTTACCCCAAATGTTCCTTCACATTGATTCATCTGACTACTCTGTGACCCACCCAGTCCTGGAGGAGGAATACTTTTACCACTAGACTTTTGTGGGTTAGGTAACCCTTGATATTCCCTTTTGAAGGTGTTTCTCCGCGTCAGTATATACTTCATTTGCAAAGTGGGTCGGGATGGGAAGACTTCAGTACCTCTGATTTGTACCTTATCTGCATTAGAGAGAATGTTGTTCTCTAGCAGGTGTCTGCTCATGGCAAGGGGGTTGGGACCAAATGATCTTTAAGGTTCCTCCCAACTCAAACAATTCTATGATTCTGTGAAATTCAAAAATACATGGAAAATGACGAATTTCTATGTATGTGTTTAATTGCAGAGGTAAAGTGTGAGCATATGGTTTCATTGCCCACAATTAATACCAAAAGTAGCTATCATTTATCCATACTGGTTCTAGCCAGTACTTTGCGAAAAGGAGATACAGTCCCAATCTCTTTGCTTGCTACTTGCTGTGGGGCCTTATCAAAAAAAGCATGGGCCAGGACACAGTGACTTCCTTCAGTCCAAGGCTGTTACCATGTGTCTATAGGTCCTTTGTCATATGTTCTTATAGGTTCCCAAAATACAGATTCTGGCCTACCTCACCATCTATCTAGCACTGCCTTATTATTCCACCAAAAAGACTTTTTGCCCCCTAATGTGAATGGTACTTGCCATAGATTTCCATAGATGTAATCCCTTTGCACTGCAGTAAAGAGGGCAGCAAAAGCAAAGACAACACATTTGTAGCCAGTCCCTTTCCTCTGAAGCTTATTCGAAGGACATAAAACGTACAAGAAAGACACAGTGTCAGAAAACCGTCAAGAAGTGGGAGAGAGTAGGAGCCTCAAATGTTCTGACTCCTACACAGACTCTCAGCTCAATCCCACCAGTACTGGACGGGTGGAGAGAACAGGCCAGAAAGCTCAGCTGTTTCAAAGCCCAGCCATTCTCCCTGCTTGAGACACTGCTACCATGAAGCACTGCGCCAAGAAAGATGCAAGCAGGATTTTTTCACATTCATTTAACAAACGCTTTTTGTGCTACTTGCACCTCTGCTTCCCAGAGGTTACCCAAGAAAAGCAGGAAGAGGTCTTGCTATCAGTATCATTCCATCACCTTCCCCTCCCTACCTTCCACCTGCACGTCTCTAGGTATCATATGCTGACGTATTTTCTTTTCCCAAATGAGAATTGATAACTGATAGAAGACGAAGCCTCTGGTAACTGCATTATAGATCCTGAATTGCTGTCTTGAAGAAGCAGCATTATGGGTAAACTGGTTTTTTAGGAAAAAAATAGCTTTAGGAGGTCATGGATAACTTTTTACTGAAAAGGCAAGTAGCCAGTACCTGCTGTGACATCAGACTGAAATCCCTGCAGCTCTTGAGCTGGTCACTGTCTTCAAGACAGACAGCAGTGCAAAAAAACCATCTCTGAATATCAGTCAGTGTTTATCATCTGAAAGAAACCTTTGGTCATAACTTGAAGCCAAGAAAAGAAACTTAAAATTAGTCTCTTCATCTTCTTTCAGTAAGAGTACAGAAAACACAAATGGTGAATTTTCAATGAGGGTCTAAGGCATTACACTAATATACCTTTTCAACTGGTGAAGTACTTCCATAAGGCTGTAGTTACATGCCGTGGGAGTGATCATCAATGAAAGCACTTGAATACTGCAACAGCAAAAGCCAAGAAAAGCATTCAGATTGTATCAGCCATTTCACCCAGGAGGAGCCATACCTCCTCCACCACCACTTTACAGCATGCCTTTGCTGACTCCTGGAGTTGTGACTGTGGTTTCACTGAATTACTCTAACCTCTTAACAGCAATTTCCGTGCTTTGAGTTAGGTGTTTACTGCCAGTGCAGCCCAGGTTCTAAGCATGTCTTGAGTCTGAACTATTAAGTCAACATGCTTATGTATACAGAATCACAGAATTGTTTGGGTTAGAAGGGACTTCAAAGATCACCTAGCTCCAACTCCCCTATCATCAATTGCGCTTTAAGTTTTCTCTGCTGTTCCTAGAAATAAGGACATTATCATTAGGACTCCATCATAAATTTGAGACTACCAAATATGCCTTTTGTTCAGTGAAATAGCTACAAGTAAAATAATACCTTTCCTTATAACCCATGTTAGATGTTTCTAGTTTTTCTTAGAGGTTCACATTAAGCAGAAACAGCTCAGTCCTGGCTTGTTTACGACTTCTTCACTTAAGGAACTTGTTTATACTTCCAGATATCTCTGACCCAAAAATAAAAATAATTTTTAAATTGTTTTGTTTGTAAAAAATAAAACAAATTCTGCAGTAATACATCCTGCATTTGCTATTGTTTTAATTACTCTGCATAATTTTATATTAGCTGATCCAGCACTGGAAAACAAAGTAAAGGTGAAGTTCCTACTCAAAAAAGAAGAGGAAAAGGAATTTTTCAAAACAGAACTACAGCTGTAAAAGTAGAAGGCATTTCTGCCATCTGTGAAGCATAAAAAATGTGTTTGTCTCCTGTTTCTACAGCAGATATTATTCTTGTGCCCCTGAGCAGTTATTTCAATAGAAGAAGGACATTCAAGAATACATCCCCATGCTTTTACTCCTGCACCATGGAAAGTTATTGTGGATTTTGCAAAGACACAAAGGGCCTAAGTCACCTGATGCAACTCTGTTGCTAATCTGAGTGTGATTTCAGCAAAAGGAAATAACTGAAGACAGAATATTAATAAACAGACCTTCAGTATCTCAAGATCACCCCATGAAATGATCAGTGCAATCTGAAAACCTGTTGCTTTCAGGTGAATACCAACATTCAGTTTAGTTAATAAAGTTCAGCTGCAAGCCAAATGATTACAGACATAGTAAGTCATAGAATCATACAATGATTTGGGTTGTAAGGGACCTTAAAGATTATGTAGTGCCAATCTCCCATGCCATGGGCAAGGGTGCCAGTCAATGAAATGACTTGTCAGAGTGCAGGATTGAACGTGCATTTTTTGGGTTGAGCTGTGGGGAGTTCTAAATGCATAAATACCCAGACTTCTCTTTAAGGAGGTCAACACTACTCATATTTCCTCCTTACAACCGTACCTAACGTAGATTGTGAACTTCCACGTATTTCTTGTATTCTCCCCATTGGTGTCAGTCATTTCAGGATAGATCAGAGTACCTAAGAGTTTTCCTACTCAACCTCTGCATGCTGTTTACTTGATTCTCACTGGACTGGTTAAGCTGATCAGTGAAACTTTAATCCATAATTGAATGTGCTAGTTATATTTCTATTCCCATTAGGAAGGAGATGTACGTTGGAGAAATTTTCCAAGAACAAAACAATCCTAAACCAGAGAAGTATAGGTCCCTTATCAACTTAAAGCACACATAATAATTAAAAATTTCAAAATGGATAAAGGGCTTAGAAATGAATTTTAAATTAGTTCTGATAACACGGACACTTATTAAGATTTTAAATAGCTTTTTTATTATTGTGTAACTTTTTGAAGGTCAATAAGCAATCTGTTTTCAGAGCATTCAAAAACTGTAAAAAATTACTTTTTCTCTAAAATAATGATATAATCAGACAACCAAACAATTGTTGTCATGACTATCATGACAGTCCCAATCAATTGCAGTTGACATCAGTTTTACTCACGGATCGCTTTAGTATCCATCTTCATAACTAATTTTATACAGAGAGCAAGAGAAAAGACTTTCTAGGTTTGTTTCCCAGTCACTCCAATGGCAGCTGTCTCACTGCAGGTGTCTTGTGGCTCACAGTCACAGGGTAGATCTCATCTTATCTCACAAAGTTCTGCTGAAGAACATAAGAGTCATACATAAGGAGTATGGCGAGACTACGGAATTAAGCAAAGGTAGATTCAGCTGAAAGGAGACTATGTGGAAAGGGAAAGAGGATCACTTGCTATTAGATGTTAATCTTTCTTTATTGCTGTGCTGAAGATACGTGCACTACAGACAACTTCAGCACTTCAGCTATGACACCCTCAGCTGTCGCATGTAGCTCTTTCCAACACAATGTCAGTGCCCATCTCAGTATTTTGCCTCACTTTCCCAATTTGTTTCTCAGATCTAAACTGGACACAAATTCTCATTAAAATGCAGAGACACTGAGAATCAAGGAAAGACCCCAAGTTTTAGTGGACTACGTGCCTGTAAGGCACGCCTTATTTTGTTCACATGATTCTTGCCCTCCATCCTGGAGTTCAGGAGGATACACAAAACACCATATTGTGTTGTGGTTAAGTGAAACTTTATCTATGTGATCTGCTGACAAACTCAGACACTCAGATAGAGGAATATCTTATTTCTGTTTGATGTGCAAAGGAATACACAAGGTAGACATGGAAACGCTTTGGGAAGGCTTTAAGACCCTCGATATCGGTACAAAGTTGACCTGGAGAACATTCAGACATCCATTTCCCTGTTGTTCAGGAAGGAACATTTCTAGTATATGTAGCCACCAGGCCTGTATGTAAGAACAAGCAGCTCTGCCTTCCCTCTCCAACAGACTTTGCCTAGCAAAGTGCTGGAAGCACACAGTAGAGGTGGCAGGCTGCCCTTCCTGGTATCTCATCTTTCTTGTAAACCTGATGCTGCATTCACTTGTTAGGCATGTTTTTACTGCTGAATGCCATCTCAACAAACCTTCAACAGAAGTTCTGGAATACAGAAAATAGAAAAATAGAATTTTAGATAGAACTGTAGAAAAAACCATCATATTCCTGTGCCCTCACACTTGATATTTGTAGGCACCAATTTTGATTAGCACACTCAAAATTTACTGCAGGTAGAATTCAAATGTCCTTATATTTTAAGAGCATCTGAGTTAGGAAGTTAGGACAAATCTAGTCCCACTCTTTCCTTCAATGCAGTTTTCCTGTCTAAAAGCAGATGTTGTCAACAACAGTTATATCAAAGACATTTTTGAGTATAATATTTGCAAGCTATTCCCTTTTTTGTTTTGTTAGCAGCTTCTCTTGTACATATTAATTACTTCAGACCTCTGCCAACATATGTTAATATCCTAGCACAGCCTCTTTCATGGGAAATGTCAAAGATTAAATTCAAATGAAGGATGACATTTCAGTTGGCATATTTCATGTATAATGGTTCTTCTTTATCCTCTAGAAATTTCAGCTGAGGAAAACCATAATATTTAAATAACAAAATATTCACCTTTTTCATAAAATTGCTAGGTGACCAAATTATCTTTGCAGAGGCAAAAAACCCAAACAATTCTGATACGATGAAAAATATCAGAAATCAAATTTAACTCTGGCTTTACTTGCCAAGTGCCAACAGAGAACTGCCAGAAAAATAATAAAATATATCTCATACTTCTGCCATTTTTTTTTGCTGATTGCGTGCTTGGGCAGAACGCATTAGAAAGCACTTCTGTTTCTCTTAGACGATGTTCACTGCTTTAGACGAAATTGCTCTTGTTGGCAGTTTTCTACACACGTGCCAGGAAGCAGTAAGGGCAGGCTGTTCTGCCAGGGAAGGTGAACCAGAGCTGACATCCCAGGGGTGGCAGAGGAAGCAGCCCACTGAGGACCCCACAGGTCCACAACATCCAGATGAGGACACCGATATGGGGCTGGGATAGTGACAGGGGTGACCGAGGGACTTGTGCCTGCCACACCAGCCCTGCTGATGAAGAAGGTCCATGATAAATACAGGTAGCCAAGTCAGCCAGGGTCAAGGCAGTATGAGACTAGACACAGCATCCTTGTGATGTAACTCAGGCAGAGACCAAGGGCAAAACCTGGGCTCAGAACTAGATCCTGAGAGAAGAAAAGGTGAGATCACTGGGCAGTACTTCTCACAGGTGCACGATTGTTGGCTGAGACGGATCCCTCCCCAGGTAGCTGAACCTGCAGGAGCAGGGAGAAGCTGCTGATACACTCATGTCTGACATGACAGCTGGGGAGAAGAAGCAACCAAGACTACTTTTAGAGGGTAGAAGAAAGCTATGAGAATAAAGATGATTATTCACAGACTTGAGTTTGCTACATGAAGAATTTGCACCTCCATGGAAAACATTTTAGTGATCTTCAAGTTGAAAAACACTGATAAGCATTAGTCTCAGGAGAGTTGTGGATTGAGTACTTTCTCTTGTGGTCTTCTCCACTGGCATGTTATACAGACTTCTTTAAGTTTCTCTGAATTGAAAAAAGGCAAAGCAAAAACAAACCCCAAGCCCCAAAACACCCGAAAAGCAAACATCAAATTAAAACGAGAGATAAGTTAGGTCTGCAACTTAAATATCCTTGAGACTGACTCAGATGAATATTCCTTTTCTTTGGCTGTTTTTCTCCTCTGGAAAGTCTTTGTGTTGCTAGTGTTTAAAGTGGAAAGCACAAAAAATACAAGAGCTATTCAAAGTGTTAAAAATTATGAAACAAACAGGAGTGTGAAGTGACAAAGACGGACCTATTATGAGACAAGGGACTGAAACACATACTTTTACTGTAATGCCTTAGACTTATGCAGTAGTAGAACTAGAACTCTGATGAGCTGGAGGCAGCAGTGAAAGTCAAAAACCCTATTGGATTTGTCAGAGCAGAAAAATGATTGACCAGATATAAGACCTGTATATGAGCCCTACTAAAACCGAAGAATTACACAGCTAAAAATTAATATCCTGAATATCATTGTCATTTGATATACTCCATCAGCCAGTTTTCTGGATTTAACAAGTCCTGGAATGGTTAAAGCATAACTTAAACATCACTTGGTTTATTTTTATAACTCAGACTCTAATTTTCTTCGGTGTATTTTCTTAATATTTGTAGCCTTGTCTTGGTATCTGCATAGTATACAACAATAGAATTGACATTTAGTTTTTATTGGCTCTTAGCAGGACTCAGAACTAGTCCCACAAGTCATTTTCTAGTAAGTCGAGCACTGACCAAACTCAAAACACACAAATTCAAAAGTTCTGTCTTACAAGCCTTGGGCATTCTGTAAATACAACTTAAAGAATAATTGTCAGTCATTTGTCTAGGATCTTCTTGAAATATATTGTATACATGCGATTGAGTAGAGGTAGAGGAATTTGAATCACAATAAAAATTTTAATAAAGAATCACATAATTGTTATAATGATAGTTCAGGAAGCTTCTAAAATAAGTTCTTAGATTAATGAATTATGAATGATGATAATGATATGATAACGATTATGAAATGGACGATTAGTAACCAGCATCCATTTTTTAAGCAATTTTCTTGTCACTGTTATAAACATTTTATAATAAGAAAATATATAATTTATAATAAGAAATAATAAGAAAGACCTTATTCATTTTTCTGTGCTTCATCTCAAAAAAGCATATATGCCTTATATTAATTTTAACTGACATGTATTTGACATAGCAGAATTTTGTAGATTAGCATTTGTATTTGCTTTCTACTGCCGTTGATTTTCCTTGTTCAGCTGACATTAATAAATTCTACTGCTAATCGATTTTGATGGCTTCTTATTCTTAGAAGATAGTGACCAGTAGAGTGTAGCTTCAGTGAACACCATGTTGCAGTCAGAATAGCAGTTAGTGATGGTATCGTCTGTTTTTTAAAGACCGTTTGACATTCCTTTCAGAGTTTTATTAAACTATATTATCTGTGTAATGAATCATATTTTTTCATCCACCTTTTAGTATGTTTACAAGCCAAGCATCCAATATTGCAACCACTGAATCATACAAGTGCATAGACTTTGCATAATACATTAATAGGATTATATTTTAAAAATCCCTGGTATGCCTGAAACAAAAGAGCAGGATATAAATGGGCCTTAGGCCACAAAGCAGAATTGTAGTGTTGGGCAGCACTGCCCGTTTTGTATCTGGACAGGACTACCCATAGCATATTGCCTCATCAGAAGGGGTGGGCAGAGTGCTCCTCCACCCACCTGGCTCCACGTCTCGCCATGCAGGCAGGTGGAAGTGGCTGATCCACGACAGCTGTTACACCATCACCCCTGGCAGCACAACCTACAACCCCAAACACAGCCTGGTAACCACCTCTTCTCACAGCTCCTTGAGAACTATGAAAATGCCAAGAGGAGTCTCCTGTGAAAGGTTCAGGAGAGTAATTATGGCTCTGCAGAAGAGGAACTGCACACCGGAGGGGTTTCTGTGGGCATTGTGTGCTCTCAGGCAGCTCTGGGACAGACTGTCCTGGCCTTTGCAGCTGCCTGATTCTCTTCAAGGCATGAAGCATTAGACATGCACACAACTGAACACCCCACCATGCCCCAAAACCCCATTTATGTTTCTAATGTATTATTCCCTATATTTCACCCACAAGTAGTATTCAGGATCTTAGATTTATTTTGTCCTGCTGCTGGAGAATTATTTCTTCATGTAGACTTTCACTTTGACCAGTATTCATTTCCCACCTCTCTTCTCTCGTAGTGAGTTCATCCTTTGGCCTTTTGAGCTCCATCTCTGTACATTTGCCACAAGGAGTTTTGCAGCTGCAGCATATCAATAACCTTAGAGAAGATGCTGCATGGCAGACTCACAACTGTTGCTGAAAAGCAACGACAAAGAACTGAACTGGCTGGTAAAAGTAAATGTAGTTTTCCATTCCTGCTTTACAAGTAAGCCAACCAAATGGGTCATTATCCAAAAAGAAGTATTTAAATTAACTGGCAACATCTAAAATAGAAATAAATGGGAATATACTGATCTGCTTAGAACAAAAATAGAACAGAAAAGACTCAGTAGTTCATCACTGTATGCACAGTCTGCAGAGCTGACCATTTGAGTTTACTACTTTCATTCTTAAAATAAAGCATACCTCAAATTCACAATAGAAGTAATGGACCAAATCTTATGTTCTTGACATCAATAACGTTTTTTCTATACAAGGATCCCTGAACACCCTGAATCCAAGCTATAGCATCTATAGTTCTCCTGTGTTATTAAAGTGGTAATGAATTCAGTGGGTATTGAAGACCTCTGATCAGAAGATCCTATACCATAATTAATAAGACATCAAACAAACCTTTTAAAGAGGTTGTTTATGCTCCCTGTTCTCATTTGCCTTGTTTCAGACTATCAGAAGCCTTCTCTTCTTTCCCCCTCTTTCTGTTTCACTTAAAACTGGTAAATTTTAAATTAACTTGTAAGGAGAAATAACAAAAGCTGGCGATGTAAACTACTGTACCAACTGATACTGTTTTTAAATACTGTACTGGCAGACAGTTAGGTACTACATTACATTTTCCTAATAAAACATTCTCACAATCCTAAAAAATATTAATTTCAATTTTAATGCCTGTCACTCCTACAAGCCTCAGACTATGAATTTACAGTCTCAGAACTGTAAGTTCAAGCATTTGTTCACTCACTCTTTAGTTTTGACTGGATAGGAACACAAATATTCTGCTGAAAGAGCATCCATTTTCGGAAAGCTTAAAATAGGAAATTTTGGAACTTTTCACAAGTTATGTTGATGATATTTTACTGTGTATCAACTCCTGAGGATGCTTTTTGAAGTATTTCAACTTTAGTGCAGAACAAGGGTTGCTGCTAAAGGAAGAGATACAGTTGTTTTTGTAATGAAATTACAAAAAAATTCTATGCAATCCACTGCATATATCTCTTTGTGTATAAAAGACATCTGCGAACTTAACTCTAGCAGCACTATGAATCTTTCCTTGGCTCTTGTATGTTTTGAATGAAATATGTGAGGATACATATTACTCTGTATCTGTCCAGTAAGTATTTTCTTTTATCACATAATTCCTAAAGTCTTCACAAAACTATAGGAATTACTAAGAGTTATTGGACTAGCATTTCACTAATTCTGGAAAGCTTTTGGAAAATTAAAGAGATTTAGGATTCAACACGCCCTTCACTATATTTCCATATCTGTACAAAAAGTGAAAGAGATTTAACAAAAAATGTTGTGACAACTCTGTTATTTTGTAGCACTGAGGCCCATAATTTCTTGCAAACTAGTAATAACACTAACAGTTTTACCCAGTGTTTGCAGTGTGCATTTAACATTGTATTTTAGCTATAATTGAAATACCTCAAAAAGAATTAAGCTGATCAAACCTCAGATCTCTCCCACCAACTAGAAAATTTAAATCATCAGTTACTTAGAATTTTGATGCAAGAGTGTAGATTAATCTGATGAAACTAAAAATTAACTGTGGCCCATTTCTCTACGTTTCTGTGTTCTATGAAACCAATCTAAAAATTGGCATTGGCTTTGATTTTGTAGATAAATCTAAAACTGTATTTCTCATATTCCAAGTGTTATGTTCATTTAGGAAAAAAAAAAAAAAGCCGTATACAAGGTGGAATTCTGAAAAGGCATGTACACAAAGATGCATACAAAGTTGTAAAAAAAAAAAAGAAATCAGTAATTTGACCAAGCTCAGAAGATTTAACTAACTGCAAATAGAACATCATCAAATTAGCAAATCTTCTTCTTCTTCTTCCTCTGCTTCCTGTCCAAGCAACTGCATAACAGAACTGTGGAAGGTCTTGAAGACTGAAACAAGTGCTGTTCACAATAGATTTTGTGATATAAAAAAAGTATTTTCTCCACTTGCAAAATAAGTCTTATTTAAAGTGATATCTCTGTTCTGTTCAGCACGCTGCTATGGCAGTTACAAATATCTTCTTACAGTTTTGTCCTCCCACTTTGCCAGTATTAAAAATATACTCTAAAATGAAGCAATCTTTTAACTTCCACAATTTAATTAAGCATGAGTTTTTTTGTGTGATATGTGGTACCTTATGATGTGACACAAATAGAGAGCACTATTCATAAACCACTCACACTGTGTTTATAAATTTGCAGAAAAAAAAGAGAGCAACAGGACGGTTTTATCACTTAGTTTTTAATGTGCTTTGTGAGGCATTTTCCTCTAATTCATCCTTAATCAGAACTGCACTGAATTATATCAGTTTAATTTCAGCCTATCATTGGATCAAGTCTATATCTTGTTGATTTTTATTTATTACAGATAAACTATGCATTTACCTCAGTAAGACATCTATGACAGTTGTTATGTTTATCTTCTAGCTGCCCCAAAGGAAACACCAGTGACCACTGATTCTTTTGGTACAGTTTCTGCCCTGAGATAAGACTCTGGCAGTTGCTTTTAGACCTATAGGTTCTTTCTGAGATGCACATATTTGTAAAAAAATCTGTTCAAATTCTCTGTATCTGTGCCTGGAGCAAACAAAACACGCTTCTTTAGACAGTTCTTCTGCCTGACTGCCCACACAATGAACACAAGACTATTTTGTCAAGAAAATCTACGCTTCTAAAGAACTTCACTTTCAAAAGCCTATCACAGGAAAATATAATTTACTTAATTAGATATAAGAATGTGAAGTTAGATGAATACGTGTTCTGCTATCAGGAAAAGACTAGGCCGGGTTAGTGATTGTCCACCCAGATGTTTCAGGGGATACTTCACACTCATGCAACTGAGCTAAGTCTTATTAGTGTGTGTGTAAGATATTAATGATATTAACAATTACCTCAAAAGCTTGAAGTTTTTCATTAATATGATATAGCTAATAGTACCCTCAGAACTGTACTAATTAATGGAGAGAAAGTAAGATATTAAGAGAGTAAGAAAGATATTAATTAATTCGGTAGAGACACAATACTTGTTTAATCCTTGTGTGGAGAGGAAGTAAGAAGGTAAGTAGTAAGGTTTATGGTTAACAGCCTTTTTCACATCCCACAGTGCACCTATATAGCTGCACCAGTTCAGCTGTATCTGCAAACATGACAGCACATAATAACCACGTTCAGCTTGCTATGACATGAACTGGTTCAATACTACTCTCTGCAGAATTCCTTAGCGTGAATAATAGACAAAAGACAGAATCAAAGCAACAGTTTTTGGAACTTCAGTTTTTTAAGTGGTTTGGTACACATGATTTTTACCTGGGTAAAGTTTTTTCAACTGTGTATAACCAAAGAAAAATCTCAAAGAAATCATAATTTTTTGAGAATATGTAAAGCCACAACACATGATTAAATTCTCTTTGATTTGCTTCGCAGAAAATTAGTGAGTCTTTGGGTTGAACAACAGGCTATGTTGTAGGTCTGTTTTAAGTAGTCCCGTAGGTGACCAGAAATTTATAATGTATTGGGAATCTATACTGAATTTAGAAATTTACCAATGCCAGTTAATAAAACCTACAGTTTTCTAAACTGTTTTAAAGGCATCTTGCAGGCATTTTCTGGTTGTACACACATTGCTAGAAGAGGGAGAATATAGGTACCTGGAGGAGCTGTCTGCACTGCTATTAGTATAACAGTCCCCACAAATAAAATATCTTAGAGGAACTTTTTGGTTTTATTTTTGCTAGACATCACTCTGCCCACTGCCATTATCAGACTTAAGATACCAGCTCTATGCTGGTGGACAGTCACAGAATATTTTCCCAGGAAAAATTAAAGAAGATAAATATGTGCAGCTTTATAAATAGATTTGAAAGCCAATGCCATTTAAAGACAGTATGTTTTTAGACTATTTGAAGAAACATAATTTTTATATATTCAGAAGTAATCACTGACAGAAAGAAGAAGGTGGTTTCTTGTTACTGATTCTCTTCAATTTTGTTCCTTTTTTTATCTTTTTTTTTTTTTTTTTCCACAGATATCCTGGGCCAATTTAAGTGAAAATTATTAATCTTTTTGTAAAATAGTACGAAAAAATACCAGTGAATAACAATGCAAACATACAATTAGAAGCAAAAGGTCTCTCTTGCAGTACCATTGAATGAAAAACACTTGTTTGCTTTTATACACCCATTCTTTGCATCATTTTATGTTCAGTTTTACACAAAAACAGCAAGAAAGCATTCTTCCCACTTATGAATAAGTCATAATTCAAGAATCGCCTTTGTTTCAGAAACCTCTCAGTCTTCCTCCAACTACCACCGAATTTTGTTAGATTCTAATTCTTTTCCAGTTTAAGCCTAAAAATTTCTGCCTTGCAAAACAGCATCTCTGAGAGCAAAATCCACGTCAAAATAGGAGCAACAAGGGGCAGCAAGGACTGTTGCTCTTGTTGCATTTCTTTTGCCAAACTTAGAGAATCTTACTCCAGGAAAAGCTGAGATGAGGGAGGACCTGCAAAAATAGTGTCATCTGGGAGATATTGGCAAAAGTGGAAGTAAATCTGTGTATGACACAGTAAATAGAATTTTACTTCCAAACAAGACAGACACATTCTTTGCTCAAAATATCACACAGTAATGCTGCAGTTTAGAATTAGTGATGTTTATGTTCATCCTCAGGAAATCCCATCTGCACCATATACTGGCTTACAACAGTAGTTCACTACACTTTAATTTTTGAGGAAATGCATGCAAACACCTTCACGTTTCTTTCCATATGGCACCAGTAAACAAACTTAATAAGTGAGAGCATATATATTGCTAAGCTACCACCTTACTTTACCAAATTCCTTATGCTTCCCTCACAGATCAGAATTCATAGAGAAAATTACTATTTTGCACCCACTAGCTGGCATACTGTGGTAAATATGTTTAGCAAGTATATTGAGACTCTGGATCTGCTAACAGCCATCGAAGGCTCCATACCTCTCAACAGGCTTCAGTTCACAGATGACCTCTAGTACAATTTCTACTGCCAATTGCCACATCATCTTTCTCCTTCCAAACTCTTTCTCGTTAGCTGCAAGTGCAAAATACAACACAGAGATGACTGTAGTAATTTGCACAGTGGCTCAAATAAAAACCAGGCTAAAGTCTGAACTCTATGAGTAGTTGTATAAATAATATTTATTCAGTGCTCCCATTAACTAACTACATTTTTAAATTGCAGCAAAACAAGGAATATTTATCAATTGATCAAACCTATGTTTAATGAACAGGAAAATACAGCAAACCAAACATACCTGTATTAAACACACAGATTTATGAACTGAAGTCACATAACCTTTCTCAGCCGAATGACTTCCTACTCAACAAGCTACCTAAATGATTAAAGTGCCCCATTACTAAGTAAATTATTATTCACCATATCTAGAAGTAGCAAGAGCTGGTCTCCAAGAACTCATTCATGCATTTATGTTAATAAAAATAGTAGGTTCTCACACTGACTTTTGGCATCCATTACATATATTTAAGAACTCCTATGGTTATAAAATACAATATATTAAAGAGAATTAACTTTTTGCAAATTTATTCAGTCTTTAGCCATCACTCATATAAAAGAAAAATAGAAGTCTATGGTAAACTCTTGCCTTGAGAGAAACTTCCAGAAAGAATCTGCTATAAGCAAAAGTGTAACACAGGCAAGGAAAAATTTCATCCATAAAATAATTTATTGGAGAAACATTGTTGTATTTCAAAACTATGAAATTCTACTTTATAACTGCCAGGGATACTTACCATACTTAAAAACTCAGAAACCTAAACAAAACTGTGGCGTTGGAATGACCGTTAGTAACCACACCCAGCTTATTAACATGTAGCCAACACACAGAACTCAAAAGTTTCTGCGAATTGTACTCCAAATGCTAGCACTTGAAAAAAAAGTCCGAGTCACTGACCAGACAGTCAGCGAAATATTTAGAGCAAGAAGACAACCTTTTTGCCACAAGCATAATTTCTGATTAGTTAAGTCATTGACAATTTTGTCAGAACATGATGAGGAGCTCAAGCAGCAGTTTCCACCACAACAGAAGTACCAACCTTTTCCCCAAGAGAAAACAGCTTGAAAAGCTATTGTGATTAAGAGAGAGTTACACTGGAGACAAATGTTTACTTCTCACATCGAACTAGAACATTAGAATCTCTGTATTGTTTTGGTTACTCCTTGTTGCACAGAAAAATGCCTCACAACATCCATTCTCAGAAGATAACCACAGGAGGTGCTGATGGGGGGACATCACACACCCTCTTGGCTTCCACTGCCTCTGCTTCAAACCCTCTATCATAAATATGTAATCCCCGCTCTTCTACTCCTATGACCAGCAAGTTTTGAACAACCTGTTGTTTCACCATTGCCTAAGGGGTGATGGAAAATTTGATGTCTCTTTGTGTTATTCACGTTGCTTTTCATAGCTTAGAATAGGTCTGCAACAGACAAAGCTTAAAAGGCAGAAATGCAAGCAGAATGCATCTGTCTCCCTAGAAACCGACAACAAACTGTGTTAGGATATTCTCCAGCCGACAAATCCCCTCTGTGTAGAATATCATTAAAAGAGAAGCTTCATATCTGTCCAAATATTTTCTCTATAGGCCATGCCCGGGAGATTTTGCGGCCTTCCCAGAGCAGCTAATAAAAAGACTTTGGTAGAGACACATTCACTGAGAGAAGACTTTTTCTGATTTGGATGTCTGCCTTCAGAAAATTTCTTTCTTGTAAAAGACATTGTGATGTGATCTACCCTATCAAAAGCAGTGTTGTCAGTCAGCAGCTACATGAATAAGTTTCATGTCAGCAGGATAACAAACTATCAGTAGCTATGGCTGAACAATACATAATGCTTGGAATGAGCAATATCTGAGCCTCCAAGTCGTTTCTGCTTTAGTAATGTGTATACATATAAAGAATCTTTCCACCATCATTTCAAACCAATTTAAAGAAACGTAGCTTTTAGTTGTGGTAGTGACAAACTCTCAAATTATGTACATATTTCTGCTATCTTATAGCATTCTGGCAACCTAATCAATTTCTTTAAACAGATCCATAGCAAGCTCTTTGAAGTTCCACCAGTTCTACAAATTTTCAGCAAGTCACAAATGACACAAGTACAACAAAATTAGGGCTGGGTTTTCAGCTGGGCACCTGCAGCAAAAATGTCAGAAATATATTCAATAAAATACTTATTGCGGTCTCATCACCTACACCACATTAGTCAGCTTTGAGGGAACACAAAATCAAAGTGGTACACTGAGTTCTTTAATCTAAAAATTAAAATTATTTCTATAATTCTTTTCATTAATGCTTTTAAAATGCAGCATTTCAAAAGGTAGAAGTAATTTCTTTCCTTCTTCTTCCAGGTTTTTGTATCTTTCAGGTTATCAAAATATGTCAGTTATTTACACTGTTCAACACACCCATTGTGCCATTCACAACAGCATGTGTGGTTTTTGCACACCTTGCAAACATACACTATAATAAACTAATGAAGGTGGAATTCCTATATAGTGAAATACCTACAAATACACCTTATAAAAACAAATAAACAAACCTTGAAATAGCAGTTTTGTTAGGGAAATGAAGAGAAACCTATACTTAAAAATTTTAAGATTTTGCTTTAACTTGTAGGAGAAATCTTGCTACAGAACCAGGCACTAAATAAGAATTTGGGTTATATTAATCTGAAACACATTAAGATCCAGATTCAACCCAATTTGTTTCAACTTATGCCACATTTGATCTTGTGTATGATTAGCTCCTAGATAGAATCAGAGTCTGTTATCATGTGTCATTCGAAATTCAAAATCTGATAAATCTGCAAGGCAGATTTAAGATGATACAACACCACCAGCAGCTTTCTCAAAAAATTCCAACTTAATCCCGAGGAACTGCTTTAGGCACATTTCCTCACAGAATCACAGATTTAATCACAGAATCACAGAATCACAGAATGGGTCAAGTGGGAAGGGAACACAGCGGTCCAACCTTCCAGCTCAAGCAGGTCATCCTAGAGCACATTGCACAGAATTATATCCAGACAGCTCTTGAATACTTCAAGATATTTCAAAATCAGGGAAAAACTGAGGACAGATACAACATCATGAAAAACAATTATCTGACCGAAGGATTTTGAGAAAAGTTAAACTTTACATATCTATTCAAAAAGAAATTCAGCATCACCAGTTGTATAAGTTGATTTCCATTCATAAAGCTTATGTCTGTGCAGCACTGGATACTCACTGTAAGAACCAGAGAATCACTTATAAGAATGTGATGAGATACTCCAATTCAGTGGTATTAAAAACATGCTACTATGCATAATGGACCTCTAGAGGAATTGAAATTTCACAGTGTACACCCTAACTGCTTCCTCCTAGAAGTATCTGATTCATGTCATTAAGTATACTCAAACACATTTATGGTAATTTATTCTTGAAAAACCTCTAGTGGTAGCTGCAGCATCAGCCAATGTTATATAGCCAATTACCATACATAGTACTTGTGTGAACACACACACAAAGTATTTCATAAGTTTAAAACCTTTTACTTAATTGAGTCTTTGCGAGACCTTGTAAACAAGGGTATTATAATGGCATTGAACTTCACCCCAAAGAAATTGATTTATTTCTTGGCTGAACAAAAGGTCAGTGTACCTAGGCTGTAGTAATTGGCTCCAAATCCATTCTTCTCAAGTGCAGTGCACAAAAGAGTGTATTACTCCTGGTTAGCCAACCCTATACTCACCAAAAGCCTGGTATGACTGTCCATGCCAGCGAGAGACTGGAATAAGAATGGTTAATGACTCAAACAATTGGCCATTTGCAGTAGCCACCGAGGTGCAGAGTAGGTGCACGCCCATCACTAGAGGCTACAGATGGGTGTTGAACAAGATAAGGGAAGAGGCTGATAAGAGGCAAATCCTGCAAGGTGGGATAGTGCTTTTTATGATGCCAGTGTCCCGATATCACTGGTTCACCTGTGAAACTCCGCTCCAGGGAAGCACCCAGACATCCACACACAGGCCTGAAGATATTCATTTCCACTCCTGAAGAGTCCCATGATCCACAGCATTACATCATTCGGTGTGAAACTTCCTGCCACAGGGGAGGCACCTGAGCATTACCACCAAGCCCGTGCAGCTGACAATTCCCTTTGGAGAGACTATCCTGCCAGGTATGTTACAAAAAGGAAAACAAAAGGCAAGTCTTACTCCAAGTATTTTCTACTGTATGCTTATCGTAAATTAGAATTGATCTAAATTTCTTGGCTTTTCACCTCTCTTCTGATGGTTGTCTGAATGGATTTAGTTTGCTGTTTCATGATGCCAGATAATGGAAACCTTTAGACTCTCATTATAAACTTTAGAAAGAAACATACAATGTTTTCAAAATATTCCCACATATGCAATGGGAAATTGCATATTTGAAAAACAAACAAACAAAACCCCCCCAAACCTACCAAACTTCACAAGCCACTAAAAAGATGATAATTGTGTTTAGAGAACATTAAATTTAGCCCGTGAGACTAGACTAATAAACATCTGACTCTTTTAATGGAAAGGTTTTTTTCATTTTATGATGGCAGGGAGAGACAGTATTTGCTTTTGGTGAAAGACTGAGATTGCTTGACAAGAGTCATTTGCAGTAAGCAAGCCGTATTTTTGTTCTTACTTAACACTTGTATACAAGACGAAGTAACAGAATAACATATTATGCCAGCTGGTGTTTAAATATGCATTGCACATAATCCTGCTCGAGAGTGTATTAAATAGCACTTTTAAGAATAATTGAAAATTACACAATACAGATTTGAGAGGAAATAGTATCATTATAACAGAGTAGGCAAGCATTTTAATACAACTGCTGCCATTACTTCTGAAATGTTACAGTCGTTATGGAAATCTATAAATGTCATTTCCTCAAGACCAAGAAAAAGGCTGAAGTTTAGCAAAGTATTGGGAATAAAAAGTTATTTATTCCAAAAAGCCAAAAAGTTTGTTGGGTATGTATATTCTTATTCCACAGTAAAGGCAATTCACATGCTGTACATGGAGAAGTTTATGAAAGAAGGAGGAAAAATCTATTTCAATTTTTATCTTAATTCAGACAAAAGTGTGAATTTAGTTAGTCCGGTATTGCTTGAGGTTTTGTTCATAATTCACTTTTTTTTACTGAAAGAGAAAATTGTAACTGGATTTATTGCTAGAAATTATTACTAATAGGAGGGCTTTTTTCATTGTTCAGAAGTTATGGTTAAAAATAAATAATTCTAATTAGGCATAACATTCAATATTTTTGTTTTACTTAATCATTACACATCACATCTTCTCTCATCTAATAGTAAATTCATCATTTTTTTAGAACGTATTTAAAATATAAGAAACTAAACCTCAACACTGTTTGCTAACCTGGTTGGGAAAAATACTCATCCTTGGCTGAAGTTAAAATCCTTTCATATGATACAGGTCATTATTACCAATAATTACAAGCAGCATTAGATTCTTTATTTGTCCGAAGTACACACCTCACAGAGCTTGTCTTTAAAAGGCTGCATTCACCATATCCTGATGATTTGTGTTGGTAAATTATCTTGTATTTTTTATAATAACATTATGCAAATAATTTTAAAATTCTCTTTCTGTCATAGAAGGCCTATAGCTTCCTGAGCTTATATGCAAAATATATATGGGTTCATAAGTTTATCTATATATATATTATATATATATGTGTGTGTGTGTTTATATGTATATACATACAAACACACACACACACACACACACATACTTATCTATATATATATGTATTACATCTATATCATCTATATATCATCCATATCTATATCTTTCTAGATAAATTGATATACACAATTTGTGTATTTGTGTATATGTAAAAATATTGCTGACTCACTTAGTCTTTATCCATCAAAAGACAACATGTTAAGTTGAAAGAACTGAAGACTAATGTCTCTGGCATTGCTCTGAAGCCGAAACAAAAGATAGGAAGATAGTTCAAAATGGGAAAATACTCTCATCCTCAAATTAGACAAAAAAAATCTTGGACTTTTGGCACAGACTACATGGCAACTTGCTACATTTTCAAAGAAAGTGCTAATAAATTGGACACTGACGGGAAAACATGCTACCAATCAATGTGATATGAAGAATTAGAGAGGAATTTCTCCTCAAATCTAATGATTTATAGATGGACATTCTGTGTCTCTTATATTCTCTGTCAAGAAATAAGCCAAATCTGCATGACTGATTAATTTCTGATTAAACCTGGGGAGCATGAGTTGAATCACAGAGGCATCACAGCCTGGGAGCAAAGAGAATCCACCCAGGAGTCTCCAACAAGCCTGTTGGTTCCTCAGGTAGAGGAGGATTCAGTCTGGCTCTTCCTGAATGGTTGGTTATCCTGGGCTGAATGAAAATATCACACTGGGCCCTTTGTTCTCCTGTCCTCTACGTTCAAAGCAGAGCAGGAACTGCATGTGTCTCGTGTTTTTTCAGACTGGAAAGCAGTTCCAACCCAGAAAAAATTCTAGATGAATAATCTCATTTAAAGTTAATTTCTGCTAATTACAAGGCCTTCGTGCTTCTCTGGCTTTATTTCTGAAGAACTCTAAAATTTATCTTGTCTGGATTCCCCACCTAATTCTGTTTTTTAAGCAGTGTGTAATCTCTACCATGTATCATTTTGAAACCATGTCTTTATCTCACAGCAAAAGAAAGGAAAAGAGCTTGAAGCATTGTCGTGGTTTAGCAAAGTTATGCCTCAATTTAGTGCTCCCACTGAAACACAAAACCATGAGCTGTTTGCTCTGTCCTCCCTCACTCCTCCTACCCTTGTGGGTGGCTGGCGAGGAGAATTGGAGGCACAAAAGGTAAAGATCATGGATTGAGATAAGAACAGTTTATTGGAAACATCAAGGAAATAAGAAAACCAAGGATACTAATAACAAAACTGTGGTGGGTTGACAGCTTTTAAAATTATTTTTACCCAGTAAGGAACTTTTTGGACTTGGCAGGGCCAATCAGATGCTTAGATACGCCCTCTGTGAATACGCTATTTCAATAAGAGCGGAGTTTGAAATGTTCTCTTTTTGCTTCTGGCTTCTGGACAGGCAACTAGGGAGGAGGGCCCGGGCCGGGCCCTGCTTCGGGTGCAGGCTGGCTGGGCCTGGCTGGGCCCCGCAGTGTGACACGGCCCCGTGAGATTGTTGTGCAGCCCCCACGGCGCAGCCCTACTGGGATTCTGCGGCCTCTGAGATCCTGACGCAGCCCTGGCACGGCGCGGAGAGCGGCCCCCCTCGCCCCCTCCCTCCTCCACTGTGAGCGGCTCCAGCCACCGCCTGGCACAGATCACATTACCATCCACCTGCCTGGGCAAGATTAAGTCTTCAGACACCGATTCTTCCCTGAGTCAGAGAAAAGGTTGAAGACACGTGGGGGAAACATCACGGAGACACTGAGGTCAGTGAAGAAGGAGAGCTAAACCCAGACAGCAGGAGAATGAGAAGTTGCCCTAGCTTTGGGGATGAAATTCTCTTGTGAGGCCATGGTGAAGATAAATGGTTGATCTATCAGACTATTTCCTGTAACTCATGAAAATGCATGGGGGGATGGAGTGTTCTAACAGTAGCCATGGACAAAAGGAATCTGTGCTGAAGCAAGCAGATGTTGAGGTGGCTGTGATTAAATAAGAAGCTTGAACAGAGAGAGATGAGTGCCCTAGGGAAGACGAGACAAAAGAATTTTGCCCCTCAGAAACAGAAGAAGATTTCTCTTCCCAGAGGTGGAGATGACTCCAGAGAGATGAAGAGAACCTCTGTTTTACACTAGAACAGTTCATCCTTAAAACTGTATCCCATAAGTTGACATAGCCCATGAAAACAGCTGTGGGAAGGGTGCAAGGTATGGCAAGGACTTTCACATCGTGATGAGATGCTTTTAACCCCGGGAGGGTTGATTTGCTGTGATAGTAAAGCCATGAGAGAACTGTTTCTTGTGGAGAAGTCTCCATGGCATGGCAGGACAAACTCCTCTCCCTAACTCAACAGAAGAAAGATTATTTTAGAGGTGGCAAGCTGACTGAGAAATACCAGGTTTTGTCTCTTTGCGTTGTCAGTGGGGAAATATCTGAAAGGGAAGTTTGGGGGGGAGGAGAAGTGTTCTGAAGGTTTATTCTGATTCTTCCAATTTTTTTTTCTTTTAGTTCTGTGAATAAAGCTTTCTTTGTATTTTTTTAAAGTTTGAGCCTGCTTTCCTTCTCCTAATCCTTGTCTCACAGAGGGAAATGAGTAAATAATTCTAGTGAGTGTACTGGCCCTAGGCCAGAGCTCCAAACCACTACACTTAATTTGGTGCCGTGACTTGGATGGCGAACTCAAACCACTACAAAAATCTACTAGAGAGGTGAACAATTCATAGGTTATTGCTCACCCTGTGGAGCCAGCAGTGCACAAACCACTGCCATGCTACACAGTCCCAAAGGGACCCTTTCCCCTATCCCCAGAAAACGGCATGAAGTGGAATAAAATAATCTCTGGATCCTAGCCATGGGCCCTCCTGGCTGTGGCAAAAATTAACCCTGGCCTGGCAGGAACCAGGACAAACAGCCAGCTCACTCACCTTGAAGAAACTTACCCTTCATGCAAACAGCAGAAGCGCTTGGAATATTAAGTTAATAACGATTTCCTCTTTTTAGAAAAATTGTGTTAGCCTGATGATGAATATGAGAAGATTAGCATTAAAGTCTGCTTTATGTAGTGTCTTTCGCTTCAGATGGCATAAGCAGTTTAGACAACTCTGCTCATTATTCTTGTCAAGACAAATGAAAAACTACATAGTAAGTAAATATGTTCTTTTATTCTTTAATTGTTTTACATGGTCCCTATCCAAAAGGAACCTGTTTAATCTGTTTAATTATTATTGTATTTAATCACATATACATCTTGCAAAACAATTGCTGGTACAAATGTTAGTCTTAGCTCATTCACCTCAGCAGATTCCTCTTGTTCGTGAAGGAACTGAGAATGAGGGGAGAGCAATAAATGTTCTGGTTTCTGTGCAACTGTGTCAGTATGACTTTCAAGGAACATTAAGTATGTTCTTACTCACTTCTCAGGAAAAATTCTAGAAAATGAAATCAAGCGCACAACTCTATAAGACACAGTCGTCTATCCACTGACACAAAAGAACAGACGCGGCCCCTTGACATGGAGATGGGACTCTGACTACATGTATTGAAGGCGTAGAAATATAAGAGAAAAGTAAAACTAAAGGACAATACTAATCAAGACAGACCTTGAGATGCTTACCCTAGGATGCCTTTATGCAGCCGTAAGTCAGCCTTCATAACACGAATTACTGCAGTCCTTAGAGGCTCCTTGACTCCACTTCGTCAGCCTCAGTTAGCTGTGGTTTTAGTCCTATGTTTGCACATATATTTTTCTACTGCAAGCATGGATGTCTTCCACAACAGAGTGGATGCTTAAGTATTTCATGGACCAGGACGTTGGTCCATGCAATAGAAGTATGAAATCTCCAGATTCCATGCCCTCCCCATTGATTCACACCAATTTTACAGTGAAGAAAATAGGAAAGCATATCTGATGAGCCAGTGTTTGCAACAAAAATAAGACTAGAAGAGTTGCACAAATTAGAAGCAGTTTGATAGTAATTTACAAGTGTTCCTAGCAAAATAGTGCCCAATCTATTTAAAATCTAGGACATCCAACATTTACCTCTTGTTTTACCTCTTATACATGCAGCACTCTTTACAACTACTGTGTTGGGTCAATGCTGAGGTTGATGAATTTTTATTTTCTTATGCATCAAGAAAGGAAAGGCCAAATGGCTGCTATATAGTCTATTCATCACCTTGGGAAAGGAAGTGTGCAATCAAAATTTAAAGTAATCTGTCTTGAAACCTTTGTGATTTTCATTCATTAAGAAATAAATTCTTACTGAGAAACATGTGAGTTAAATATAAGAATTCAATAAATAAAGCTTAAGTTTTCCTATTCAAACTATTTCTACAAGTAAGTAGTTTAAATTAAAGATGGCAAGAGGAGTAAATTTCAGTAACAAAGCTTTAAAAAGCAAGAAGAGACCTCTAATATTCTAAACATTTTATAAATGATGCAGATGAATCTGTATCTCCATAACTCTGAGACTGTTCGTTGCTTTAGTTTTTACCTATTGAAGGAGTTATATATCTGTAGGTATGCTTGTAGTATTCCTATGATTGTTGTGGCAGTGCTTTCATTTTGCTCTGTTTCCATGGGGTCTGGCTCCCCAGCACTCCCAGGACAACAAGCTTCATTTACTAGCACTTAACTGACGACGTCCATATCGACACATCAACTCTTCTGAAGACTTTTCTTTGTCAAGCTCTGCTTCCTTAACCTGCATCTACAGCAGACATAAAAGTGAAGGGGAAGCAATAGCACAGCAGAAGCAGAACACAAACTGAGGCCTTCCTGAACAAGCAAGAAGCTTTTCCTGTGAGAAGAGGAAACCTAAGGTGAAGAAGCATGTTCTCTAGATGGGTATATGTGTTTTAAAGAAGCTCTTCAGAGCTGTTGTATTCACACTGTGGTTATGAAGTTCCATTTCTTACTCTGCAAAAGGACAAAATTTCTGGCATCAAGGAGTGATTCACACGTCATTGCATACAAAAGACTGCATTAGGAGTGCCAAAAATTTATCTAGACCTTGCCACACAGAAATGTTCCAAGTTCTAGACACACAGAGAAGAAACTCTGTTGCACTTTAAATCATAGCAGGCCCAAAACACCTCAGTTCGTGAAGTGAATATCTCTAACTAAGATGCCCTGTCCTCAAGTGGGATCACCAAGTGGAATTTTACCCCAAAGGCAGAAAAAAATCATTAAGTCATTTAGTCGGAAGTGTATCCCTAAAAAAAACTAAGAGAAAGGTGCAACTAGGCCTTTAATGGGGAAATACAGGAAAAGTAAAAAGTCAGGGTAAAGAAAAAGAAAATGGCAAGTTGTTTTTCAAATGTTTTTTCAGTGCCTCAGTCTTGAAAGATAACTTGTATTTCTTCTGTGTGGTTTGGCACTCAGCTAACAGGCACCATGTCTCCAGGGGTGAATTTATGAATTCATAAGAACTGGCAGCATTGATATAAAACTTACTTGTCACCACAATTACTGGAGCCAACAGTTCACAACAAGTACTTTTGTGTGTGAACAGGTCAGAAAGCACAAGGTAATTTGTTACCTAAACACTGTTTAAGCTCAGTTAGCTAAAGCCTCTTGCTGACATAAAGCTTTAGCATGTATCTAAGCTCTTACAAGACATCTGATTGGTATTATAATCAGAAAGTGGAGGGTGTAACAAAGATGTTAAGAACAGATTGTCCTCTTGCATGAAGGGATTACAGTTTGTGTGATTGCCATTAATATCATTATCTTTCTGTTATAAGCTCTGTCAACATCATTAATAAGTAAAGACATAAGGAAAGAGGTAGGAGGTGTATGAGTTAAGGTGTATATTTTGCTAATAAAAGTGTATAGTTAGGAAGATGCAAAAGATGGAAGAAATATTCAGGACTTCCTCATGTATTGTCAAGTGAATGCAAAATAGAAAAGCAAAATCTGCTGTGACACTACCATATCTTCTAGAACTCTAGCTCACTCTTACAAGAAGATTCCAGCTTCACAGATAACATGCATATAATTACATGACTATAAAAAAACCCACTGGAATGCATTCAAGAACCAAACCAAATGAAAAAATGTCCACTTACTTTTCTGTTTAGTTCCCTACTTAGGAGCCACACTTCTACTAGATCAATTTCAAACTGTTACTTACAGAAAAGTCAAGAATTTTGTAATGCAAAGAGCTTAAGGTACAAAAAACTAGCTAACCCAACAGACAGACAGACAGGTAGACCAACAGGTAGATGGAGAGATAGACAGATAAATAGATATAGATATATAATAGATCGATGGATAGATGGATAGATAGATGGATAGATAGATAGATAGACAGTTAGATAGATAATGAATGGAAATACTTCCTTGACATCGTTTGCCTTTTAATCCCTAGAGTTATCAAAGCAGGTTTCTGTAAGAACATGAACACTGGAGCATTGCAGTTGGCTTAGCTCTTAGACCTGGTTAATATCAACTGCTATACTACATTACTTCATGTACATTGTTGGGCAAGCTTGTGTATGTGTTCCCTGCCCCACAATACACTAGCTGGAATATAAATCAGCATTGTAAAAACAAAAGCTGTGGCTAACCGGAGAAATCATACTCAGCATCTGCTCCAGAGGTAGCAGTGCAATTATAACCTGCCTTAGTACCTGGGCTGGTTCTTAAGCTACTCGGAGCCATAAAAGTGCTGCTTCAAGGCAGGGCAGTTACCTCACAGTATGTGCTACCTCACTCCTTAGCAAGCACAAGCCTGTCCAAGGGAGCAAAGGCCCCTTAGCTCTTGTCCCTTCATCAAGCCATGTCTGAGCATTATAGAAATTCACATACATACAGGTTTTGCTGAGATTTGAGGCAAAATAATTCAGAACATTAAATTCTTCACTGAGTCAGGGGCTGAGTATCCAGAACTTTACTGAATATAACCCTCATTTATGTTTGCAATTACATAGGGAATAACATCTTGAAATATTCTAGCAAAGACAAAGCTGTAAAATCCATACACACATACCATCCAGAAGCCTCTATAATTGCTGAAAGATCCTAAGTAAGGGCGGCAAACAAGCAACGCTGCCTTCAACATAAAACAGCAGTAACTCATCAAGCAACAGTTAAGCTTGTAAGTCACAGAAAGATGCAAACACAGATGGAAAAGAAAAAGACATGGCTACCTTCCCTTCCAGTCTTAACAGTCAAAATTGATTTCCAACAAAGCTCCTTAAAAGCTCATAAGCAGGAGCTTATATCAATAAGCAGAGTGATTAATCTCACTGTCTAGTTCTTCAACACAGACATGTTAAGTTCCACATACTGCATAACATGATCAGTTGATTAAATGGGATTGCACACAAAACATACCTTCACTGATATATACAATCAAGTAACAGTAATAAGAGAGAGATTACTGACTCCAAACAGAAGTAAAATCCCTTCACTAAAGGCAGAAGAATTAAGAAACAAATTAATGATCTTATAAAAGGAAGACTCTTGAAGGAGTAGCAGTTGAAAAAGAACACAGCCTGTGTTGAATGCTTTTATGCTGAATGATATTCCCTTTCTGTTTGTTGCATGGAATTAGTCTCTTATTACTGTGAATGTTCTGTAATGGGCTAGTTAGAACTGCATAATTTATTTCCTAAGGTCTCAGAGACACATAGGGTTTTCTGCCTTCTATGGGAAAAAGGAGAGGAAGAGACAGCACTATAAAACAGTTAAGTAGGTGTAATATATATTCGACTTAGGAAAAAATTCAGTGGAAAAATGAGAAAAGTTACTGTTTGAATTTAGAAATTCCACTCTCAGTCTACATCATTGTTACAAATGGTTCCTTGATATGTTAGATTATTTAAAATCTCCTACTTCTAAAAAATGCAAGTATCCTTCCCAAACTCCGATAATGATTAAATTATCAGGCATTAGTGTGTTACTTGGCTACTAATGACTGTCATTGGAAGAAAGATTCTGGTGGTGTTCCTGGTTTTTCTTAATTGCTCTTAATAGCACTTGCAGATATATAGTTTACCTCCCCGCAGACCTGGACAAACTATGTAATGAGATAACAAGCCTGAGTGTTTCCAAATTACAATAAAAAGCAGCAAGAAACACTAGTAAAATTACAACTGAATAAAAATCAACAAGGGAAACAAACAATAATCGACAAAATCGATGGGCTTCAGGTTAGGGAGCCAATCATTGACATAAATTCACTGAACATTACACAGAGATAGTAAGACAATTTATAGAATAACTCTAAATGAGGCACAATGAAGAAAACTCCTGTTGAGGGTCAAATACATGTAAACAAAAACATACTGTTATAATGCTAAGAACTCAAGTATTTTAATAAATTAAATACCCACAGATATTTAAGAATGAAAATCACCAAAATACCTTTATCCTGCAGATTTCTGTATTTCTGCTTATACGAAAGAGGAGCTAATTTTCTCTCAAGCTAATGCATCAAATCCTGCACTTCCTCCATTTCTTAAAAACCTCAAAAGTTCACAGTAGTCAGACATTCTCCACCCTTTAAGTATTCCCTCTTTATCTGTATTGAGTACATTTAACAATTTGATAGTACCAAAATATTGCTTTCAAATCTAGTCATGGTGTTTTTTCCTGCCAGGTGCACCCCACTATGGCAAGAAAGCCAAAATCCCTGTATGCAGAAGTATGCAGTAACTGCATGAGAAATTTAATATTCTTCCATTAAAAATGCAAAAAACCAAACAAAAACCACAGAAGACCAAGGGCATAAAAAGTTTGTAAGTTCAAATATTATTTATTTTTTCCCCTCGTATACATATTTTCACTAGAATATTTAGCTATGGAAAAACTTTTTCAAATATCATCTACCTTTACTCTTTGATTCATCATGCAAAAATGGCTAAAGGACTGTAGCCATAACACACAGTTTTCAAATCCTGAACTGCTCTGTAAGACTGACTTCAGAGGTCTTGTCAAGTTTAGATCAGAACAGGCTTTGGAGAATAACACCTGCCTGTCTTCCTGCACCAAGTGCTGGGTTCTCCACCACTGATAAACTTCACAGTAAAATAAGGAGATTAGATGCTTCACAGAGCAGCTAATTTGTTTATCTGCAAACACGCACAAAGCCCAAATTTTCTGCCACTGGCTTTCTGACTGAAAAGCAAGTACACTAAAAAGAGTTATAATAAGATTCAAGCTGTAATCGGGGAGGAATCACGTGTGTATTGTCCTGGTTTCATTTGGGATGGAGTTAATGTATTTCCTAGTAGCTGGCACAGTGCTGTGTTCTGGATTTAGCATGCGAGTAATGTTGATAACACCCTGATGTTTTAGTTGTTGCTAAGCAGTGCTTGTCATAAGCCAAGGACTTTTCAGCCTCTCATGTCCTGCCAGCGAGAAAGCTGGAGTGGCACAAGAAGCTGGGAGGTGACACAGCCCAAACAGCTGACCCAAACCGGTCGAAGGGACATTCCATACCATATGACATAATGCTCAGTATATAAACTGGAGAGAAGGCTGGACAGGGATGCTGCTTGGGAACTGGCTGGGCATCAGTTGTTGAGTGACAAGTGGATGAAGGGGCCTACTTGCCAGCTGGGTTTACACCACAACACTGTATAAAACCAGTTCTGGTTAAATCTGAACTACAGTAATTTTGAAATAGAAACCAAAAGGATAAATTAGCACAGAAAATGGTTACGTACATGTTAATCTTAGCAAATATGAATGGTCTCATTAAGTTCACAGCAGACAATAAAACACATGAGTATTTGCAGAGCAGACAATAAAATGCATGAGTATTTGCAGAGTACAGATTTGGAGCTTGGACTCACTGAGTGAGAATATGGTATAAAGACAAATATTACAAAAGAGTGCATGAAAACAAAAAAGCAACTTCAAAGTTTTTTGAAGTCTAACTCACCTTCTAAGATCTGAGTTTAAATGTATTTAAATCTCACATATTCCTGAGGATCTGAATTAGTGCACAAAATACATCTCTCTGCCTGAAGGCAGGCAACAGTATCATCTCATACTGACCAAGAAAAATTAGAGCATAGAAATCCACTGACTGTGGCATTGAAAAAAATCTTTTTGTTTGTTAAAAAACCACATTCATTTATCATGTCAATACAAAGACTGATCTTATCTCTTTCCAGTGGAAATATGACATTATTATATATTATGTAAGCACCAAAGAGTCACCACATAAAAGTAAGTGGTCTAGGTTATTGTTTATTCAAGTCTTTTTTATGTTGATAATTTCTCTTTTTTGCAGTTATCTTGAAGTATATCCTATTTCCTCCTTTCTTCAAAGACAGTAGTAGCTGGTGGTAGGACTCCTCAGGGACAGCAAATCTATTCAGAAAATTTTGCTAACATAATTCTAGAAACTCAAGATGTTGCAACATAGGGCTTGTATTCTCATCAACAAATCTCAAATTTAATGTTTTCAATATTCAAGACATTTCTGAGGAACACAGCAGAAGGCTGGTTTTTGCAAATATTGCTCTAGCCCTCATCTCTGTGACTGAAATCTCCGCGTCACTCACAAAACAATTTAGAAGAGGGAAAAGAAGTACATCTTGGAAAGCAAATAAATTAAGATATACTAAAATCAGTTCTAAACTTCCTTTTAGAGCTATAATTATTTTTGTCAGTCTTGGACATTTTACATCTGATAAGCTTATCTCCAGGAACACCTGACGCTCTTTCTTACTTACTTCTCTGCCATGTAAACCAAAACCACCAGTTCTGAAAAAATGATTGGCAGACAGTCCAGAGACAGGTGGTTACTTTGAAAACTTAGAAGATAAGGAAAGAGATTAATTTATGAAAAATGTAGGATATACAGTGGGGGAAGTGATGAACAAATGAGGGGAAATTTTTATTTTAAAATGTTAATCAAGTCAACAAAGAATCGCAAGTATCTAAATATATATTTGTTGTTCACATTGTTCTACTATAGTTAGAAAAAATCTGTTATTAAATTCTATGTTTAATGAAAAATACTGTGTAAATTTGCTAGTACAGCAATTTTGCATTGTAACTACCTTATATTCTTATTCGCCCAAAGCAAATATAAGGAACAAGAGTCTTACTCAAATAAATCCCTGGTTCCAGCTGTATTGTCCAGAAGAAAACGAAGTTCATAAAGCAGCTTAGTCTGAAGAAAAGAGGCATGGAAACTTTTAACTCCTTCAAAGCACTGCTTCAAAGTTTCCTTTTGATCAATAGAAAACTTCAATGAAGAAAATTAATTCATAAAGAGATTCACTAGCAAAGCACGTGAATGAATAGAGCATTAGATCACTTTAGTTTCAGCTACCAAATATCTTTCTTGGTATGGCATAACTGCATTTCTAAGAAGATGAAGTACAAATGTTTACCTCTGATATACCATCTCATAGACATTTTGCCTGAGACTCAGAAGTCTGTGGCCAGTGAGATAACTTTTACAGGGTAGAACGCTTGTAAGTTAGAAGAAATCGATGACCAGAGCAACAAACACAGAGCATGCACAGGCCACATCACCTTCTTGTTCCTTTCTGGTTGTTTGTAAATAGTAGATACGTTTGAAATGTCTTTCATTTCTAATGCTACAATTAAATTTATTAGGGTTCTTACATGAGAAAACTTATTTAATCTTCCTACTTTGATTTAGAGTGCTTTATACAGAGACATACCATATGTTTATTTAGGGCACCACAAAATTATTTTTTCCTTCTCTTAAATGCAATTCTGTTTTTAATGAGCATAATAATTGTCAGATTCTCTTTACTGTATTGTTTAAGTCATGTAAGTCAAGCTATTTCCACAAACAGCTCCAGTGCTGTGGACAAAAGTGAATTTTTACACCTGACGGATCATGAAACGAAAAGAAGACCAGTGAAACAAAGCTTGCCGAATGACAGAAGAAGGACAAGGACACCTTTTGGGAGGAATCTCCCCATGAGTTAGTAGCATCAGTACTGTTTACTGTGGAGCAACCCTTCAAGGA
Source organism: Cnemophilus loriae (assembly GCA_013397755.1). Lineage (NCBI taxonomy): Eukaryota > Metazoa > Chordata > Aves > Passeriformes > Corvidae > Cnemophilus > Cnemophilus loriae. The sequence continues at coordinate 150,158 of VZTF01001851.1, read as the reverse complement.
GAGCAGTGACGGAAAGAAGCTGCATGCATGCGCACTAAGCTACACACCCAAACCCACTCATGGTACCACAGCAGCACAGTTCACCTCAGCTGCCGTGCCAGCAGAGACGTGCCCTGAATGGCATCAGAAAGAAGAAAAAGCTGGGTCCCAGCATTGATATTCACTACTACCAAACCTCCTATTTCCCCACAAACAGCATGACATCTGCTATGTCTTTCTCAATGCTCCGTACACACTGGATTTGCAGGGCTTTATATTATCTGCTGTGAGAGTAACCAATGTCACTTCCTATGCACCTGAGGAACAACTCATAAAATACTTTTGGAACTGAAAAGACTGGATGCTTTGTACCCCTGTACAATTAGTGTTGAATGTAGAACCATGCAGAAGACCATCTGAAATGGGTTTCTGAAGGCACTAAATGAGCACCTGGCTGCTTGTGGGGAAGACAAGAAGAATAGGAGCTGCTTCATCTGCAGTTGTGAAAAGATGTACCCTATTAAGTAAAGATGTCAAGAAAAAGACACTGAGAAGACTGAGAAAAATTTCAGCAATATACTTTGCAATATTTAAAAGCTAGGTATAATTTCAGGCTTTGTAATGACCATCATTTGAAAAGGTTGTCTCTTGTCTAAGTTCTAAACACTGTGTTATACTGAACATACTGAAATTAATCAGTTTTCTATAAATCAGATGGGAAACAAAAGCAGTGAGTAATTTTATTTTTGCCACTGTCTCCCAAGTCCTAGCAGATCCAGTAATACCGTGAGTGATTTACTAAGTGTGCATTTATTCAGGGCAACACTTTTTTTTCTTGTGCATACTTTTTATGTGCTTGGTTATAAGACCATTGTAAGACACTGAACACACACACTGAGAGAAATGGTCCTCTCAGGATCAAGAAAGCGTAAGCCAGAACCTGAAGTTTCGGAATCCTACTTTAACTAACTGAATAGAGCTGATGTTTTTTCTTTATTATTAACATAAATCCAAAGTGCCACATATTGCCAGTGCCATCATAACGCAGAAAATTTGATCATTACTAACTGAACTTGCTTACAGATAAAAGAAGTATCTGAATGTATTGACAGAGCATACACTACACATATGAGAACATCAAGACATTTTTCTCAGGATGATCTTCAGATGTGTTCAGGAACTATCTGAGGTTCTCACAACACCATTAGCCTATATGTAAATTAGTACAAACTCATACAAGCTAGAGCAGACTAGTAAATGTTGCAGAGGGCAGAAGATGTCAGCAAACTTTGTCTCAGCAAGTCTCTACTCTGACTTGTGGTACTCAAGAGCTTTATTCAGCCAGAGAAATCTTCAGATTTCTGGTTTCTGTGAGTGCTTGAAAAGAGATATTGTACATAAGAAGAGCAGTTCTACTTGATTTGTCCATGAAATAAAGTTCAACCTGTGAATTTTTAAGCTTTGCGTGAATTCAGGGTCAGGACTTCCACCAGCTAATTGGTTTTGCTAATGAGATTTCTGTGGGGATGGTGAGGTGGAGAAAGGGATGTGATACAGTCACTTCAAGCTGTTTACAAACCAAGGGAATTATAACTGGTTTTCTTGTGAGACTTCAAAAAGCATAATCTTGTAACACTGTGTTTATCAAGAATACTTGGTGTTAACTTCTGACATCTTCTTAGTGAGTGCCATGAATTTTTCTAAACATTCGAAGGAAAAAAAAGCTATCATTTGACTGATTTTTCTTTCTCATGGTTTTAAATGGATAACGGCTCTGCAAACCTTTCAAGCCATGTCCTGAATTCTCAAAATACCTAACCCCTACTCAGAATATAAATATGCTGCTTTTAGGTTTTGTTCTTTATGCTAATGACTTGAACAGCAATTCATAGCCTCCCCCAGTTTCAATTCACAGAACTAAGTATTTCTTCCCGTTTGCCATCCTTCATTTAAAGTCTTCTGTTTGCTTTGAGGCAATATAGATTCATTATTTGTGAATGACTCTTACTAAGAACTAACAGAGACAAAATTAAGAATAACAGGGAAGGACTGCAAAAAACATGCATTCAAAATGTGCTCAGATGTTTGGAATCATAAAGTCGTAGAATAATTTATGTTGGAAAAAGCCTTTAAGATCAATAAGTTGTACTCCTAACGTAGCACCGCCAAGTCCACCACTAAACCGTGTCTCTAAGTGTCACATCTGTAATCGAGGAGGAAGCCGTTAGTGACCGGCTGAGCCACTCAGATGCTCACAAGTCTTTGGCACCAGATGCAATCCACCCTAGGGTGATGAGGGAGCTGGCAGAAGAGCTCAACAAGCCTCTCTCCATCATTTGTCATCAGTCCTGGCTCACCAGGCAGGTCCTGGATGATTGGAAGCTGGCCAGTGTGATGC